>CM040910.1:10244396-10274396 GCA_023029165.1 Gobiocypris rarus | reverse complement strand
GACTCAAACACAACTATTAAAAAAGGTTCAAACATTCACTGATGCTCCAGAAGGAAACACGATGGTGTGGTACAATGTAGTACAAAATACGGTATTTGTGCAGAAACAAAGGTCTGTAGGCATCAAAGTTAGAGCCAGTCTGCAGATTTTGGGCAATCGGAGCTGAGAGATTTCACAGAAAACTGTGTAGCGAAAGACTCTGATGCCATCCAGCTGGAGGATATTAAACATGTTTCATATTTTAGAATATATAATGTTTTCATGTGTTTTGTGAGTTTGTGGCTTAAAAGTGTGTGTGTGTGTGTGTGTGTGTGTGTGTGTGTGTGTGTGTGTGTGTGTGTGTGTGTGTGTGTGTGTGTGTGTGTGTGTGTGTGTGTGTGTGTGTGTGTGTGTGTGTGAGTGTGTTTCTGCTGACATCAGAGGAATCGTGGCTGAGAGAGGTTTCACATCCATTACTGATTTCAGGGGAGCTGACGAGCTCGGTGGCATTTCATACTCTCATACGTAACATACATGGATCATCGTAAGGGTCCCAGTTAATGGAGAATATCTGGTGTCCGTGTCGCTGACAAGATGAATGTGGTATTACATTAGGCAGTAGTAGCACTGCAGTTAATAAGGTTATTCTGCATGTCTGATAAGGTGCTTTTCTGACACATTTGATCATAAACATAATTCATCTGGGGCATAAAGACAAGGGTCAGAGACCAGCTTTAATGTGTATGCGTATGAGAGAGAGTAAGAGATGCAGGAGAGCGGGTGAGAAGGAGAAAGATATGGGTTGTTTTGCGAAAATCACACTTATTCAACTTAAATACAGGTTAAGTTGCCTTACATTTGAAGTTGAATCAAATTAATTTCAACTCATTTAAAAAAAACAACTTTATTTTAATGCGGTTAAGAAAAACATGTTGCCATGACTTATTGATTATATATTTTTTACAGTTCGTGCGATACAGCAGTATGTGGGTGAGATGGAGAGCTGAGCATCATGCAACTTTATTTTTTTTTAAAGGTATATACAATTATATACAGTCGTGTATATCATCGGAAGTTGTAATACACCCAGTGTTTTAATGCAACAAATAAAATTGTCATTACACTGATGATGGTTGTTACATTTTTAATGATATTATCCAAAGTTACATCAGCTGGCACACTGTCAGGCAGTGAAGGCTTATACACTAAAAAAAACAACACGTAAGATTTACTTAATTTTCCGTTGGCATTTTTTTGCACGCATATTTTTTAAATAAATTTCACATATGGAATTAAGTAAACTCCACTTAACTAAGTTAAAACTTTAAAGTTATTTAAAGAAAATATAAGTTCTTTAAACTTGGCCAGTAAAAGGTTGAGTAATTTCTACTTAGTTGAGGTTTCCTTTGCCGTAGAATCTGTTGATTATATGTTTCACGTGTTGCACTTTTATCGAGTAGGTCATTCAATAACAGAGAAATGAGTGACTTACACCAATAATGTGATGCAGCCAATCAACCCTGGTTGTGGAGTAAATGACGACACTATGGCAAATATATTCTGATAATATAAATGACCCTTTCAAGGCCGGTGAAGGCACACTGCCAGTGGGTGGATGCATGATACATTTGGGCACGAGAGGTTGAATAAAATATTGCATAGATAGATACACTAACACTATGGATCGATTTATCGTCCCTTTGTGTTTTGAACTTTTCAATGCAGACGGAGCGGCGCGCTGTGACTCTGTGTTGCTTCAAGCGTATCATCCTGCCCACGGGATGTGCATACGGGCTTTGCTTTTGCGCAGTGAAAGATAACTACTAGCCTTTCTTGTTCTGTCCTATCTATAATGTTGCTGCCTAATTAAAAAATACTATACTATATGCTATACATTTCAAATAAATGTCTTTAATTTCTAACTATATAGGCCCTTTTTCTTTAAGCATATTTACGTGTTTTTCCTGGATGTATTTTACAACAGTGTGAAACGTTTTACCAGATTTAGTGCTACACTTATTCCCTTTTATATGCTCCCCACTGAATGTTCAGATTTTATACAATTATTGTGCACTCATGAATTCTAGAGTGACTTTTGCTGCTGAATTATCCACTAATCTAGTTTATCCACCATCTAGTTTCCAGTAGTATTTTTGTCATAGATTGTTATATTTGTCTTTGTATTTGTTGTTTTTCTTTATAATGAAGTTGTCTGTGTGGTAGACTGTGTTTAACTCACAGAAGAGTGATTATCAGTTCAACACACTGAGGTATATATAGAATTTTTTTACAAAACTGTGTTGGTATCGGATCGGAATCGGCCGATTCTCAGAATTTTTGGTATCGGATCGGTTCTGAAAAAGTGGCATCGGTGCATCCCTATAGAAATGGTATATGTTTAGTTAAGGTGTACCTCTGGAGTCTTCGTAGCGCTGAGACACAGTGTTATGGGGAAACCCAGCCTTGGTCTGATTCCAGCTCCATTCATTATTGTCTGAATCAGTCGCGTGTACAAAGGATCTGACTTTTGGAACAACAACAATGTTAATATTATAATGAATAGCAACAAATTACAAATAAATAGCTGGGAAATATGTTTATGACCTGTTCACATGACAAATTTAGATTTTCAGTGTACATTTGAATACAGTGTTTGATTTTAATAAATTAGCATTTTATAAAAAAAATCAAATTATGTAAATATTCGCAAAAGACATGTATTTGTAATTATAAGGGTTTTCTTTTCTCTACCTTTTTGTCTTGTTCTGTTTTTGGTCTTCTCTTATATTGTAGTTTGCCTTTTGTTTGATGTTTGTCGATATGTGTATTTTGTGTAATTTCTGTATGTATACCCCTCGTTCTTGCAATAAAAATAAGCTAATTATTCCAAGTAAAAATTGCAAGCTAAGATTTTAGCATTGTTTATGGTAAATGACTATCATATTTTGTCTTAAATGGCTGTTATTTATTTGTTTTGAGTGTTTTAAGGGATTTGTCAGAACTGTATTTTCAGTGTCCAAAAAGGAGCCGTACGAAACAATGCTAAATGACTTGAGTGATTTGAATTCAATAAAAACAACTTTGAATCCATAATAACATTTCTGTCATGAGTGTCTGGACTGTAATAAAAATATGTTTGAGCTTCTTTTGTCAAAACTTTTAAAATTAAAAGAGAAATATAAAGACATTCTAGCAATTTTCTTAAGATGTCTAATTAGACAGAACTTGAATAAAAAAATTAAAAACATGATAAAACAAAAACTATAATATTCAGTATGTCTTGAAGACATAAAAACAATCTTTTCTGAAATGAAGCAATGAATCCTAATGGAAACATTCCACGGAGAAGCTGGCGAGCATCACGCGCGTGTCACTCCAGGACGTTCAGCGCTTTCTGTCTCTTTACATAAAATGTGCCAAATCCTCCAGTCTGTGTTATATTGGCCTAATAGACACTGTAGAATCTATTTTACCCACATAAACAGACAGGACAGCAGAATCAGCAATGAAGAGGCCATATGAATTATGTATATTACATTACCATTCTCCTCCACTATCAAACACTGCGAAACAATAGGGATAGGAAATTGGCCAGGAACCAAGATATTGAGCAATTTTTGTGCATGGTTCTTAGCCACCGCGGTTGTGAAATTCTATTTAGCTCCTTCTGCACAGGCACGGCCAATATATATATATATACATTCCTCCGAAATCTTTCTCTTTTTCCCAAGCAAATCTAATGCAAACAAGTGCTGCATAATTGAAAAGTCTTCGTTCTCAGAGTCCAAAGCCTTACCGCGGCGATGTCTGGGAAACGGGGAAACGCGAGGCTGGAAAATGGAAAGAATTGTTTCATTGATTTTCCTTTATAAATCAAAGGCAGATAAATCAAACGAGGCAATTCTCCCTGGCTGCTCCACTAAAGCCTTTTGTGCTGCCTACACAACATGTCACAAACTATTATTTGCAATCATGTTGCGCTTATTAATCTGGAAGCAAATGAATGAGTTGTTAGACGGAGTCACAGAGGGATTTATTGGAATGCAACACGCACGCCTGCCGTATTATGTTGCAAACACAGAGTGGTTGTTGAGACGCTGCCCTTTCACATCGAGTTTTACCTCACTAATTCATATTCTCATCGAAACGCTTTTGAAAGGAGGGGTGAGTAAAGAGATTAAAATAACAATGCAACATCTATTCCACGGGAGCGTGTGACATGAGACAGAACCAGAGCTGGCACGAGGTCAGACGCGAGCAGGTCTGCACACGTGACTCTGAAGATAATGCTGAATTAATATGTCAGTCACTGCCTGTTCCTTTTTATCATCACATTCATGCAAAAGAAGCACGAGACGAACAATTAATTCAAAATGTTCAGCTGCGTTGTTATAATTGTGTTAATACTTGTATATATATATTTGAATTACACAAATATACAGTCATGCTCAAAAGTTTACACACCCCTTGCAGAATCTGCTAAATGCTATTTATTTGAACAAAATAACAGGGATCATACACAATGCTGTGTGTGTGCTTTGTGATGGTTGTTCTTGAGTCTCTTGTTTGTCCTGAGCAGTTGAACTGATCAACGTTCTTCAGAAAAATCCTCCAGCTCCTGCAAATGCTTCAGTTTTCCAGCATCTTCTGCATATTTGAACCCTTTCCAGCAGTGACTGTATGATTCTGAGATGTGAGGACGATTGAGGGACTCAAACACAACTATTACAAAAAGGGTCAGACATTCACTGATGATCCAGAAGGAAAAAGAGCAGGGGGTGAAAACTTTTGAACAGGATGAAAATGTCTTATTTTGTTTGAATATACATTATTTTCAGTTAGTACTGACCTTCAGAAGCAACAGAAGACACTAACATGTTTCCTGAAAGACAAATTAGGTAAAATCTACCTTGATCTTCAAATTCAATAAGTTTTCAATAAGCAAAAAAAAATGTTTTTAAATATTTATTGCTTTCCCCAACACTGTGCTCTACATACACAGATCTGCAAGTATTCCCTTAAATGTCTTTGCTTTGTCTAGTCTGCTGTAGGTTATTCATCTTTATGTTCTTGAGGCACGTCAATGTTAATTTGGCCTTTTCTTTCAGATCATTGTTGCGAGCATCTGTTCTTTAGCCGACTGAAGCAGGTTCTCCGGCATCATTTCCCCACGAATAGCTTGTGTAACCCTGTGACTGTTTTAAAACTTACCTCCCCTCTGCTCTCATAATAGTCACCTATTATCCCCTCTGCCCTTTGAGCTCCTGCCGCTCTGCTAAACACACACACTACAGCTGATCTTTTCATAATGTTTTAAAGAGGGCGTCCCTGCTGGAGAGGCGTGGAGAAGGGGGACAAATTAGAGCTGACAGTATCTACTTAAACCAGCGAGATAACTGATCCTCAGGGACCGGGGGCCACATGGGGCAGAGAGGCTTCTCAAGGGCCCCTCATTTTAACACACACACACATCTATCTATCTAACAGGCTACAGAATGTCAACAATCGAGCCCTGTATGAGCCAATGAATCCACAAAGGAAAGAGGATTTAACAGCTGATGTCCCAAAATGCCATTTGGGGGGTGAAACTGGACTTGAATTGAACATCAAGAACAAGAGTGATATAGAACAACATCCTTCATCTATCTATCCTTCTGTCTATCTATCTATCTGTCTGTCTGTCTATCCATCCATCTCATCCATCCTCCTACCTTCCATCCATTCATCCATCCATCCATCCTCCTACCATCCATCTGTACATGTATCTATTCATCCATCCATCCACCATCCATCTATACATGTATCTATCTATCTATCCATGCACCTACCTTCCATCCATCCATCCATCTATCCCATCCATCCATGCACCTACCTTCCATCCATCCATCCATCCATCCATCAATCCATCCATCAATACATATATCCCATCCATCCATCCATCTATACATGTATCCCATCCATCCATCTATCCCATCCACCCATGCACCTACCTTCCATCCATCCATCCATCTATACATGTATCTATTCATCCATCCATTATTATTTATTATTATCTATCTATCTATCCCATCCATCTATCTATCTATCATCCACCTACCTACCATCCATCCATCTACACATGTATCTATCCATCCATCCCTCCACCCACCCACCCATCCATCCATCCATCCATCCATCCCTCCTCCTCCCTCCTCCCTCCCTCCCTCCTCCCTTCCATCCATCCATCCATCCATCATCCATCCATCCATCCATCCATCCATCCATCCATCCATCCATCCATCCATCATCCATCCATCCATCCATCCATCCATCCATCCATCTATCTATCTATCTATCTATCTATCTATCTATCTATCGTTAAGTGGTCCTTTTTCATTAGGCATGTTTAAAGTGAAACTGTGCCCTGTAGTGATTTTCTGCAGAATTATATCCAGCATGAAAATATATGTGCTTGACTTGATTGTTCCTGAGTTCACCTTTTAACCTTTACCAGTCTGAAACATGGTATGTCTTATTTTGGCGTCTTGCATGGGCTGTTATCTTCTTAATAGGGCATTTACTGCAGCGCGGTGTAGGCGGTAAATCAGAGCGGGAGAGCAGAAGGGGTAATTAAGCCACATCAGTCTCTGTAAATCTCACATTCACTCAATCTGTGGTGATGGAGATCTCTCGGGCAATTATAGCACTATTGTTAAAGGCAGAAAAAGTCACAAGATACAAATGCTACTAATTTGCCCCTTTATTTTATCTTTTCATGTGAAACAGCAAAAGAGCTGCTGCCACTAAGAAAACCGAAAGAAGTCATAGTCTGAAACAGAATAACAGCTCAGAGAACAGAAGTGGAACATTAGATTACAGACTTGATATTCATATTAAGATTTTATTTTAGTAATGAACTAAGATCATATGGCATGGTGAGTTTAGAAATATCATATTAGAGACATTTCATATTGGTCAAATAAAATGAATACATAAATATTATTTCACTAATATAAATAAATAACACAAAACACCTGTGAGCAGCAGCACAGGAACTTTGAATGTATCCACACACACACACACACACACACACACACACACACACACACACACACACACACACACACACACACACACACACACACACACACACACACACACACACACACACACACAGACTGTGCAGTTTACTTTCTGTGAAAAAAACCTCATCCTGTGTGATTTATAAGCATTTTGAAAAGTGAGGACATGGGGAACGTCCTCATATTTCACCCTCTTTTTGTAATACCTATGTCATACCCATGTCACTATACACATTTGTGTCCTGATATTTCACACACACACACACACACACACACACACACACACACACACACACACACACACACACACACACTCACTCACTGCTTTTGACTAAAGAACTTGTGTAGCTTTAATAAGGATCAATCTATATTTCATTTATAGTTGATGCAGTGAAGAGTTTGATAACTTCCTACCTGTTAGACAGGTGTTTCCATTAACCGATGTTATGCGACTAAAACGTCATTTTTTTCCACTCGCAATAAGTCATTCCAAAAATCATGGCGACGGATGTTGGGAGGTTAACATATCCCAGCAACCGCACTAGCCATTATTTTTAATCGAAGAAGATGTAGGTGTGTTATCCCAGCATTAATAGCAAGGAAAGCCCTTATACTCGAGAGTGGCCATGTATGAGGTGTTTCTCACTCCTATCTGCTCGGAGCTCTTGAGAAATGTTGGCATTTCTTTGTTGTCTTCGGTCCAAACATACCGCGCCATCTTTAAAGAACGATTGCAGTTTCGTAAAATATACCATTTTTGAATGGATTTGAAGGATAATGGAAACGCGGCTAGTGGTGTCCTATCAGAGGAAGCACAGGTGTAGACAGTCACATTAATATTAGGTGTCATAATACTATTTATCTTCATATTGAATCATATATCCATTGTTTTAAAATTGAAAATGTTTTTTGTGAAATGTATTGTTTGGAAAGTGTGCTTGTGTGATCCGTCTCTTTAAAGTACTTGAGACTTGATTTCATATTTTCTCACATTTTAAAGTGTGCTTCAAGGGCCCAGATTCTTGATGTACAATATATTCACAAGTGTCAGTTACAAAAGTCTGCCTTTCATAGTAATAAACCCTCATGATTAAACAATGTTTTACCTTTTTTGTTGTTGGAGCGACATCCTGTCTTTGCTTTTCCATGGTGTGCATTTGCTCATGTTAGCACAGATCTGAGGGCCCAGTATTGGTGTTGTGTGAATGTAAATAACTAAAAGGATGGTGTTTGCATTTGGATGAAGACTAACTCAAGGTCATATTAGAGGCAGCCCCGGTCGCAACCCATAAATTCACTGATGTCCTGCCGTGGTTTCCACTGAGGATTTGGCTCATTTTTCATTTACTGCACGTTCAGAGCGCTGTGTTTACACGGTGACGCATCTCATACATTAAACAGTAAATTAGGATCTAACGATTGTGGTAAAGTATTTTAAAAGAGCAAAGCTGCACAGAAACAGAACCGCTGTGGAACTATCACCCATTTCACATTTCTTTGGCTCTTGTTCATTCACCTTTCTGCACGTTTACTGAAATCATTTTTGATAATAGTTCATGATTTTATCGTGTTCTGTTTGTCATAACTACATTTCTTTATCTCTGTGATTGTTATGCTTGCTTCATTCATATACAAATACACGTTTAATCTAATCTGAAGATGTTTGGTTGCCTAATTAAATTATAAATACATGTTGGTGGTTACAAATACATTTAAAATAATTACATGATTCATTATTTAATGATAATGGTGCAAATCAAAAGCTTAGCAATTTACTTACTGCAACACCCATAATTCTCCTGTTTTATTGAGTGTTTTTCATCAGTAAACCTAGCTCTGCTGTGTCAGGATTCCCAGCATGCCTCTGTCTCTGCCTTTTAGATCTTAGTCTTATTCTTTATTATCGTGTTATTTTCTCTGTTCAGTGATTAACATTGATGTCAGACAGCATTAGTGGCTGCTGTCACTTTAAGATCTGCACTGCCGAACATGTTTCTCACAACTCTCTAAGTTCATTCAAGACGTTATTTAACTCATTTAAGACTGCTCTTATGAGAATCCTTGACAAAACTGACATTTTGGCATAATTGTGTGTTATTGATCGTTCAAGTGTGAAAGAACTCGATTCTAGCGCGTTGTCTGTGTCGCATAGTAAGGACATTCACAGACAGCGTTAAATATTTGAATAAATAAACTGAAAAAAATAATCGTATGAGTTAACGTTGACAGCACTAGTTTAATAATTTTGTATAGAATAAATGACTTATGTAATCATGTTATTTTATCGGAGGTTATCTTATCGGAGAAGAGCACATTATATATGCTTTGCAACAAGATCGGCCCGCTGGTTATTCCAGTTATGCGTCCCATGATTTTTCTGAGTTTCATTGCAGAATTTATTCTTTAAAGGTGTTTCCATCGTTATGCACATTTTCTCATCGGATAAACAAAATCTATCCAATTTTTTTAGGCACATTTTTAATCTATGCGCATCTTGGTGTTTCCATCCAGCGTTTTTTATGTGATGTCCCAAAATGTCCATAAAAATGGGTGGATGGAAACAGCTACTGAAGGAGCAAAGTCTAACCCTAAGGAGAAAATACAGCAGCATTATGCCGGGTTCAGACTACACAATATTTTTTTGGCTCTTACAGTCACTGTGTCAGATAATGCAATTTTGACTCCTAAATTCTTGCCGTGGACAACAAACATGTTCAGAGGTGGGTAGAGTAGCCAAAATCTGTACTCAAGTAAAAGTACAAGTACTTAAGGAAATATTTACTCAAGTAAAAGTCGTAATAGATATTTGAGTAAGAGTAAGAAAGTATTTGATGAAAAAACTACTCAAGTAGTTAGTTACTAGTTACTTTCGATCTGATTGATAAGAAGCAAAAACTCTGAATTTCAGACTATTTGGAGAGCTTTCACACACCTGTGTGTGTGTGTGTGTGTGTGTGTGTGTGTGTGTGTGTGTGTGTGTGTGTGTGTGTGTGTGTGTGTGTGTGTGGGCTAACCAGAGCTCTTTTTAAAACGTACTTTGTTCTTATATTTTTATAAGTATATGCATTCTTTAGGTAGGAATAAAATACAATCCCGTTTTTATTTGTATGCATTTTCTACACTTCTGTCCGGATTTGTGTATAAATGCAAGACGTCACATTAGGCTATTCAATTTGTTTCGTTTTGTGAAAAAAGGATATGTAAATGTGCAGATGTGAGCGTTTGATTCGTGGACTTGTGTTGTTTGGAGGAAACAATTTGTCATTGCTTGCACAAGAGCACATGAAGAAAACACTCGGACAGTGTGTGAAATAGTATTACAATAAAGGAAAAGTGCCCGTAGTTACCAAATTACCATTAATAGTGTTCAAATATAGGCATCATTGAGACTTACCGCTACATATTTTTTCAGGTTGGAGCTTGAATTCTTCTATGCTGAGATTTAGTGCAAACAGCATCGCATTATGAAACTATTCTTTGAGATTTTGGAGTGAAAACATAGATTGAACTTGAGGCCACGGGTGATCTGCCTCCCGTAGCTCACACACATCTTCCTCTGCTTCGGCCATCATCTTCCGACTAAACGCGCGCTAATTATAAGCGGGTGATGCAAAGTACCCATCTTTAAATATACTCTAAAAATACAAATTACCCAAAAAATTTACTCAAGTAAATGTAATAAAGTAAATGTAATTCGTTACTACCCACCTCAGACTACGCGATGCTTCCCAACCCAATCACTGCTTGTCGGCTTGCCGTCACGTGCGTGATGTCATCAAGCAACGGCCGGAGGTGAGGCAAAATCTCACGATAAAATAACAATAAATAAATGTACTACTTATCAGATAGTGTGATTTTAACATCTACACCCCTATACCTAAACCTACCCTTACAATAATGCAAATACAGTAATTAAATGATGCAATATTGATGTGCGCATACCCAGTGGCCGTAGCTGTATTCCTTCTAATCTTGTATAGTCTTAATTCCTATACTCACTGGGATGCTGAAGCGCCTCCGCCATCATTTGCCGGCATTTAACTATTTTCGTGTCGTGGTCATCACTCGAGGAAAAATCATAAATGCAGGAGTATTGTAGCAACCTCCCCTCCATTGCATAATTCCACTTAGAAGCACCAATACCATCGTCTCTCTTTCATTTCACAATGTTTGAAAGCTGTGAACGGAAGAGCTTCTGTGCTCCCATTGGTCAACAGACAGATGTGACGGAACACGTCATGGAGGACCGAAATGAAATTAAACATGCTAGTCTTTCTGTCGGGACATCATGAAGCGTCCTAGGTTGTCAAACACTATGGCACACTATAAATCGATTCTTGTATCCTGGCGCCTATTGAGGTTTACAAATCCCCACGACACCTTACATCAAACGCATCGTGCCAAAATCGGGCTGATATTAGGTAGTCTGAACCCCGCATTAAATCCCTACCAGATAAGCCTGCGGGTCTGATCCGATCAGAATAACCCAGAGAGTAAACACCAAAGAGAAGATGCATTCCATAATTTCACACAAAGGCTTTTTATATGTATATATATATATTAAAATTGGCAGTTTGTTTCTAAGGATCAATGTTCCCCGTAGTGTTCGTTCTGCTCACACCGTGATGAGCCATTGGACAGGCAAGTCCAGCCATCTGAAATCTGTGCCTAATTTATTACTGAAAACTTGATGGTAGAACATGGAGGCATTCTCCGTTAATCACATCTCCTAGGAATGCGCGCAGCGGGCCAATACCCTGATGTGTTTCCTTTGAAAAAAGGCAGGAAAATAAGGCTCGCTCTCAGACTAAGCCTCGCCGTAATTCAGGGAGCAGGGGACCGAGCTCAGAGCCGTTTACATCGGTGTAAAGTTCAATTCTCCTCATCCATTAACTCTGAATAAAACTACCATCATTTAGATATTTGTTCATTCAGTATTCCTTTAGCTTGAGAGAGGGAGATCTGAGTCTCGATTCTGCACTCACGCTTGGCTAATCACAGAGGGGTACAGAGCTAGTCAAAATGGCTCCCCTCTCAGCATTAAAATAAGCACCTCAAAGAAAAGCTTTTAGCCTGTAGCTGGAGAGCCTTTTATCAGATCAGAGTAACATGGAAAGCAGGATGAAAAACCTTGTGGTAAATCTCCAGTCTTTTATGTGCTGAAGGAGACAGACTGCTGTTTTGGCTTTGTCTCAGCTCAGGATGTCGGCTTGATGGAGCCACACAAATTATCAAAACTCAGAATCCATCCTGCGGAAGAGGGTTCACAAAGCTCAGGCGTGTTGAACTGTGATCCCGATGGAGTCTATGTTCTAGATGTGTCAGAGTTAATCTGGCTACTGCATACATGAGCAACAGTCTACAAGCAGTATGGCATAGCAACTGAAAAGGAAGTCAGGGGTGTCCGATCCTGCTCCTGGAGGGTCACTTTCCTGCAGCCCGAAACTTCCAGGTGGGTGTGCTTGAGCTAAACTGGTGGATGGTGACCCTCCAGGAGCAGGATTGGACATCCATTATATCGCGGTCATATGATTCTATTTTTAAAAAATAATTTCTTTGTTTTATTGGGTGTAATATAATAGGTTAACATGATTTAATGTTCAAAAACTCATTTTTAACATACTGTGTATTAGGGGTGCAAGATGCAATGGTTTGTAGTTGATCCATGATCCGTACGAACCAGGCCCGACGTTCAGAACGCATAAACGTTTATTATTTGTGTTTGTAAGTCTTGCCAAATGCAAGAAGAGGCAAAATTCACGATTGCATGTTGTTCTCTGTGCGCACACACTCAAAAGCACGGGAACTCACTGAGTTGCCTTTCGGATGGCGCACGGACACACAATCAAGCTCTGTTTCGCGACTCCTTGAGCTTTTAATAGACACACAAAATGATCACAAAAATCTCGCCAGGTATTCTTGTATACACTAGGTTATAAAGTCTTAAGTGAACCGAAACATCATATTGGTTCCATGCATTCATACATTGGTTTTGTGCATTTAGTGACAGCAGCCCAAAAATAACAAAACAACTTTAACAATGATTAATCTATATTTAATTTATACAGTGAACACGTATGCAGTGTAATTACAGTTATATTTATTATTACATTTCTGTACTTGAAATGTACTACCTAACTATTTGTAGTGGTTCTAAAGTATTTATCCAAAAAAAAAAATTGTGTATCTTGATTTTTACTGTCTATTCTGTTGTCTTTAATTATGTTTGAACTTTATTAGTTAGGAGTTTGTCTCAAAACCCCTATTTTTATTTTTATTTTTTTGCTTATCCATTACACAAAAACCTTAATATGATACGAACCATGATTTTTGTGATCCGTTGCTCCACTACTGTACATTTTTGCAGCATCTCTATTGCAGGTCTGTCTGAAATTTCTACAAAGCCCCTCCTTCTGAAAAGCTCAGAGTGCTCTGATTGGCCAGCTGACCCAGTGCGTTGTGATTGGCCAAACACCTTAAGTGTGTGTCAGAAATGTAGCGCCCCTTACCATGATCGTGAGCTTCAGCTTCCAAGGCTTCTAACACAGTTAATAATGTCGTCTGTTTTACGTCAACATCAGTTCAAGCACGAGTCACATTCTGAAAATGTGGAACCAACTTTGCAAGAACGACTTGATCTGAACGTGTCACAGTGGTAAGCATTTTTATATTACCGCCATTGTATCTCCCACGTTCAGGAAGCTGTCCTCTGTAATCTGCTGTGCTCAAGCAAACTTTTGTGTTTTATAAATAAACCTTAACCTCTTTCCCTCGACATTACAATTCACTGAAGCCTCGTCTTCTCTCTTTGTGTATGCCTTTGGGTGGCATTATGCTAATATTTCACATTGGGACATGGACATTTGAGGAAGTAATATCTAGACTTGAATCGAGGTGTTTAAGGCAGGTCTGGATCAGCGTTCTCTGCTAGATAGAATAAATCCCTTTGGGACTCTATGAGCTTTGTAACTTTTGTATACATGCACAAACTCATAGCTTAACTCATATAGTTATCTTATATTACACAGTACTTTCTTGGGTAAGTATACTGTAAGCACAAGTACTGTAAAATAAAGTGCAACCATGATGTCTGTTATTGTGGTTAATATTTATAGCATTAATTGTTATTGTGTACTACTTTATTCTTATCTGTTAATGTTCTTCTTTTGTTTACAGCACTTTGATCAACCTTGGGAATAAATGTGAATGAATGAGGCTCTTCAATGGTTCAAGCTACTTTTTTTCGCTACATAGGGTTCTTTTGTTTACTATATTTAGATATTTTTTAGATATTAAAAAGTACCACTACTGAGGTGGCTTTCTAAAGCGCTACAGAATAAAGTTCTTCATGGAACTCTTTAACATCAGGCTGTAGAACCCTAGTTAGTTCTAATTCTTTTTAAGAGTATGTATGATGCCAAAAAATTCTGTCTAAGTACCGTGCCCACTATGGTTTTGAGATACAGCCATGGTATTGTATGAGAAAGGCAGCATTTTAATGGTGAGCCATTCATGTGAGGTATAAAAGTTTATGCTAATTAGTCATTTAGCTAGTGCTTTTATCCAAAGTGACTTACAGCATGTTGATTACAAGGACATCCCCTCTGGAGAAACCTGGGGTTAACTGCCTCACACAAGGGCACAGTGGTAATAGCTCATGGAACAACCCTTACAGGGTTCAAACCTACAGCCTTCCCAGCCCAGATCTCTAATGCAAGAGTAGAGCTTATTAAAAACACCAGAATATTGTGGAGAAATTGCAAGTGATGGCTTTAAAGGGGTCATGGCATGGATTTTTTTTTATATATTTCTTGAGGTTCGCCAATAACACAGAAAAACGATTATGTTCAACCCCGTTCTGACCCTCGCTCTGAAATTATCCGTTTTTAAGGCGCAGCTCCTTTAAGGCTTGTCAGTAAATGGACAGTGTCATGAATCAGGATTGGCTAACGTCATTGTCTAGGAAAAAGTTAAACATTCCATATAAAACCGTCATTTACAAAGCATTATGAAATCATTAACTTATTGTTTGTGATGCAGCCGCTGTCAGATCCAATACAGTCGCTGTTTCATCCGTCAACAAAAGTTAATCTCCATAATACTGTGCTTTGTTAGTCAGAAAAAAAAATGCTCCGAACAAACATATAATCGTCTGACATTAAAATAAGCCATTAAAACTTGTTTCCGATGCTGGGATCCTTCTAAAGTCTGTACAGAGGCACAAACCAGCTGTTTAAACTGGACTCATCAAAGGGAACGTTCTTTCTCTCTTCCATTTATCCGTTTGACGACAGACTCAAGCGAGCAGAGTGTGTAAGAAACTAAACACACATCTGTATATTGTATCCAGTGTATATGGAATAGGACCAAAACATGTGAAACTAATGTCTTAATGCATAATAACATTAAGATGCTAGTTTCACACGTTTTGGCCATATTGGCCTTCCATATATGTAGACAGCATCAGTGATTACGATGAGACGCTCACATCAAGTGTAGGCAAATGTCAGCTGTTAAGCAGCTGAACGACAGTGGGCGGAGCCAATGAATGGTGCGATGGTGTATAACTATTCGTCGATGTATTGCTCAGGAGGAAGGTATATGCAAATGTATTAGCCCATGTGACATCATAGCTTGATAAATAAATGCTTTGATTATAATGAGAAGGACATTTTAGCTATGAAACTGGCAGGATGTTTTAATGGTACAAAGACCTCTGATATGTCAAAAGATCAAAACTAATTTGATTTCTCACATCATGACCCGTTTAAGGTATAATACACTGGAGTAGTTTCTATAGGTTGTTTGCAGTGTTGTATGTTGTAGGGAGACTGACATGTTTAAACCCCAGCTGACGATCGCACTCCGCTCACCCGGCGCATTCTAATATCTCAATAAACACCTGGCTCAGACTCACGTCACACCTGTGCTTTTCCGCCGTTAGACAGCAAGTCGTCGGGAGACCAATGCACCTGCCGAACACCCCTCCATAACGCTGCTCTCACCAGGAATCACGTGGGATTAGTGTGTGGCGTCACCGGAGACTTCAGATGCACATTTGTGTGGAATATTCGCAGATTAGAACAGTTTAAACCCTTTATTGCAGTGATTTATTTTAAGAGCAAACGGAAATTAAATTATACAGGCACAAACCATGCCTTTTTTCATAATCACTTTGCAATTGTGATGTTAAAATCCATGAGGAATTTCAGGCATAGTTTGCCTAAGTGCCTAAATCTTTAATTGTGAATAAATCTGCAAATATAAGTATACGTAATTATTTTTGATATTAGCAAGGAGAACCAATTTTCCCTTAAACGACCTCAAGCTCATGCATGTCAAAATTGTTTTCTGCTGAAACTTTTCCAGTGGTATTAGTACATGCTATACGCACTAATCTGATGTAATGTGTTTTTATGTGAACACCAGCATGAGGCTACACCACAATTTTCATAAACACCCCACATTAAATTGTTTAAATTCAATAAGCATATGCCTCTAAATGCGGCAACGCCATCGGGACCGTGCTGTTGATCAATATTATTGCACACTTCCCACTCTATCAATTTAGTGTCTGCTAAGGGTTCATTATCCACTCTAATACTGAGGCTTAAATTAAAGAGGAAAAAGAGGAATATATTAACAGTCCCTTTACCCAACGGTATTTATTAATTTCACACAACAGCACACATTCAGTAACTCACCTCACTGAATTTCCATGCAGATGAAAGAACTACTTCTAATATGGAAAATAAAAACTCTATTTTCCATTAGAAGGATTGCCAGAAAGCCATCTAAATAGGTCAACACACATATTATACCAATTTTTAACAACAAATTTGTAATTTGCCAGAATTAAATGCCTCAACAAAAACTTCAAATGACTCTATTACAAGAACATAATGCCAGTTAGTAATAACCAGTTGCATGCTTCCACTAGATTTGAAACAAATCCCGCTACAATGCGATTTCTGGGTGCTAATGGCTGTTTGGCTTAAAGCTGAGCTTCAGTCTTAATGAGGACTGATCCAAACTCCAGCAGTCATTTGGATGCTCTTTGTAATTATGCAAATGAAGGTGCATGTTTGATGAGGCTCAGTGCAGAACTCAGTGTCTGTGACTGTGATCTAAGGCAGGTGTTTCATCCTTCAGTTCAATCGCACTACAGATGAACAGAGCGTCTGAATTCCACAAACACACGGAGGAGGATTATAGTCAAAACCATGATGAGTGATCATTACGCTGTGTCATTTATTCAAAGGTTGTAGTTTAAAATTATTTATTATCAGTGGCACTTTGTCCTGTTTTATTGATGGGAAATATGTACAGAGATGAATGTTGAATATCACTGCACTGTTTTTGTGAAAATTGTGACAGCTTATGTCTGTTTATATGTTTCATTCTCAAGGCCTGTGCTTTAATAATAAAGACTCATGTACAAATATAGCTGCAAGCACAAAGAACACGAAAAGTCAATGCTACCATGGCTGGGAACAACAGACAAAGTGCAACAACGAGCAAGAAAATACATTTTAAGATGATTTTAGGCAAAATCGCTGAAAAATCTAAAATATAGTCACTGGTAAAATGATTTAATGGTTATCACTTTCAACCAATAGGTGGCGCTGTGACCAAATTGATGTGGTGTGGTTAGAATGAGCTGACAATGACATGCAAAGTTTGGTGTCATTATGTCAAAGCATTGCAGAGATACAGCATCAAGAGTCATTTTGGCATCATACCTCAAATTTGCTGCTGCGCTATACGAAAATGGTTTAATCTATCGACACAAATTCCATAACTTTTTGTCGGCATAGTCCGAAGATGACGAGGCACATACAGACACATACAGAGTTTCGTAATGATACACTAATGTGTTTGCAAATTAAAGCGTTTTTTTTGACAAAATTCAAAGTGGCCAATGCCCAAAATGGCCGAAATAGGAAAATTTGGTATTGTATGTTTTGGCATGATGCACCGAATCAAAAAAGTCAAAGCGTTCAGAAGTTATAAGCAAAACTTTCAATTTTCCATATCTCCTGACCACTAGGTGGCACTGTGCCGAAACTATGCAGGTAGCTTCAGGTCATGGTTGGCATAACACATACCAAGTTTGGTCAGAATACGCTAAAGTGTTGCGGAGCTATAACTTCACGTTCATTTTGGCGTGCAGTTTGTTGTATTTGTTTTTACGTTATTCAAGAGCGGTTTGAAAATCGGAGCAACGGCCTAGGAGGAGTTTCAAATTCAAATCATCAAGTCATCATTTAAATCGTCTTGAGCCAAGGAATCAGAGGGAAACATAATTGTGTTTCTATCCCTTACAGTTCAAAAGGTATTAGCACAAACATGAGTGCAACTTTGGGCAGTTGGTGGCGCTAGAGGGATTGAGTTAGAGACTCCAAAATTACTGTGGTGACAGTTCAGCCTGTCCTCTATCAGTGTGCCAAATTTCAAAACTTCCTACCATATGTTTCTATGGGCTGCCGTAGACTCGAGAGCGGAAGAAGAAAAAAACGGAAGAATAAGAAAGCCACGTTATCTGCTAATAAATTCATCCTAAACAGAAAAGAATTGTGGAAAACTTTCCACTATTGTTATAAACTGTCATTATAATCATTCACTCATGTTACTTATGAGTCATTTATAAAAGACTTGAAAATTAAACATGATTTACAATCATGAACAGATCAAATACAGATTAAAGGTTAGACGACGAGATTCAATGCATTACTCAAGACTAGGAGGAACTCATTTGTTACTGAAAATCCCATTCCGATTTACTCTTAACATTTGGAGGAATATATCTGAATGTGTTACACGTAACACCTGCTGTAGATTCACTTCACGAAACCCTGAAGATTTATAATCCTACCTGTGATGTTTATTATAAGATGAACATGCATAAAGTCATGAGGTTATGGCATCAAGCTCTTGGCAGGGAGGCTGTATTGGGCATTACAGGCCGTATCGATCGTCTTGTGTGTAAAAAAAGACCTCCGCCTAGGTTGTAGGACAATTCACTCTGCAGTTTAGATGAGTTCTGTTGCCATTCACGCTGCAATGAACTGTCTTAATATGAAGGAATTTTCCGTATTGATTTTTCAAAGGTGCTTTGCTCGTATTTCTAATTTCACATTGCATTGTTATTTTGTATTAGAGTTGAAGGAAATGCCCGTAAACTTGCATAAAATTACCAGTACTTTTCTGTTTTTAAACTATTTTTTTCATAGTGTCAAGGCAACACAGCCCAGTCTAACAGAGACGCTCATGCAGCATGATAACCTGGAGTGTCCTGATCATGGTATTCATGAAAAGATGAAATTGAGTGTAGCATAAATCTGTAGCTTGGGGCGAAATCAGCACCCCGCATTACACCACATGAACTCTTTCTATCCGAGTGATGCAGCGGGCATAATGAAACTTCAGTAGAGAGACTGGCAGCTGTGTCGTGTTCTGATAGAGCTTCTCAAAACATACTCAATACAGATCAGGGTTGGGGAAGATACAAGCTACTTATAATTTGAAGCAGCTAAAAATGTTACAAAAAAACAGAAAACTACATTGAAGCCATTTAAAGTCGCCATGAAATCAAAATGGACAATTCTTGTTGTTGTTGTTTTATGGAATATTTCAGCATTTATTATAAATGATGTATCTATACATCAGAATAACTTCCCTTCTCTCTTGCAGCGACATCTCTTCCCTTCACTGATGACGAGGGCGGGGCAACCTGTCACTCACATGAGATCCACCAATAGCAAACCACAACCATCCAATCAATTCCCCACAGACAGAATCAAGCCCCGCCCCACATTTGTTCTTGTTCGTAAAGCCTATCACTCAGATACACGTCACAATAGAGGATAAAAGACTATCGCAACTGTCGTTTCATGCTGACTTTAAGAGGTTAATATAAATATGATTTTAAATTAATCTAATAAAAGTTGCATGGTTTAAATACAACATGTCCTCCAACCAATACGCCTATATAGGTCGCTTGTCACTTCCTTGAAATACGACCCATAGGAGCGTTCACTAAAGTCACGCCACTATCGACGATATTTTAATTCATGAAATACGACACATAAGAGCGTTTTCTAAAGTTGTTCTCCTGTTGACAAGAGGACACTTTCATTTGACAGCATTTTCCCTTTATTTCAGGTTTTGCATAGCTCAATTGGTAAAGGATTGCAATATACAAAAACATGTGACTGTGCAATCGTGAGTTTGATCCCAGGGAACACATGTGCTCATAAAGTGTGAATGCACTATAAATCACTGGGTGGGTTTAGGGAATGGGAAGGGTGTAGTAAAAACAAATATTTTTGCTAAATGGAAATATGAAAAATGGTGGTAAAAAGTCCTCACATTGCATTAAAATTAAAACACATTTTGATTGGTAATGACAGTTATATGTCATTTCATGACATCAGACGTAACACACTGTCATTATTTTTACGCCAGCTAGAGGGCGCATGACTTTAAAATGTAAATATAGGTCGTAATAAGGTGCTTGAAAAACGACCTATAGAGTTGTTGCTTTTTTCGGAGGACAGGTTGTTTAAAATAAAATGAATGCTGGGCAATTAATTAATCCAAAATAAAAGTTCATGTTTACATAATATATGTGTGTTTATTGTGTATAATTATTATGTATATATAAATACACACACAATATGTTATATTTATAAAATATTTATATATAAGATAAATTACATAAATATATATATATATATATATATATATATATATATATATATATATATATATATATATATATATATATATATATACAGTATATATGAAGGAGTGTGTATTTATATATACATAATAATCATACACAGTACACACACATATACTATGTAAACATTAACTTTTATTTAGGATGCGATTAATCGATTGCCCAGCTCAAAAAAAAAGACTACTAAGTTACAAACACATAACCGTAGCATTTCACTACATTTTTCAGATACAAAAAGACCTCGACATTAATTGAGGAATCTCTTTTTTTTAATTATTTCTATAAAACTAAAATGAATAACTTCCCAAGCACGACTTTTGCATTTGAAATGTTTATGAAATATAAAAACATCAGTCTTATGTTTTCTTCTTGCTATGTTGTTACTCACTGGGATTAGTAACTTATTATTAGGAAAGGTACATTTTTATGGTCCCACTTTAGATTAGGGTCCAATTCCAATAGTTAGCTATGACTTTTGCCTCAATAAACCCATAATTACTGCTTATTAATAGTTAGTAAGGTAGTTGTTAAGGGTTAAGGGATGTAGAATATGATCATGCGTTAATATGTGCTTTATAAATATCCTAGTAATATGCATGCTAATAAGCAACTAGTTAATAGTGAGAATTAGACCCTAAACTAAAGTGTTACACTTTCAATTAAAAGAGCTGAGCTACTTAAACACAGGTATGTGATTAGTATCGTTACAGTTACTCCACAACACATGATCTGATCCTGTCCTCCGTATCTCTTCATATCCATTTGCCGAACTCTTCTGTGTACGTGAGCGCGCACGTGGCTTCCTGACCAGCTAAAGTGCGGGAATGAAGTGCATGGATTGGTAGTGATTATGAACTAGACTGGGATAAGCCCTGTTGTTATTATGCAGATTAGGCTTCCGATGCAGCATATTGTACAGATGCAGGGCAGCAGCTGCTGGTGCAGATGGCTGTTGTACGGCTCCATCAGCACACAGCTATTGTCTCCACTCCGATTGTTCTGAGACCAGAGAGGAGGGCTTCCGAACAACCCAAATGCAGTGAATTACGAAAGAGAAACGGAGAGCAGACAGCAAATTTATACACACGAGGCCGTGGGGACGACGACGTGCCGAACAGACACGCAGTCATCTACATACACGCCAACATGGTGGCGCCAGTCAACTATACCACGCGGAGACGCTGTGCAATGCAGTAATGCACACAGACATATGCCCAACCGCTGCTGTTGTTTCGTGCTGGTGCTGTTTAATCGCTGATGGAGAAAGGAAATGTTTGATTTGATAAATGTTGCCTTTACAAAGCAGGCCTTGATCTTACAGATACATTTAACTTCCTTAAAGTGTTTTAACAAGCATTTCTGTCTCTCTCGTTTACAGCTGATCGCTGTTGTTTCTGTCATGCAGGCCTCATGTATGATTATTCCTTAAATTAAATCCCTTATGCCTCCTTTCATTTACATTTTTGCTTCTGATCAACTCTACAGTAGCATTTAGGGGCTAAAAAAAAGTCATGTACTTGTTCCAAATGAGACTTTCTTTCTTCTGTGGAACACAAAAGATGATATTTTTTAGAAGGTTTCTACACTGAATTACTTTGACATCCACAGAAAAGTCACACAAGTTTGGAACTACATGTTTTCTTAATGCTTAAAATAATGAATTGGTTTGAGTCGGATAAACTTAAATTAAACAAATAAGTTCGATCAAATGTCCTTTCATGAATATTTAGCACTTTCTTTTTCTTTTGAGTTCATAAAACTGACACATTTTAAGTAACCTAAATTGTTTCGTTGTTTTGAATTGAGTAAACTTGTTTCTTTTAATTTAGACTAACTTAAATTTAACCGAAACTGGGCAGGGATTTCTATTTCCCAGCATGCTTTGCCATGACACTCGAAAGTTGAGTAAATGCCAAAAAGGAAGTGTTATATGATGATTTTTGTGCAAAATAAATGTTAAGTTAGGGATTTAGTAGTGTTTAATGCATCTGGTGATGTAGACTGGTGTCTGTGAAAATAAACCGCATGAAGAATATTTAAATACGAATCCTGCGTGTCCTGTGTGTCTCTGTGTGAATGAATGGCACAGACATTCAGATTACCTCACACACACACACACACACACACACACACACACACTGAAGCGTGATTCCATCTCTGCCATCTCATATGAGGATATGAATGCATGAACTTCATCTCCAGAGTCACTTCATGAGCATTTTACCATTTCATTTAAAGGGTTACTTCAGCGATTTAGCATATAGCTTTGTATCAGTAGAAACCCGGGAGTATATTTGAATGATATCCCCCTGATACGAGAGAATTATGTATTTTATTTCTAGAAAAAATCCTCTGATGAATCCATTCAACAAAGATCCTTACTGTTGGCCGCACTCACAGCGGCAAAAAAAATGCTAGTTAACCGCTGGAACCCTCCTCACACAATGGACAGACGAACATGGACAGTGTTTTTGTTGGACATTATATCGATGGAACTCTCAACTGCTCGTATGCATGGAGCTAATATCAAGACTGTAAATGTATGGTATGCTGCTTTTGATACTGTGTCAACCTTTTTAACATCTTTGTAAAATAATTATTTTTATTTAATTATTATTGTTTTAATTATTTATCATCATTTTTATTATTTTTACTTTTTCTTCTCTTCCTACATTCAATATTTGTATTACATTTTTATTATTGAAGTCTACCAGGGGTGGGACGGGGTGGGTTGGGTTCAAGATTTGTATGGTTGCTTTTTGCTTTGTATTTCTTGCCAAAAAAGAAAGAAAATAACTCAATAAACAGTTGTTAACTTTAAGAAAAAATCCTCCGATGATGCAAATATCATCATTTTGCATCATCTGAGAATTTTTTGGCCTGAGGCTAAAGACTACAGCCAGCAGTGGGCGCTGTTTCCGCATGTTTTCAACACAACACTCGGCTCGGGAGCTGCGGAGATTCATGTAAACGGAGCGGTGGAGAGCAAAGTGAGTGTTTTATCTTTTAAAATGAATTCCTATGAAAGTTAAGCTTCCATAAGCATGATCTGAACACTTGCCAGACTGATCACGTGCTGTGAATGCGGTCGTGAATCCCGTGATTAACTCAGCTCATGTGATGAATGTAATCCGATCCTGCTGCGTTTGTGCCGTGACGCTCAATCGGCTCACTCGCATTATATTGAACAGACACGTTCAGTTTTTAATTGTAGTGTCTCTAACTGAACTGATTTTATGAAAATGAATGCGGTGGGCAAGTGATCCAGTAATCCAGTAGCCGTGCCTAGAGCAGCCTAGGGCAGCGAAGCAGTGCATTCTGGGAATTGTTGTCTTTCATCCCCATGAGACAAAAATAAATTTTCTGTGTTTTCTCAGTCTAGAAGGTACCAAATTCAAAAATAATTTCACATTTCTACTAGATTAATGACCCAGTTTAAATACAAAGCTTAATGCTAAATCACTGAAGTAACACTTTAAGAAAAACTACCGTCATATCATGAACACACAGAAACTCAAAGGTCTTCACAGCAACCCGTCAAAATAAAAGTTTGGTTTAACTTGACAAATATATTAATGTTGTACAGTAGAAATTAAATACGTCTCAATGTAATAATAATACTAACACTTATGTAATAATAATAAATAATCAAAATAAATAATTTTTCAAGTAATAATCAAAATAAACTATATATATATATATATATATATATATATATATATATATATATATATATATATATATATATATATATATATATATATATATATATATATATTAAAATGGTTGTTTTTATGAACTCAATTAATTAAGTAGCTAGTAGCCTACTATTTACTGGTAAATATTACAGTAAACAAACATCACAGACAGCAGCCAAGGCAGCTTTGCCATAATGTCAATAACACTTCTATAAATTACTTACAGTTTCTTTACAGTTATGAGGTAAACAGTTACATTATTATATGCATTACATTTACATTTTTATCCAAAGCGACTTACAACTGAGCAATACAGGAAGCGATCCGTCATGAAGAAGTGAAATAATCACAAAAGTGCTTGAAATACTAAGCTTTGGAAATTGCTTAGAGTAGCATAAGCTAGAATAGGGAGGGAATAGAGGAAAATTATTATTAATTTTTTTAAGATAAGGTTAATTGCTCACGGAAGTACCAGAAAAAGGTACCGTTGGGTACCGGCAATACATTTCACCGGTACTGACTCAGGTTTGATTACCAACATTTTTTTAATTTTGCCAACTTATTCGGGTTTACAGTGTGAGAATGATGACAGAATAAAATTTTTGGAGTGAACTATCCCTTTATTTTGACATCAGGAGGAAAATTCCCTTGTTCACAAACTGCATCCCAATATAATTATAGCTAAAAATGAACTAATATTTAACTTGGATTGCTCTGTTAGTGCAGTTCATCTGAACGTGAAGTGTGAACGCTGAAATCTGAACCCTGGTGTAATTTATATAATCCATAATTTTCTGCTTTGGTCCGAACCAAAGAACCTAGAGAACCGAACTACATGTGTGAACACAGATTTCTGGCTCATTCATCAGCCTATAAAGATACAGTACATATTGTAATTCAATAAAACTAAACAAAAACAAAATTAAATAAACACTAAAAGTGTCCTTTGATTCATTTCTTTACACTAGTCTAAGGCAACATGTTATGAAAAGCCAAATAGTCTAAAATCTCAAAATTGACCAGTGCATGAAAAAATATTTTTGCATGTAGTGTCTTGAAAATAATAAATAAATTCCCAAAGCATATTATAAATGGCCATGCTGGCGATGCAGATATCTGAGAAGGTCTGAAAATAATCAAGTGTCGCCCAAAGGCTAACACAAACTATAAATGGATCGTGAGGGGGTATTTTCCATCGTATATGACCATGTATATGGAGATATGCATGCTTCATTTCAGCTGCATGGAGTTTCTCTCCACTAAAACTCTCTCCTTCTTTGCATCGGATGTGCCAGACACAGCAAAGTCGACTCGAAAAACAAGTAGGCATGCAAACTCTACACCAGCTCAGCTGACCTTTCACCCCACCAGATCACCCCAGACAAACTACACCTTTATGTTCTTCATACTGACCGCGGCACCGTGGCAGCGGCCTGGAACGTCCTTCATAAACGAGATGTGTCAGGGTGATTTGGGCTGCACAGAGAGAGGGCTGGTAGATATGCAGATATGTGTTGTCAGCTTTGCCCTCCAGGGGAACCGTGGCTTGTCCGTTCGATGGAGCAGCTCTCCCCTGCTGGGCTGATCCGAGATCAGGCCGCTACAACCACCAAGACCTCCTGGCCCTGTTCAGACATGACACACCACCCTCCACACACTACATGCTCTGTGTGCTGGGAAGGAGGTCACACACAAACATAAAGGTGTGTGTGTGTGTGTGTGTGTGTGTGTGTGTGTGTGTGTGTGTGTGTGTGTGTGTGTGTGTGTGTGTGTGCGCGCACGCTTAAGTCGTAGTGGCAGTTAAACACAGTGTAATGGTCAGAGAGGGTGATACTGATCTGATACTACAGGGCGATACCTCTGACAGGAAGCCTGACCTCTGACTCTGCTACAGCGAAAGGACGCCCTACCTCTTTTCATCCTGTCTTTTTATTAAGATTAATTAGAATGTGTAGAGGCTGAGTTCGTTAAACAGGAAAGGAAGGTAAAAAGAGAGAGAGGGAAGTATAATCAAATACCAGTTTAGCAATAAATTCTGCAACATACAAAGCCACTTTAACTGATGCAAACTTGGTTGTGGGCTGGTGAATTATTAGAAATATAATGCACACCCGCGGTGGTAATGCGGCCACGACGCACGACCACAAAGTTTATCTTTCGATAATTCAATGGCCAGGATTCAATTATTCCACTTATACTATGTTTACCACACCTCAAAATTGTTCAGATAATGTATTTCAAGACATTTGTCAGGTTTTTGTTCTTAAAACGCTCTTGTGTGTAGGACTCATTTCTTATGCATCTCATCCCACACCTCCATTGCTAATTCATAGGAGGCTTGAGCCATTGACTACGTTTACATGTGCACCAATAATGTGATTATTTCTAATAATTAGAGGAAGATCTTAATCGCAGTAAGATGTTTACATGACACGAGCAGAACTCTTCACTCGGTTTACATGCAATTTTTATTATTCTAATTATTCGCTATTGAGTTATACCACACTCAGATAGACATACAGTATGCATGTTACCGGCTGTGTTAATCTACTCACATCAACTTCAAAATACATTTTTACATTCGTACTGGATATTAATCGTCCCCGCAATGAACATCACAATGCAGAGTTTGCCTACATTGCGTTCTTCTCGCTGTCTGGGTGAAGATACAGAGCAGAGAGTGTGCAGTGAGTTGTGTTGACAGAGTTTAGTGATTTGGAGGAGAGAAAACTTCAGATTATTGTCACAGAGTTCATTCATGAAGACGTGTGAACAACACATGGCATCCGTGTACGTCCGCGCACTTTGGTCAGAGCGGCAATATTGCGATTAAGGTGTTTACATGCCTTTTAAATGCAATTAAAATCAGTGTACGTTAGTGTATATTAATGCGATTATGCTTACTACGATTATGAGCTTAATCACATTATTTTAATTGAATTATTGTGTTTAAATGAGGTAAAGTTTAATTGCAATATTGCCTATTTTAATTGCATTTTGAGGGTGCATGTAAACACACTGATTGATAGCAGACTAATGCCATTATTAATGCAGCGAGTAATTAGAAAGAGAGAGATTAAGCGTGTGTAAATTACTTGAGACTGTGTGTCTCTCAACAGTGTTTCAGCAGCAGCAGCTCTACTAATAGTGAAACGTTTATCTGCTTCAAGAACAGAACTGTTATTACCTCACTAGGGCTGTTGAAATGAATTCAGATGTAGATGATTCTGCATCGATGCAGTAATAGACCATAATCGATTATTGCTTACTGATGTTTCTCTGACGTCATTCATCACATACACGCTTCTAGCGCCAGCCGAAAATGGTGGAGGGAGGCAAAACAAAAGCAAGTAATAAAAAATGCACCTGTTATTTTAACATTTACAGCATGTGCGCGAACGAGTGTGTGTGCAAGGCTGCATGTGTATGCGTCCAAGTGTGTGAATGTGCAAAGCTTCATGCGCATGTGTGTGCAATCGCATGCGTGCGAGTGTGCACGTGAGGTTGCATGTGTGTGCTAGGCTGCATGCGGTGTGTGTGCGTGTGTGAAGCTGCATGCGTCCAAATGTGTGTGTGAGACTGCATGTGTATGCATCCGAGTGTGTGTGAGGTTGCATGCGTAGGCATCTGAGTGTGTGTGGGGCTGCACGCGTATGCGTCCGAGTGTGTGTGAGGTTGCATGCGTAGGCATCCGAGTGTGTGTGGGGCTGCACGCGTATGCGTCCGAGTGTGCGAGGTTGCATGCGCGTGTGTGCAAGGCCAGATGTGGTGCGTGTGAGTGTGTGTGAGGCTGCATGCGGTGCGTGCGTGTGTGTGAGACTGCATGCGGTGCGTGCGTGTGTGTGAGACTGCATGCGTGTGAGTGTGTGTATGTGAGGCTGCATGCATGTGTGTGTGAGGATTAATGCATGTGCATGCGAGTGTGTGAGCGTTATTGTAACTTAAGTACTCCACTTGACAGTTTCATGCACTTTTAGTATTTACTAGTGTTTTTAGTTCTAAATGCTCATGTCGTCTGCTGTGTTCAGACTTAAAAAAGGGTTGTATTCATTGACGAAAATGTAGCAATGTGCAGTGATACTGAAAATTGGGGATGCATCGTGATATAAAATCGAATCAAATCGCTGACATGATAATCGTAATCTAATTGAATCGTAAGACCAGTGACGATTCACACCCCTATGCCTCAACTAGTGAGAAATGTCATGTATTATAGGATATGCCAGAGCAATTTGCTTTCATGCATTTTAGTCTGGGACTAGATTAAGCCTCGTCTGTGAAACTAAAACTAGACAATACAAAAACAGGACAATGTTGACTAAATATAATAAAAAGTACATTTGACGCAGGAATAAGACTAAATTAGAATAGTTGACAAAATTCACACTACTATGTACATTCCATTCTTATCAATACAATTATTTTAAATTCTATTCTGAGAGTTTTTATGATTGAAATTAAGACATGCAGATGCTACGGCATTCTTGGAGGTTGCTAGGTGTTTTCCAGCATCCTTTGTAAGGAAATTGGACTTTGGCATGTTTTATTGTCCACTAGTGAAAATCAAAAAATAATATCACAATTCTCCTCAATGTGAAGTATCCTTCCTTCAGGGGTTAAAAAAGTAATGCCTTCCTGAGCAACCACCACTATTTAGGAATAAAAATGTTGTTCCATAGCATAAAAAAAGGCTATGAAATCTTTGTCTCATAAAAAAAGATGCTGATTAACAAATGTTTCCTCTTCATATTTCCTATTTTGAGAATGTATTGATGCAAATCTTTCAAATCTTGTGCTTAGTTTGAGGCACATTGTATTCAAAACCCTGAAATAGTCTTAAACTGGATCACACGCATATCAAGATAATTTATTTCCACTTTATTCTGTGGATAGATTCAGAAAGTATATTTGGCAACCGTGCTTTCCATATCAAAGTAAATCAACTCAACTTCTGCCTGACATAATAAAGTACAAAGTTCTGTACTATTTTCCATAGGCAACCTTCCACTGTCCCAAATGATAAAAGGACAGAGTAGATGGGTTTAGCAAACAATGCATATTCTCACTCCGTAAGGAAGCACAGGATTTTCTTTATTCTCCACCACTTCAGACTGAAAAGCGTTGAAGTAGATCCACCTTTATTCGCATGATACTCACGTACAGCGATCCTATATAGGAAATGTCAACTGCCTGGTTATTTTGTCATACAATTTAAACTATATTAAGTTGGATATCAACTTTCTCCACAACCATACAGCAAATCTCAACAGCTTAACTTTTTATATTGTTTTAAAATCTAAAGTATTTTATCGCCTAGGTCTAATCTCCTAAATGTGACTATAAGGCATGAAGATATTAGGATATAAACATTAACAACATGATTTTCTGTAAAGCTGCTTTGAAACAATGTGTATTGTGTAATAAAACTGACTTGTCTTGTATCTGTGATAATGTATAAAGAGTAGATAGACTATAAAAATATGAGAAATGTGCATATGCTAAAATAAATCATTATGAA
>CM040910.1:9781489-10243896 GCA_023029165.1 Gobiocypris rarus | reverse complement strand
TGGAAAAAGAAGCAGGCAGAGGGAGATACCAATTAGAAGATGACCAGAGAGGAGACGGTGGTGAGAGAAACCAGGGAGGAGATGATGGGAGGAGCCAGAGTGGACACAGGATGGCAGCAAGAGGATGAGCCAGAGCCAAATCCTGATGAAGGCCCACAGTGGAACCAAGCCATGGTGGAGAAGCCAGAAAGAACCAAGGAGAAGGTTTTCTGAGGTGGAAAACCAGTTGGAGGCCATGGCTAAGCCGCAGGTGGACATGACCGAGATGGAGATGTGGGCTTGGCAGAAAAGGGCAGAGATGGTGGGAGAAAGGACAATGGTGGAACCGGAGGGGTGGAGGGTTGAGGCACAGCCGATGACTCAGAAGTTGACGATGGACCAAGATGGAGCCAGAGGGACAAGAGAGCCCAGCGGAGCCTGAAGCATGACAGACCATGGTGCAGCCAATGAAGCGCTGAGTCAAGGTGGAGCCGATGAGTCGGAGGGGCGATGTGGAACCTGGAGCTTGGAGGTTTGAGGAGGAGCTGAGGGATCCACAGGCCAAAGTGATGGAAGCCTCAGGCGGAGACTCCATGCAGCTGAGCTGAACCACTGGAGGATTTGAGGGGCTGAAAGGAGACATCGGAGACAAGAGTGAGGTACTGGATGGCTTTTGCAGAGAAGGAGGGAGAGGGATGCTCGATAGAAAGTAAAGGAGACTTGGAGTTGGGCAGAGGCGATGGTGATGAAGGAGACTTGGTGCTGAATGACTTCGAGTCTTTGGCGGGATCTGGCTGTTCCACTGCGGGCATGGCTAGCGGCGGGTTGGGCTCTGGGTTCGGAGTGGGGCTGGCGATTTCCTCAGCAGCGAGGCAGACATACAAAGGTGAATCACACTGCACCAGCACCCACTCCACATACTCAGTGAAGCTCACCTCGAGGACCATTTACAGGCAAGCATGCCTTCGATTGCTCAGTGAGGCCGGTGTTATAGAATACAAGTAGCGAGCTGTCGAGGTAGTGGGTAAGGCAAGACAATGCGTGATGCAGAATGACAAATAATGATAATATTTATTAAACAGAGAGAGTGAGAACACTACACACATTAAATATTAATGATATAATGAAAACTGAAGGCTTAAATACACAGAGGGATCAACAGGTGTTTAACCAATAATAAACCATTACAACTAATTATGAACTAGAACACAGGCAAAACAGGGACAAAGTAAACCATGACTAGAAATTAAAGAGAACAAGACAATGAATTATACTAAACAAGGCATGACTGTGACAAGCAACGTCATGGGTTTGATTCCCAGGAATGCATGAACCGATAATGTGTATATGTTGAATGCAATGGAAATTGCTTTGGATAAGTGTCTGCCAAATGAATAAAAGTTAAATCAAAATAAATGTAATCAAAATATTTTTTGATTAAAAGAAGGCACTTAAATTAATACAGTGATTACACTTTTAAGAACTTGTCATTTTAAAACAAGTTTTTCCTTTCCTTATTTTATCATCTTGGGGATCCTTATTTGTCACCGACCCCTAAAGCAGCAGAAATTGTAATAGCAGTTCTGACTGTTTATGACACTCAGTCTGTTCAGTTTATTATGTATTTTCCTTGATTATTTCTTGTACTTGATTATTATCATAAGTTTGATTTGTTGAGTTTCTTTATGTAAACACTCGTTATGAAGCATAGTCAATAGTTATGAACACACACATCACAGATTTTTTGAGTTAAACCTCTTGCAAATCACAATGACTGATAGTCAAACACAAATGCCTGATTGCTATTGAATTATTGAGTTGATGTATTTGGCCAAACAGGTGTTTGGATTGAGTGGATGTAACCTGTGCCATCTGTGAACTCTAGATTGGAGAGCAGTATCTTCTGATGGACTCGTCACGCAGGGCTATATTTATCTCATCAGCCTCTGTTAATGTGCGTGTGAAGGAAGGAAGCTGTTTTTAGAACGTGCAGTGGACGCTTTAATCAATGTGGCAGAAACAAGAACTCATTGACGCAATTGTTTGCATGTTTGATTATCACTTGCAAACACGCAAGTGTAGCACAAGAACCACAGAAAAAGGTGGTCAGATGCTTGGTGTTTGTTTTATTAAATAAAACCAATTAAACCACAGATATGTATTGGTTCAGTATTTAACCCTATTAGGACAAGCATCTCTGATGATGTTCACCTAAATAAACACCTGCAGGAAAGAAAAATCACATATGACTGAGAATAAATGGAGCACAAAAAGCAATGAGAATAAATGGAGACTTTTACTCAGGTCTCAAGCTTCTCTGATTTTTCTGTGGTTAAAATACTACTCTTACCTGTAGTATTAGATGTTATAACTGGTCACCTTTTCATATGCATTTTTACAACAAACATTCAATGTATTATTTTGATAAATAGGAGATCATGGACACATGTACAATAATTCTAATGCAGTTTTAAACATGACTAAACACGTTTTAGAAGAAATTCAGCATCACGTTGCACAGAGCAGACTTGTAGACATTTTATTAAAATACACTTTAGGACCATTTTAAATAAAGTACCATATTATTTAGTATTTATTTAATGAGATTCTTATGTGCAACACCTGGGATGCTAGGGGAGGCTCTTTCAAAATTTTATTATGAAACTGAGACATATCCAAAAGTTTCTAATTGAATAAAAATGCATTTAATATTTAGGTAACACTTTACATTTATTAATCTTAGTTTATATTACTAAAATTACTAATACATTATTAAAATAAAAGTTTTATGAATAGTTGTATTTTTATCAACTTACACTCACCTAAAGGATTATTAGGAACACCATACTAATGCTGTGTTTGACCCCCCTTCACCTTCAGAACTGTCTTAATTCTACGTGGCATTGATTCAACAAGGTGCTGAAAGCATTCTTTAGAAATGTTGGCCCATATTGATAGGATAGCATCTTGGAGTTAATGGAGATTTGTGGGATGCACATCCAGGGCACGAAGCTCCCGTTTCACCACTTCCTAAAGATGCTCTATTGGGTTGAGATCTGGTGATTGTGGGGGCCATTTTAGTACAGTGAACTCATTGTCATGTTCAAGAAACAAGTTTGAAATGATTCAAGCTTTGTGACATGGTGCATTATCCTGCTGGAAGTAGCCATCAGAGGATGGGTACATGGTGGTCATAAAGGGATGGACATGGTCAGAAACAATGCTCAGGTAGGCCGTGGCATTTAAACGATGCCCAATTGGCACTAAGGGGCCTAAAGTGTGCCAAGAAAACATCCCCCACACCATTACACCATCACCACCAGCCTGCACAGTGGTAACAAGGCATGATGGATCCATGTTCTCATTCTGTTTACGCCAATTCTGACTCTACCATCTGAATGTCTCAACAGAAATCGAGACTCATCAGACCAGGCAACTTTTGGTGAGCTTGTGCAAATTGTAGCCTCTTCTTCCTATTTGTAGTGGAGATGAGTGGACCCGTGGGGTCTTCTGCTGTTGTAGCCCATCCGCCTCAAGGTTGTGCGTGTTGTGGCTTCACAAATGCTTTGCTGCATACCTCGGTTGTAACGAGTGGTTATTTCAGTCAAAGTTGCTCTTCTAACAGCTTGAATCAGTCGGCCCATTCTCCTCTGACCTCTAGCATCAACAAGGCATTTTCGCCCACAGGACTGCCGCATACCGGATGTTTTTCCCTTTTCACAGCATTCTTTGCAAACCCTAGAAACGGTTGTGCGTGAAAATCCCAGTAACTGAGCACATTGTGAAATACTCAGACCGGCCTGTCTGGCAACAACATCCATGCCACGCTCAAAATTGCTTAAATCACCTTTCTTTCCCATTCTGACATTCAGTTTGGAGTTCAGGAGATTGTCTTGACCAGGACCACACCCCTAAATGCATTGAAGCAACTGGCATGTGATTGGTTGATTAGATATTTGCATTAATGAGAAATTGAACAGTTGTTCGTAATAATCCTTTAGGGGAGTGTATTTTAGCAGTGTTAATAAAATGTATTGCTCACTGTTAGTTCATTTTAGTTGCATGACGTTAACTAATGGGAGCTTTTTGTCAAATGTTGCCAATATTTTGCATATGGTTTTCATGAAGGGGCAGTAAAAACATGATGTTATGTCACCTGCCCATTTCTTTTTAAATTTGTATTTCTATATTTTTGATTTAAGGAATTTGGGGAGAAATATGCATGACAGAGTTGACACGTGAATCAATCTAAACTGACAAATGGATTAGGTAGGCAATTTTTTTTCATAAAAATGTTGTGTTACTATGGTTGCACTCTCTTCCCATCCAGATAGCAATCAATAATAGAAGTGGTCTAAATATTAAAAAGAAAATACATATATCTTCTGTGGAAGTCTCAGGACCAAAACATGTTTCGTCCAATCATTGCATTTGGTCCGAATTGGATGTCCTACCTGCCTGTCAGCGCATATTTCCATACCTCCGCGCACCTGCTCGCGCAGACATCACACGTTTCATGCTATGCAGAGTAGACCACAAACAATCAGCAGCCGCCTTTAACAGTTCCTACTGAACTAAAACAATGAGCTTATGCTGCATTCACACCATGTCGTAACCGTAATCACGAGATTCATCTGCAGACTCAGATTTTTGCATTTCTATGACAACACTTTAAATGCCGAAATGAATCCGCAGTAGTCAGGTGGTTCAACTAGAGCTCTGCAAGTAAGGGTGAGGGAGACATGGCTTTGGAGATGCTCTGAAGGAAGGGTGGGATCTTATGCTTTCAAAGCTAGCTTGCTATTGCTAGCCTCTCCAAAATTGCCTACCCTACCTCTCCTGAGCAATGAAAGAGCAACCTCTGAACATTACGTTTTTTCCTGGTTCTCTATATACCGGTATAAATATATGCACAAATACATGCACATAAAAACGTTTGGGAGTTTGTTCTGCACTTTTCAACATTTTCTGAGTGTTTAGTTTGAGCTTGTGTCACCATTGCTGGATTTCTAGTGTTTGATTGTGTTGCATAAGTCACATTTCACATCTGTCTAATCTAAAGATGTCGCTGGAGGAATGTTATTTGCAACACAGTGTCCCTAGGGATGATGAAAAAGAGTCTCTGGATCACTATTGGACAGAAAACCGATGTTGATTGATCACTCTCCCTTCATATACCCATGAGAGTATGCGAGCAGTCACAGGCACTGTGCATGTGGATGTGTGTGTTTTCCAAAATAACTTGCTTTCTATATGTCACATCAATTGAACGGAGTAGTGAAAACAGAAGCTCACTTGATAGACTCTCTTTCTTCTCGGTGTTGTGATGTTTTGTCCGTGCACTGAATGGATTGTGTGTGTTTGTGTGTTGCAGGTGATTGACTGGATAGAGAACCATGGAGAGGCTTTCCTCAGTAAACACACAGGTGTGGGCAAATCCCTTCACAGAGCCAGAGCCCTCCAGAAACGCCATGATGACTTTGAGGAGGTGGCACAGGTGAGACAACAGCTGCATCCCATCAGATTCATCCAAAACAGATCAAGTCAAGGCAGTCATCCTCAGGCAATCGGACTAATCCACATCAATTTTATTTAAGATACTTATTTTCAGATTGAATCATTCACGTATATCCATCCAAAAACAGCCAATTAAACAGTTTCTCAGACAATGTGTGCAATAATCAGGTCTTAGTGCATAGCAGCACATCCAATAAACAGGTTAAGAAGGGGGCTTCTTTTACACTTACTGTCATTCTTAAGGATTAATTGTGAGTTTTCACGTTCCAGTGTGATGCAACAGAAATACTACCCTTGCACCGCCAGACTTTTTATAATTAGTATGATGTCTGGTTGAAAAGCAGTTTATTGTAGCCCAGTGGTTCCCAAAGTCGGGTATGTGAGGTGACAAAGTTCATACGCAAACAAAATTCTGAGTTTTGCCGTTCATTTAATTCTGCCCCACATTAAAATAACATTAAAAGTGATTGTGTATTTCTAACAGGTAAAATTCCACAAAACAGGATCATACATGACATCCAATCAATCATCTTTTAAGGTCAAAACTGACTGCATCCACACAAGCAGCATGTGAGCGTAGAATACACAGGGCACGTGTCCTTCACACTTTTAATAAAACATCAAGTTGTCCCCTCACTTTTCTCTGGCCTGTGTGTTCACATAGATTTTTTCATGGGCCAATGTGAATAAAACTAGATTTAAATAAAAAAAAAAAAAAGATAGTTTATGCATTTATTCTTATCCAAAACAAGGCGATATGAACATTATGGTGTGCTAAACGCTCTCACACAGAAAGTCCACAAGTGAGTAATTTCCACAGCAGGAACTTTCTCCAGGAACTCGGGACGTTCACACCTCAGAGTTGGAAAAAGGCTCAAGAAATGTGTGCGTAAAGCTGTGGAAAAGTGAGAGTGTAGAGGGGGAAAGGGGGTTGACAACAACCAATTAAACACAGACCTACAACACACGATATTTAAATATAACCACAGAGAGAAAAAAAAAACATTGTTGAGGGCGTCTTGATGCATTTAAAAAATCTAACCGTAAAAACTGGCAAAGCTATGGAGAATCGCTGAAGAACGTTTAAAAGGTAAGGTTTTCAATACATTTAAGAGCACTACTGTCTCTGAACAAACGACACACATCAGTTTAATGCAGAAAGAATAAAGGCTACTTTTTTGCCCATTCTTTGAATTATCAGCCTACATAATTGTCTTTTGTGTATCAGAATAATTCCTCAATTCATCCTGTTCAAGATCAGATGTACGGCTGTATCAGTGTTCTTATTTGCACATATATTTCACTTGAAGATGACGTGATTAAATCTGTGCTCATACACGGTGCTGGTCCATGTTCATAAAAACTAAAAAAACCAGTCTGTATGTAATCTAAATCATCCACGTGGTAAGCGTTGTTAAACTCATCACGGCGTTCCACGCAGAAACTGCTCTCTCGGCTGACGTACTGTAGCATGTTGTTTGAATTCTCTTCTGTAATGCGATCTCATGTGTGGTTGGTCAGTGCAGTGGTTGGGTTAAAAGAGTTCATTCTCATGAATAAATGCAGAGAACTAGTTGACACAGGTAAGAACAGTCACACACACCGAAAGCACGCTTCTACCTTAGAGTCGGCGACGTTGCTTCAACTTTGCTTTTCAACCCGGAAGAACGAAATTGCTCCAAAATAAAAGGTTGCATGCAGTCCTACGTCACCAGACTAATTTGCCTATTCTTCACGGTACTGTAGACCATGATAGAAACGCAGAAAGCAACCGGTCTGGGGGGAAAACTTCCTGGGACAAATCGTTTCAGGTAGTTTCGGTGAAACACGGTTTTAGATGTTCAAAGTCACCATTATGGTGATCAGTGTTTGCTTTAGTTGGCCTCTTGACCCTTGACTTTTTATGCTGTTTGACTAAACGAAGTTCGGGAGGAACATGTCAGATAATTGACACAGGTGGAAAGTACTCATCTAATCAACAAAGGAGGTGTATATAGACACGCAGCCCTCTTACCTCCATTGCACCGACAGCTTTTCAGCATCCCTCCACCACCCCTGCTCCACATTTTGCTCTTTTTCCTTTTTAAGTTCAAAACCACTTACATACGGGGGGTACTCTGGGTTCGGGCCGTAGTCCGAGCTCGAAGCCCTCCCCCCGGACAGCACGCCAAATACGCAATTAAATGTACTCTATAAACTATATGTAAGTGTGAACTCGTGAAACCATTATCATGTATTTGATACACACATTTTAACATTTTCTTTTAAAGATGTGTTGATAATTAAGTAAACCAACAGTGCTTCAGTCCAGTAAGTGTTCATCGTGAAATAAAGAAGGCATGTGGTTGATTGTGTACGACAGGTTTTTCAGAAAAGTTTTGATCATGTTGATAATGTAGAGGCCTTAGAAATTTGATTTATTAGTGGGCTTTATAAAGGATAATTATCTCAAACAAAAACCTCTTTCTAAGATTCATGAACCTTGTAAACCTTGGATAATTGAGTTACAAGTTCTTACTCATTGTACTAACAAGACTTTGCTTCCATATGGCCTGATAAAATAAAACTTCCAGAAGTTGCCGTTTAAGACAGCTCTTGCCATTGTGTGTGCAAGCTCTAAATGGCCAGTGGCTGTGCCGTATGAGCCTGAGACTATGAAAATCGAATGTCACAATGTTTTTATGCCGAGTGCTGTTGACAGTCATGGCTTATCAAATTAACATGGAAGAAATTAGATTTATCGCTTATCATTGTGCGCCTAGTTTGGTCACAGTCTAACAGTACAATTAGAATCAGACCCTGAAACATGTAGGACTGAATCTTGTGCGTCCCTCTAGCACACATCTGCTGTGACTTCCTGCCATGCAAATAAAAACATTTCTATCAGGAGCATATCCTATGCTGCACAAATCTCAAACAGACGCAACTAGCCACAAGGAGACAATCCTCTAGATAATTACAGGAAGATGTTTTTGGTGTCTGTCCCTTAGAGACATTTAATCAAATGATGTAATAAAGATGTCAACATAAGCAGTGGTGGTAGCGCAGCGAACACAAACGCTTCAGAGAACGGGCTAATGTAAATGTTTTCAGCCCACTAGAGCTCCATCAAATGAGCTTCACAGATGGTTTCCTTTACTGAATGGGCAATGAGTTCAGATATTGTATGCTTTGACTATCAAGCAATTTCCAAATGCCTCAGTGTTGTAATTCATTTGCAGTACTCATAAGTAGCAACATGAGATTTAAAAGGGTAGAAGTGTGAAAATTCATAGTAGATTTTTGTTGTTGTTGGAAAATCTTTTTTGGTCTTTTTTGGGAGGAATTGGCAGCGAGATGTGTCTTTTCAGGCTGTTGTTTCTGCATTGCACACAAGACAAAAGCCAAGTAAACATGATTGAATGCTGATTTTATCAGAAATATGCCCATTAGTTATGCCTTGCTTATACGGTATTATTGTAAAAGAAAGGAATTGACTACTGTGCTGTATATGTTGACATTCTCCTTACTGATGGCTATTACTGCAGTATACTGGAATGCAGGTTCTGATATATTAGGGCATTCTTTTGCATATTTTTAGTCCACTCATAATATTAGTCAAGCTTTGTATAACTAAAAACAGCAATAATTCAGTTTTTCATGACTGTTTCTTGACCCCTAAAAAATTCTGTTTTTGCTGCTGTAACATTAAGACTTCTGTATATAAATAACTTCTGTTATGATGGGATAACCTCTGTTGTGCAACAATCGGGTTCCCGAAGTCAATATCCCATTAATATTCTACATGGTGACATTGATTTTAGCCTTTCATGACAGGCTTAGTGGGGATGTACTGTACACTGCTGTTCAAAAGTTTGGGGTGAGTAAGTGTTTTTAAATAAAAAAAAGATATGAATACTTTTACTCTGCAAGTATGCATTATATTGAACAAAAGTGACATTAAATAATTGTATAATGTTACAAAAGTTTTGTTACAATATATATTACAGTCTGATTTAAATAAAAGCTGCTATTTTGAACTTTCTGCTCATCAAAGTATACTGAAAATAATGATCATGGTTTCTACAAAAAAATATTATGCAATATTACTGTTTTACTGTATTTTTGAACTCATGTACAAACTAGACAAATTTTAATTAAATTCACTCTTTTTTGTCATCTTAAATAGGATCAAGTCCTGCTGAACCGAAATTTGTTAAACCACATTGCGCAGTATTAATCTGACAGGACAAAGACGAGACAAAGATCACTGTACACTAAGCCCTGACTCTCTCATCCACAAAATTCCCCTGAGATGAATAATCCATAATAGTCCGGATGACAGATCGCCAGTCTTAGTGTCTGTGAGAAGGGCCTGAGACAATCTGACTCCGTCTAAATAAGCGCAAGGGATTTGTTTTGGCTCGGCCATTATTGGTATCCAGTGAGACATATGCAGCTTTTGTTATTCTGACATCTGCTTATCAGACATATGATATCCAAGAACAGACCGAGGAAGATGAAGAGATGAGACACTGACACATCTAGAAACTTTCAGGCCACATTCTAATGGAGTGATGGATTTTTGTGTCATCTGTCTTATGTCTTATCAAATCAGAATGCAGCATATATGATAGAATTTTAGTGCTGCTAACTACTTATATATCACGTGTTCAGCGGTTTTGTTTTGTTTATGGCATTTCCTCTAAATTTCAAGTGCAAGGGATTATGGGTGAAGAGAGGTCAAAGTGAGCATGCTCAGCAGCCTGCACTGTAAAAAATTTAAGGTGCACTATGTGACTTTTCCGTCCGCTAGAGGGCGCTGTTCAAAACAAAGGCGTAGTTTGATGACGTTAGGTTTGAGCAGAGAATCTTGGGACATGTGGTCTTCAACTCACAGCCGGTGGGGAAGAATCGGGCTAGGACTCGGGCAGAAATAATGTTCATGGATGCGATTATTAACATTACTGTAGTATGAAGCAAAGTAGGACCGAGTGTTGAGGGAGCTGAGCAAGGCCGCTGGAGCGATTGTTAATAAGATGAACGCAACACACTCCTCGAGCAACGGGACTTTTATTATGCCACAGTCACGGCGCAATTTCCGCTTTCTGGTCATGAGTATGAGGTAACGGCTCTGTTTATCATATTAGATACATCTAAGTGTGTTGAAAATGATGTTATGACTTTACTCTGTACATTCACTCCGAAGGTAACACAGATATGAAGCAATTGACAGGCGACTCCCCCAGATGTCCCGGTTCCTTGGTTAAAATAGCAATTTTCTCACGATTTACAAATAGTTGGAAACATTTGGGATATTGTAAGAACTAAACAGAACAAAATATATATAACACTGCATTTTGGATATTTTACAGATATTTTTTTTACATATTGCACCTTTAAGACAAAGGGCTGAGCAGCTTATAGATTGAAAAGATGAAAATAGTATAAAGCTCATTGTTACTCTCATGTAATCATTTGCATAATGTGATTTATGTGTCTGTAGCTCGACGGGTGTGTGTTTGGTGTTCACTGTCACCAATGAGCCAGTTGACACCTTCCTGTCTCAGAGCTTTGGTCTTGAACACATCTTCTTCAATAACCACAAATCATATTGAGTTCACGTCTGATGTGTGACCGCAAATCCACACTGATACAGAGAAATATCCCAGTCAGGGTAGATACACACAAAAGTGTGAAAGTATGAAGTTTATGAAGTTTTGTATTCTTCATTCGTGTGGACTAAGCTAATGTTTCCCATTGAAACAGATTAAATCTCTCATAAGAAATGCAATGTCTTAACTGTGTGTTTAATGACGGATTGAAGCCCTCTGGAGCTGTAAATGTGTTCTTGTTCTCCAGTCACAGCAGGTGAATACACATGTAATTATCTCATGTTAATTAGCCGAGCTCACGTTGAGCATCTTACCTGATGTCTGACAGTGAGGATCAGCGTGCACTGGGGTGACAATGCTCTTGTCTCAGCAGCCAGTGGGCCACTATTCCTCTGTTTTTGGCTATGTTAGGGCCACAAGGTGATAATCCGTGATAACTGCTGCTTCTGATGGGGTTTGTGCCGAGCGGGGTGATGTGTGCCAGGCTGGGATATCTGGCTGCACTCATTCTTCGAACTATTTTACATCTATGGAAAATATTTGATCACCATAATAAACATTTATCCTTTCATTTATTTAGTTGTGAGGTAGCCAATGCAATGTGGTCTGGCATTTCTTTTGGGATATTTAATTTCCTTATTTAAAAAAAAAAAAAATGCCAGAGGGGCTTTAAACAGGACATAATATGTATGTATATGACTTAGGAGTGTGCAGCAAAATGATCTGTGTTCAAATAAAACTGGAAGTGGGCAGGGTTTAGTATTATTGTTAATCAATTTACAGGATTTACTGAAGAATTTTTAAAATTACAATAGTTTTTTACAGTATATTTATACTAACATTAAAAAGTTTAGGGGTAGTAAGATTTTTTTTATGTTGTTAAAGAAAGTCTCACCCTCACCAACGCTATATACCTTTATTTTATTAATAATAATAATAATAATATATAATTCATAATATTGTGAAATATTATTACAATTTAAAAGAACTGCTTTCTACTGAAAATATATAAAACATTTAATTTGTCCCTGTAATGCAATGCCGAATTTTCATCATCATTAATTACTCCAATCTTTAGTGTCATGATCCTTCCGAAATCATTCTGATATGATGATTTGGTGATACTTTTCATAATACTTTGATGAATATAAACAGCATTTATTTGGAAGACTTTTCTTTTGTAACATTGGACCCATCATCACTGTCGGCTTTGATCAATTTAATGCATATTTGCGGAATAAAAGTATTAATTTCTTTAAAAAACTAATTGTATACTGTATATATGTTTCCACCTGTTCGGTGTTGAAACGGTATAGTGTCAAAACAAGCTATTTAAAATGCTCTGAAAAAAATAAAACGGGTCTAAATGATCTTTTTTTGTAAAAGTAAAAAATTGAGAAAGTCCATTTAAATGTCAAATGACAAACCATTCATCACAACACTCAGATCACTTACAATCACTTCCTTTTGCTCTGGTCAGGTGTTAATATCGGATGAGAATTTAATTGAGCTTGGGTGTGTTTTAATGCATCATTAAAGAAACAAGCTATTCACGACTGTTTCCAAACCCCATTGTCACAATTTTGTCGCTCAACCACGTTGGCTAATGATGTCCCACAGGTGGTGGGGTAATAACTTCTTTTCATGAATCCGTTTCAGATCGAATTAAAGGTGCAGTGTGTACAGAAATGTAATATAATATACACAGCTATGTTTTCAGTGGAGTATAAAGACCTTACATAATGAACCGTTATGTCTTAGAATGAACCATTTACATCTACGCGTACACATGAGTCCCCTTTCAGCGAAGTGGCTCCTAAAAATTTACACAGTTTACCTTTAATGCTAGATTGTTTGCTATAATTTAAGGACATAGCCTCTGAGGACTACTTCTCATTTGTCTCAATCATTCAATCATTGGCTCGTTCTTGCGTACTAGAGCCTGTACGTACATGCGCACTCTTCAAAAACAGTGCTTTAAATCTCTGTACAAACTAAAAGAGGTAAAGGACAATTGTTTACATATGAAATAAAATATATAGATTGTACTGAATGGCAGCTTGATTATTTTGCTCAAGATAAGGATTTGTTAAGTCCACAAGTCATGCAAAGAATCCACAGGTCGAGAGGTGTCGTTCCAATCATGCAACTTTGCAATGCTGTTTGCGTTTGCATTGAATTATGCTGATTACGATGGAGCATGCGGCGTGGCTAATGATGCTTTCGGAAACACTAAGGGCCCTATTTTAACGCTCTGAGCGCATGGCGCAGATGCACTTAGGTGTCTGAATACACTTTTGCTAGTTTAATGACGTAAAAACGTTCAGTGCACCAGGCACATGGTCCAAAAGGGTTGTGGGTGTGTTTTGGCGTAATGTATTATAAACCAATCAAAGTCTCTTTTAAAAGCAAGTTGCGCTTACATCTTAGTAGATTCACTTTTTACATGGCGGAATTTGCGAGCGGAAAAAGTAAATGCTTCTGCAGAGATGAATCCTTTAATTTTTGTGTGCTGCGCGTCCTGTGTGTGTAATAAGCAGAGTGTATGTGCGTTGTGCACCTGCCTATAGGCTCATATTACTAACGCTCCCTTTAAATAACACAAAAAATACTGCGCTATTGACTTTAGAGCAGGTTTTTGTTGGTCAATGGTGCAGTCGTTTTCAGTTCCTCAAAATAGCAACACACCAACAATGCGCCTGAACACACCTGGTTTTCAGACCAGCACGTCCATGGGTGATCAGATGGGCGCGAGTGCGTGTGCTATTTAAACAACGTGGCGCTGGACGTGAAAATGATAATTGCGTCAGGTTAAAACTAGCAAACAACACTTGGTGTCACATTGTGCTGGGTGTATGATAGGGCCCTAACTTTGCAACATTTACTATGTTATTGTAACAGAATTGAATCAACATTGAACTGACATGAGCAGAATAAGGACACTATTGTCTTCTGTAGAGCTACTTTACAGCTGAAATCGAATTGGTTTTATAAATGTATGTATTCTGCAACAGTAACAGTTATTTTCTTGTTTATTAATGTGAAGCTGCTTTGAAACAATCTATAGCATATACAGTGCTATATAAATAAATGTGACATGACTAATATTTGATCAATATCTGGATCTCAACATTCATTTTAAATGACCATTCATTGATTGGGCTTCGCCATGTTTTCTCTCTCCCGGATCAGAACACTTACACTAATGCAGATAAACTCCTGGAAGCAGCGGAGCAGTTGGCCCAGACGGGCGAGTGTGACCCTGAGGAGATCTATAAGGCAGCGCGTCACCTGGAGGTCAGGATCCAGGACTTCGTTAGAAGAGTGGAGCAAAGAAAACTACTGCTGGACATGTCCGTCTCCTTCCACACGCACACTAAAGAGGTAAGACTGCTCGCTCGCTCACATACCAGGTGGATTGCAGAGGAATGCTGGGAGGTTTTGCTGAGCAGTGCCAGATGTGCTACACGAGAACATGCTGTTTACCTCCAGCTGCCAATCAGACACTTGTGTGAAAAGTTAAATGCTTCTGCCATTACGTAACTCATTACATGTTTAAGGCCCATTGCTGCAGCAGTCAATAGCAGTGATTATTAGTGATTTATTACGCAGTAATGTGACATAACGCTACATCCATCACCTCATGCGCCCTGTGTTTGAGAAGGACAGAGAGAGTAAATAGTTGGAGGGTTAAGTGGCACAATCCATCTTTCTGGGGCTGTTTGGTGCTGTGCTTGTCTCATGCAGCTCTACCATGAGCTATAGTTTTGTTGATGTATGGGGATTGTAGGAATGTGGTTTTCTCACGATTGCCTCTGATGTCCTGATCTCTCTCTCTCTCTCTCTCTCTCTCTCTCTCTCTCTCTCTCTCTCTCTCTCTCTCTCTCTATGTAAAAACACTTAAGGGCTTTTTACACTTAAAATAGTTAACCCTGGGTCATTCTAAACCTTGTGTAAACTGAATCCTGGGTAATCTTCACATTTCACACTGTTCATAATTTACTTGGGGATAACAATTAATCCTGGGTATTTATAAACTGACGTTTTACATTATACATTCCTAAGCCCTGGGTTAACGTTCTTATTTGCATATTTGTCAATGTCATTGATTGGATGAACGCAGCACGCGTCCTATTTACATAAACGCTCTTGCATTGCGTATCCTCGTTTTGTCGACTGTTCTATCGAGTTTATATTGAATGGATACTTCAGACTATAAAGGTACAAATAAAACGGTTGCTTCTTTACTCCAATTGTTGCATTTTCTATCAGTATTTGACATTTTTCCTCTCAAACGCTGAATTTACTGTTTGTATAGAATGTGCAGTGTTTCCGTGACTGTACAAAGCATGCAAATGTGTATGTGATTGGTTGTCTGTTGCTGAGCGTCTAGCTTTAACATTCTAACGCCACATCATTTCACACTACAAGTTTACCAACACAATGCAAAAACAGTGCTATCCCTTTTCCGGAATAGCGTTTCATAACCCCGGGTAAAATGCAGTGCTAATCCCGTGAAACGTTCCTGTACCTTGGGTTAAAAAACAGGATTAGAATGACGATAAACCGGGTTATTTATTTATTTCAAGATGAAAAACTATGCTTAATATAAGTTTACAATCTTTATGAAATCAGTTTTGTGGAAATGTTTTTAAAAGAAGTATCTTGTGCTCACCAAGGCTACATTTACCATTATTTGATAAAAAGTACATTACATACAGCAATATTGAGAAATATTATTACAATATTTAATTTATTTTAAAATGTAATTTTTCCAGTGATGGCAAAGCTTCCTTCAGCAGTCATTTAAAAATCATTATAATATGCTAATTTGGTGCTGAAGAAACAATTCTTAGTATTATCAATGTCATGCTGCTTAATATTTTTATGGAAACCATGATACAGTCGTTCAGGTCTTTGATGAATAGAGTTCAAAAGAACAGCATCTATTTGAATAAAGTTCATTTTAAGACATTTTTAACATAAATTTCTCATAATTTCTCAAAATGTTCTTAAAACACAAATTTCATTTAAAATTCAAATTCCTGAGGAGAAATAAAAACCAAAATGAGTCTATTGTTGACATACAAAAGATATATTTAAAAAGGACCTATTATGGTTTTTTTTAGAAGTTAGAAAGCCCCTCCAAAAGCAGTTCTTCTCCATATCAATGCACACTATTTCTGAACTCAAACGCCTTGATTGTAGTCTTGACTTTTCTTCTGGGAACAAACACATCACAACATTCCTCATTTAAGGAATTTCCGACCAAAGCATATTCAAATAAAGGGACGGGACTGAGTTAGTTAGTTAGTTAGTAAGTAGTGTGTTTAAACCAATCGGCAACCTCCCGCGGTCTCTCTTTAAGCCAATACAGAAGTGACTTAAAATGCAGTTCATCAACTGGTCACTAGAGACAGGCTCCAGAAGGGAGCAGAATCTCATTGAGTTCCATGTTAAAATGCCCAACTTTACAGCAGAGCAAAAACATGTTTACAGCCTGGTACAAATTGTAGTTTTGGTCTATACGGCTCTAAATCCCCCTTCATGACAACTGTGAGGGGGGTGAATTTTTTTTACAATTAATTTGTTTATATTATATAAAGCCGTACATTTCTGCATAATTAAGGCGTGGCCACTTTGAGTGACAGGTGTGTGGCCGTTTATCTGTTGTCTGTTAGTCATTGCGTCACCTCAGCTCCGCCCACGTCCCGCCTCTTTGCCCATTTTCTGTTATCCGGAAGTGATGGTTGATGACGCGCTGCTAAGATGGCAAAGGCCATTTCGACCCTACTTTACATGGCGGCAGTGGCTCAGTGGTTCATGTAGATTGTCTACAAACCGGAAGGTTGGTGGTTCGATCCCCGGTTCCGAGGTGTCCATGAGCAAGACACCTAACCCCAGCTGCTCCCGGCGATCTGAATGGCGCCTTACATTGCTGACACCGTGAGTTAATGAATGGGTGAATGTGAGGCAATATGTAAAGTGCTTTGGATGGCCATTGGTCTGTTAAAAGCGCTATATAAATGCAGTCCATTTACCATTTACGCTTCAAAACTGCTCTTCAGACTCCTATGGGTGACGTCACGGACACTACCTCCATATTGTTTTACAGTTTATGGTTTAAACTCACAGTTATGGTAAGGAGTGTGACATTTCTGAAACACGGTCAACGCGTTTGATCATTCTCAACACACTGCTCCAGCCAACCAATCAGAGCACATTGTGCTTTTCAGAAGGAGGGGCTTCATAGAGACAGGAACTGAACAAACAGAGTGTTACTGACAGACTGGGAGGAGAGGAGCTGCAACAATGTCAAAAATATGAAAAAAAAATGTGTTTTTGAACATTCAAGCATGAAAACCTTTTCTAGTAGACCGCAAAAACAAAATCAAGGGCATAATACGGCTCACATTTGTCATTTTTTTTCATTTTAAATGGAGTAGCATGTTAATAGAAATAAATAAACATTCTATTTGGTAGTTGTTACAACTCATTTTATCCTTGGATTTTCAATTATTACAATGTAATAAATCAAAAAGCTGTAGTGTCTGGTAAGTGATACTGATACATATGTAAGAATAAGAGTTGCTCTTCAATCTGTGAACTGTGTGGAATTTCTGTTTGGTTAAATGTGTTACAGTAGTGTTTATACACAGCACATTCCAGTCCATGAAAAGAGCTACATTATGTGAGCTGAGGCTAACATCAGCGGTTCTTGGCAAAAGGGGGTTCTCCTGCAGGCCAAAGTTTTACAATGTTTCACACTGGCCTGGAGAGTTTCTGAAAGAGGCTCCTGCATCCAGAGGTCACCACACAAGCCCTTGAATGAGCTCGGGTTTAGCAGCACTCCAGAAACACTTCATTTCAGTCTGAAAACACACACACACACACACACACACACACACACACTTACGAATGAGGTGAATGTAGTCTCTGTAAATGCTTTAGACAGAGAACAAAATCAACAGAAAAAAAATATTCTCAATTCTACAGTTCAAACACCCACTCATACTTCAGCAGTTGTATAATTTACCTTGATAGCACACGTATCTATTTGATGTGTGAATCTGGAAAGCTTAAAATTGCTTATCTCTAAATATTAAAAATAAATGGCATTTCTTTACAAGATAAAAAATAATATAAATAACTTTTAATTTTAAAATTTAATGTGCCTATAATTTGCATATAAAATTGACCTTTTTCCTACGTCCCTTGACACTTTGCGTGAATTATGGGAGTAACTTCTGTTAAACTGTAAACTACTGTAAAGTGAAAGGCTCACTCTATGAATGGAATAATAAGTTTAACATTATTCTTCTCACACTTCAACCATCGAACATTATAAAACATTAAAGGGATAGTTCACACAAAAATGAAAATTATGTCATCATAGAGCAACCATTGACTACCATAGTAGGGGAAAAATACTATTGTAGTCAATGGTTGCTCTATCTGCTTTGTTACAAACATTCTTCAAAATATTTTATTTTGTGTTCAGCAGAGCAAAGAAACACTTTGGAACAACTTGAGGGTGAGTAAATGATGACAGAATTTTCATTTTTGGGTGAACTATCCCTTTAACAAATTACTACAACAAACCATGAATAACCCAAAAACCTTGATTCTTTCTGCATTATGGGTAGTTTAAATATCTGATTAAATATCTGAGTTACTGTCAGGGTTATGGTTCTGTTTTGTTTAGTTTCAGAGTGTGTTCACACTTGACAGGTTTGACTCGTTTAAAACGAACCCTGGTGCGACTGCTCTGTTAAGCCCCGTTCACACCGCCAGCGACACAGTGACAGGATCCCATTCATTCTTTCAGAGCGCTAGCGATTTCCGCAACACGAGCCACAGTGACCGTTGGCGGCGTAGGACACGCGAGACACGCGACAAAGTTCAGAAATTTCAACTTTATGCAATTAGATGAGGCGTGAATTTCGCGGCGACAACCAATAGGACTGTCTGTGGAGCTCACGTTACTGTCTCGAATGCAGGACAGACAGGACAGCGTTTGGGTGCGATTTCTTTGTATTATATGGTTTGACTGTAACCACAAGGATACAAGGATATAATAAAAAGATGTGTGGAAAAGAAACTATCATACACTGTCATACACTGATGGTTTGTGTTGTTAATTATATGATGCTTAGCACTGCTGCAGTTCATATTACAGTTCCCCCGGCATTGTGTTGATTATTAGGAACCAGAATATTTATTATTTGTCAAATTAGTTTTATATATCACTTGTTTTCTATAGATATGGCCAGATGTGCAGTCTACCAATAACATTAGAGCGACAGCACTGGGCACAAGTGTCTCACAGTGCAGAGACTAGTTTCATACAGCAAAAAAGTCGCTGGCGGTGTGAACGGTGCTTCAGTGTGGTTCATTTGAGTAAGTGTGAACGCTGCCATCTGAACCCTGGTGTGCACCAAACAAGTCCGCAGAAAAGGTTTCTCTGTCTGCTTCCAAACCATCTCTGGTGCGGTTCAACTGAATTATGAACGCAACACGGACCAAAGACATGTAAACGAATCAAAAACAGGAAGTCACAAGATGCGATCCTAAAAAGGACAGAATGCTCAAGCACGCCTGTTTTTTTCTCATTATAGTCGCGGTGTTGCCCATCACAGTTCGTACAGGCGTCAGAACCACGTCTCCTCGCAGCAGATCTTGGTTTGAATAGCCCAGCACACAGCGTTGTTTTGGATGTGCAATAAGTTCCGTTGCAAAATATAAGTAATAAAAGACAACCAATCAGGTTGTGAACAAATCTCTATGCCTTTAGGTTCAATGTTAAAATGCCAATGTGAATGCTAAGTGGACCAGGATCTTTTTTCTCGTTGGTCCCAACCAAACAAACCAAGCCAACTGAACACACCCTAAGAGAGCCATGTCATGTTGACTATGTTTGAAATAAATGTAAAGCAAAAACTCTTGAAGTGGCACGTAGGCCGTGTTTGTTTCTGTAAGGAATATCTGTATGTCTTTGCAGCGTGGTTTCGTTTAATGCATCCATTCTGTTTAGCTTTTCCCTAGTGTGGGCGATTTCCTGTATTGTAAAACTTGTCATATGTGTTGCTGTTCAGAGCTCTTGTGTATGATTAATATGAACAATATTCCTGAGTGTGTCTCAAACCTCTGCTGAGGGAATCATCTATCATGAATATCTCCTCTACGCCTGCATCATGTTAGAGTTAAACAGCACCAGCCTCTCTGCACTGTAGATTGGGAAACGCCTTATTTATCATTACAGTCTCTCTTTTTGCATCTGGCAGAGTTAGGGTTCCCAAGGTCATGGAAAACCTGGATATGTCAGGGATTCATTATAAATTCTTAAAATGCCATGGGAATTTCTATTAAAAATGTTTTGTTTCTGCTGTTTGTGAATTGAGAATCCTTATCAAAAGATCACAAATGTCATAGCAAATAATTGTTCAAAGGTGGTTCAAAGAGGATTTAGGTTTATTAAACAAGTGCTCCAAGGAAGGAACAGTGGAGAACCGACAGGGTCATGGGTGGCCCATGCAGGCTCATTGATGCACGTGAGGAGCGAAGGCTGGCTCGTGTGGTCCGATCAAACAGACAAGCTACTGTAGCTCAAATTGCTCAAGAAGTTAATGCTGGTTCTGATAGAAAGGTGTCAGAATACACAGTGCATCACAGTTTGTTGAGTATGACACTGCATAGCCACAGACCAGTCAGGGTGCCCATGCTGACCCCTGTCCACCGCCGAAAGCGCCAACAGTGGGCATGTGAGCATCAGAACTGGACCACGGAGCAATGGAAGAAGGTGGTCTGGTCTGATGAATACATTTTTTTTTTTTTACATCACATGGATAGCCGGGTGCAGGTACGTCGCTTACCTGGGGAACACATGGCTCCAGGATGCACTATGGGAAGAAGGCAAGCCGGCGGAGGCAGTGTGATGCTTTGGGCAATGTTCTGCTGGGAAACCTTATGTACTGCCATCCATGTGGATGTTACTTTGACATGTACCCCCAAACTAACTATGGTTGCAGACCATGTACACCCTTTAATGTAAATGGCATTCCCTGGTGACTGTGGCCTCTTTCAGCAGGATAATGCGCCACAAAGAAAAAATGGTTCAGGAATGGTTTGAGGAGCACAACAAGGAGTTTGAGATGTGGACATGGCCTCCAAATTCCAAATTCCCATGATCTCTATCCAATCGAGCATCCGTGGGATGTGCTGAACAAGCAAGTCTGATCCATGGAGACCTCACCTCACAACTTACAGTACTTAAAGGATCTGCTGCTAACATCTTTGTGCCAGATAACACAGCACACCTTCAGGGGCTGTTTTGGCAGCAAAGGGAGACCAACACAATATTAGGTCATAATGTTATGCCTGATCAGTGTATATACTGTATAAACAAAACAACTTATAAGAACATGGCCCATTAGACATGGGAAGCACCTGACATGATCACATTAGGGAAAGGGAATCACATGACAAAACCAGAAATTAATGATGTGCCCCAATTTGCCTACTTATACTAAGTCCTAAAAGTATGTACTATTTTTGTGAAGAAAGTGTGAGTGTATAGCAAAAGTCATGAAAAAAAGACAAATTACATTTGAAAAAACTATTAAAACAGAAAACTTTTATATGTCAATAATATTTCATAATGTTACTATTTTTACTATCTACTGTTAAATGAAGCCTTGGTGAGCTTAATAAACTTTGACTGATAATGTCATTGAATTGTGTCTGTGGATTGTATGTAATATGATTATAAATGTAATGTTCAGTCCCTTTTGAGGACCTGATATTAAATGTCCTTTTGGTGCTCAAAGCGGCCCTGACCTTTAAACACTACACCACACAGCACTCCAGTGTTGGGGATCATTTCGTTCTAAATGATTTTAATGAACTGTCTGAATCATTTCTATACTGTTTAATCTTTTACACTGAAATGTTAAAAATGGAAGCAGAATGAGAAATGAGAGCATACATTTCAGGCTGCTTTCTAATATTGGATTCAGGGCAGATTATTGTTAGATGAGAGTTATAATCTGTGCAGACAGGTCACTCCATCTCTGAGTCTGTAGAAAAGTTTTGGAACTTTTTTTAGGTCTTTACTGGAGTAAGTGTGTTACTGCGCTTGTATATGGGTCAGGTTTTGGCTCCATTCTGGGGAATAAATTTTGATTATAAACTTAATAAAATTAAGTTGAGGAGGAATGTCATAAGGAAACATTATCAAAAGCTATCACTGAAAGTCTGTACATGCATTAATATGCATTTGTATGTACTGTATGTGTGTTTCAGTTGTGGACGTGGATGGAGGACCTGCAAAAGGAGCTTCTGGAGGATGTTTGTTCTGACTCGGTTGATTCGGTTCAGGAGCTGATAAAACAGTTTCAGCAGCAGCAGGCCACACTGGAAGCCACGCTCAACGTCATTAAAGAGGGAGAAGATCTTATGCAACAACTCAGGTATCAACACATGTTCATAAGTTTACATACTTTTCAAATTCTTAAAAATGCTGCAGAACACATATTTACATAACACAGACAAAATTCACTTCATTTGCACAAATTATCCTGTTCAAATGTTTACATACCCTTGATATTTAACATTTCACAAACAGGCAATGAAGCTTGAGGAGACAACAAGTGCTCTGTTTTTGGGCCAATCACCATAAATGACATGACTGATCACTTTAAAACACAAACCTACATTACAGAGCATTCCAATAATCAGACACTGGTGAAACATAAAATATGATGAAACCTTAGTGATTTGTAAACTGCTTACAAATAATTTACATCATCATAAAACACAGCTGCTTCTGAATGGACATTGAGAAAAATACTTGGGTTATGTTCGCCTTGCCCTCCCTGTTATGTTCAGTCCCTTTTTGGTTCTTGCTTATGATTTATGTTGTTAGTGTTTCTCATATGTTGTTCCTGTGATCTCCTGTGATCGTGCTGACTACACGTTACAGAATAACCGGCAGTAATATAAGAATAGATTTACCAGCAGTGCTCGAGCAAGGTATTATTTGGGGTGGGTGCTCCTGTACAGCGGTTCTCCTCTCACCGTCTGCGGTAGAGGAGGAGCCCGTGGCGTATGCCGACACCTACCAGGAGCCAGAGACAGCCACCCAGTCCATACCAGAACCTGTGCCTTATAGACCTGTAGTCCACGGATCCAGTTCCCTGCTGAGTCCCCACCCTAAAATCTATGCCTTCTCTTCTTGTCCCATTCGGGTGTTTGGATATTCTGGTCCTGTCTGACCTTCCTCCTCTGATGTTTCCACCCAACTTTCTGGTTCCATCTCCTCGGCTGGTTTGGTTCAGCAACCAGGATCCATCATCTCCACTGGTGTCGCCTCAGCTCCTCAGCTCCTCAGCTCCTCCCTGCCACTAACTCCGGGTATCTCTCTGGCTCTGGCTTCCCGATCCCTAGCTCTACACGATGTTACAGATTCCCTGGCTTCTCCTCAAGCTTTCAGGCACATTGTCTCCACCTCGGCCTGTCAGCTCGTCAGCTCCGCTCCAGCTCTACGCTTCCTCGGCTCCACCATGGTCCTTCAGCCCTAGGACTCATCCAGGCTCCCTCATGCCTCCGGCCCAGCCTCAGTCAGTCGTTGCTCTGCCTCCACCACTGACTTCCGGATCTCAGACTGTGCCTAAACCCTCCACCCCTTTGGCTCCACCGGACTCCTCCTGCTTCCCCATCGTCCTCACTCCCCCTGTCGTTGCCCCGGTCTTCTGAGCCCCCGTCTCCCCCTTGGTCCTGGGAGCCGGCGCCTCCACCTTGGGCTTCTAGGCCATGGATGTCGCCCTGGTCTGTCAGTCTCTTAGCTCTGCCTTGAACGCCACCACTCTTTGCTCAGCCTCCGTCATACGGCACCCAGGTTCCTCCAAGGCCTTCTGCCAAAGCTCCACCCTGAGCCATTGGCTCCACTATAGTATCTCCGCTACCCTCTTTCTGGTCCCTGACCCTGTCCATCACCAGTTCCACGCCCTCCTCCAAAACTCCTTCCCTTCCTCCACAGTTGGAATTACAGTTATGGCGCAAGGATGTGCCTTCCGGGAGGGGGGACTACTGTCACGATTATGGATTCCCTACCCTGTTTCCCTGTTTAGTTTCAGTTTCCTAGATTACTGATTATGCCCTTTGTTTCTATGGTTACTCATAATTTGCACCTGTCTTTTATTGTGTTATATTTGTTGCCTTGTATTTATACTCCCTGTTATGTTCAATCCCTTGTCAGTTATCATTTATGTTTTATGTAGTTAGCGTTTCTCATATGTTGTTCCTGTGATCCCTTGTGTATTTTACATCATTAATAAAGACCATCTATTTGTATCTTCGTCTTTGTGCGTTGACTACAACTATGTTAATATGATAGAATTTTCACTGAAGTGTTTTACCCATATTTTGAATTACGCATTGCATTGTGTTTTAGGGTTAAATGAAATGTCTAATGGATGTCCTGTTACCAGAATATATCTACTGCTTTTGTTCTTAAATTGCAAGAATGCAGCTCTGAATAAGTGTTTAAAATATATGCAGCTATAACACTGTTTTGAAAGTATACCCATAACACTAAAACATTACATGTGTTGGCTTAATACTGGTGTGACTACTTACCAAAGCCATCTGTGTAAAGTTGTATTAAGGCCCACAGAAAATTCCAGAGATTTAAAAATAAAAGTGTGTGTGTGAAAAGTCTGTCATACATCAGTTGCAAGTATATTAGTGTAAACGTGTTTCTCATTCGATTTTACAAATCAAGTTAAAATAATTGTCTGTAATTTACGTAATGCCACAAATGTTGTTTATTAACTTATAGTAAGTTTGCTTATATTAAAGGAATATTCTGTGTAAAGTAAGTTGTACTTTACACAGAATATTCCTTTAATATAAGCTAATTGTAATTGTAAATTGTTAGTTCTAGACTAACCCTAAATCAAACTCTTAACACATTAATTCTGTGTTGCACAGAGACTCAGCAATGAGCAGTAATAAGATGCCTCACACCAGCTCTATCGCTCACATCGAGGGCGTCCTACAGCAGCTAGAGGAGGCGCAGGGCCACATGGAGGAACTTTTCCACGAGAGGAAGATCAAACTTGACATCTTCCTGCAACTGCGCATCTTTGAGCAGTACACCATTGAGGTGAAGACAGTGTGTTTGCATGCTAGTGTTAGTATATTTGAAATCATTTTCTCCATAAAGATTTTTTTTTTTAAATCTTCAGTAAATAGTTCAGTAAACTGTCTCTGATATGAAAAAATATACCTCCTTAAGCATTGTGAATTATAAAATTGACTATAGAACTAGCGACTATAAGTATAAAATATGATACATTTGAAGCCACAAAACATTCAAATTTTAACAAATGAAGTATGTTCAAACAAGAAAAAAATTATGGTGCGGGACTTGATTTTGTTCATGTGGAATTGGATCATTGAATGGTTGTGGTTTGCTATTGCTGCGATCTCATATGAGTGAAAGATTATGAGGGCACATGAATTTAAAGAATGATGTGCACTGATAAATCATTTATAATAAATATAATTAATTATATATTAATGCAATATTTCATGAAAAAATACTGTCAACTAAAATTTCAACGTGACTCTAAATAAATGCTTTGTTTATAATGAGCATGTTTTAATGGTTCAAAGACATTTTATGTCAAAAGATCAAGGAAATTTGATTTCTCATCCCATGACCACTTTGAAAGTCTTTTGTTCAATGAGGTACTCATTGATTGTTTTCCTGGTACTCATCTGTATGGAAAAAACATTAACAAATATATTTGTTGACTGAAGTAATTCATTTATAATTGATAAGATAATGTGTTTAACTATCCTTCCTGTCCTTCAGGTAACAGCGGAGTTAGACGCGTGGAATGAGGACCTGGTTCGACAGCTAAAACGACTTTACCGCAGAAGAACCCAGTCTGGCGAACAGAGACTCCAGCGGCACGCTGAGAGAAAACTGGCCATGAACAACATGACCTATGAGGTTATGCAGCAAGGTCAAGACCTGCATCAGTACATCATGGAGGTCCAAGCCTCAGGTGAGAGAGAGAGAGGAAGATAAAAAGTACAGGTGCTTTCACGCTGACAGAGATTAAATCGCTGGTAGTCACAAGTTGTTGTACTCTTGGTACCCAGAAGTTCACACTCACAGTCTGTTCTAAAATGACCTGGGGCTGCAAAAATCTTCTTAAGAAATAAGTTTTTAAAAAATCCTAAATGCAATTCTAGAAAAAAAATCTATCTTACAGTGTCCCTATTATGCTATTTTAAAGGTTCCTAATTTTGTCTTTTACAATAGGTTTACGTGCATCCAATGGCAAAAATTTTTTCTCATAATATACATTGCACATCATCTAATTTCTTAAAGAGCACATCGCATCCGCTGCAATGTGACACCAGGCGCGACGCAAGTGTTTTTAGCTAGTTTCACTCCAACACAGTTATCATTTTCACGCCCAGCGCCACTTTTTAAATAGCAACGCACTCATGCCCATCTGATCGCCCATGGGCGTGCTGGTCTGAAAACCAAGTGTGTTGGTGTGTTTCTATTTTGAGGAACTGAAAACGACTGCACCATTGACCAACAAAAACCTGCTCTAAAGTCAATAGCAGTATTTTTGTGTTATTTAAAGGGCGTGTTAGTAATATGAGCCTATAGGCGGGTGCACAACGACGTATACTCTGCTTATTAAACACACAGGGACGCAGCAGCACACAAACAATTTTTAATATTAAAAACAAAGGATTCCTCTCTGGAGAAGCATTCAGTCTTTCCACTCACAAATCCTACCATGTAAATAGTGAATGCGCCATGGTGCAAGTGCATTTTTAAAGGGAATGGGAGATGAGACTCTGATTGCACATTACATCCAAAACACACCTATGACTCATTAAGAGACTAGGTACAACCTTTTTGGACCATGCGCCTGACGCACCGTCTGTTTTTTCCGTCTTTAAACTAACAAAAGTGGATTCGGACATGCCTGCACCTGCACTTCAGACCATGCGCTCAGATCATTAAAATACGGCCCTCAGTCTCTCTAAACCTCTCCTTTCACAAGCTTACTCTGCTCTAATTGGTCAGATGGCCCAGTCCGCCCAGACCAATTATAGCGTGTGTCGGAAAGCGGCAATTACCATATCTGAGTTTCAGCACCAGAGGCTTCCTCAGGGCTTAATACATGGTGAAACAAACAGTAACACTGCCTTTTTTTCTGTATCAATTCCAGCGTGAATCCTCATTCTTTTGAAGTGCGCAAAGTGATTTTGAAAATGGGCAAAGAGGCGGGACGTGGGCGGAGCTGAGGTGACGCAATGACTAACAGACAACAGATAAATGGTTACCCACCTGTCACTCAAAGTGGCCACGCCCTTAATTATGCAGAACTTTATGACTTTATATAATGTAAACTAATGAGTTATAAAAAAATTCACCCCCCTCACAGTTGTCATGAATGGCAAAATTAGCCATTTAGACCGAAACAAAAATTTGGACCAGGCTGTAAACATGTTTTTCCTCTGCTGTAAAGTTGGACATTTTATCATGGGGCTCAATGAGATTCTGCTCCCTTCTGGAGCCTGTCTCTAGTGGCCAGTCGATGAACTGCATTTTTAGTCACTTCCGTATTGGCTTCTAGAGAGACCGCGGGAGGTTGTCGCTTGGTCAAAGTAGACGCTGTTTGCGGGCAACCAATGAAGACCATAGTCTGGCATTATGCAAATTTGTTACAATGTTTTGTGGGTATATAACAGGAAGTGATACTGGAATTGCTGACTACTCATTTCAGCAGTTCAGAATTTATTTTATTTTAGGAGGCCATAACTTTATTTATCATGCACTTTGATCTTTAAAACTTTACAGACCTTTTACACTCACAAACAGCAATATTACACACTGCATGGAAAGTAATATTTGAAAAAGCATAATTGAGGCAATTCTCATATTTTATTAAGAGCATTACATTTTTTTCTCAATAAAAATCACATCAAAGGGCATCTTTTTGGGCTGCCTGCAGATTACACTAATAATCATAATAAGTATGCAGTATGCACACTATTGTCATTGTGACCAGCTTGACTGGAGTTCAGCACTATGCATCTCTTTTAATTTTTAAAGAGACAGTCTCAAAGGTTCTTGATCAGTCATCAACAGTCTCATGACAATTACATTTTTTGTGAATGATTTCATACAATTCGTACAATCTAATTTGTAAATTTCTGCTCAAGCTGGTGATTAGTTTACCTTCATGGTCATGTTTTACCTACAAATCGAATGCTTTTGTACAAATCAGATCCTCCAAATTAATAGGAACTCAATACATGAGATCAGTTGTATTTACTAGAGAAATAGGTGCAGAGGAGAGATACAGACAGAGAGAAAGAAGAGCAGCACAGAGGATGTGTCAGTTGGCAGCATCATTAATACATGGCAGTCTACAGAGACAAGGCAATATGGACCAATAGGATTAAGCCTCCTCTGTGCTGTGATCTCCGGTCCCCAGACACATGGGCACTGATGATGCTCAGTAAAGCTTTCATTTCAATATAAAGAACTGAATAAAAAGAATCAAGCCTAAACAACACCCAATACTTATGTCACCCATCTCTTCAACTGTCTGTCTTCAACACACATGGCTCTTCCTCTCTGCTTTTATCTTCCTATCGTCCCAATACCCAGCTCTGTGCCTCACAGATATTTTTAACACTGAAACAGACTTCCTCTCCTCAAACTGCTGACCCAACTCTCACCCCCTCTCTCACACATATGGGTCTTGGCTGAGGACACTGTCTTCTGTTCGAGGTTTGGACACCGTCTGTTCCAGACATTACTGTGACGATCTCTCACACATGCCTGCATGTCCGATGGATGGGTGTGTCTGATTTTGCTGGGACAACATAGAAAATGACTGAATTAAGCTTTAGTAGAAGGTTTATATACATATCAACTGTTCGTTATTTAGTTTTGTCATGACAAATTGCATGGTAATGGATATGGCAATGTTAATATATTTGGTCTTGGTGGAATAGATCTGCTACGCTGCTGCAGAGCAAGTACAGAGACTTGCTACTGGGAAAATATTCACAAACATGCTGCTGTGAGTGTGTAAGACATGCTGCTGCTGCTGCACATATAACACACATGAAATAATACCCATAGCAGATCTATACAGGTGGAGCTGGGGAAGGTGGAGGGTTTCTGAAAGTCGACTTTAATGCTCTGTCATGACGCTTTAAGCTTGACGTCGACTAGTCGCTGGCCTATAGAGGGCGCAACAGGATAAACCATTTCCTGACACGCTTCATTTCCAACAGTTAAAATGACAAATATGCTCAAAATTGATCGGGTGAATGCATGTTTTAAACAGCTTATTGTATGCGTACGTTAATCGCCTTTCTAAAGCGAATGCGCTGCTGCATTGTAACGCATGAAATGTATTGTCAACGCTGTTCTGTGATTTATCAATAAAATAGCTTAGAAACTGAAAAGCTCTAGCATATATTTCTTTGTAACTAAAACCCACAGCTTCACTATTAGTAGAGAGACGCTGCCAGGTAGAATTAATTCACACGAAATCGCTTCTCTCTCTCACTATTGCATTCATATAACGACCCAAAGACAAAAGAACTGATAAAAAACTGTTGGAGCAATAACCTTGTCATATGCCATAGCTGTCCTGTGCACAAGAAAACCCACGCTCGAGGTTCAGGCTTATTTTTCATTAATAACGTCATTAGCGGCAGTCGACATTGACCTTCATCACATTAATGTCAACTATAAAAATCTTAAGTCATTCAACCCCGTAGATGACAATGTGATCACTAACAAATGAGTTAAGGACCTATAAGCCTGCGCCATCTAGAGTTTCATGACAGAACTTGGTATTTATTTCTTTAGTTTAGATAATAAACTTACCAATTTTATATTTTAGCTCTAGTAATTAGTAGTTTTAGAAATCAAACTGACCAAATTGATTTATTTGGAATATTCTTTCAGTGAACTAGCCACTAATTAACCAATGGGTTATATTTCACCCCAAAATCTAAAGAAAAAATGTTAGAATGATGATATTTTTAATTTGTGTGTGTGCTTGTGTACTTGTGTGTATACATGTTTTTCTATCACGGTGGGGACTTACACCTGAATGCCCCCTGACTCATGTCACAAAAATAAATTGAGGTTCCCATGAGAAAACAATCGTATTAATCATACAGAATAAAACATAAAAATAAAAATTTATAAAAATGCTAAATTGTTTAATTGATCTTTGTTCCTGGTTATACTCTATCACTTCACACATGGTGGGGTTTATTTTGCTGACTGCCCTTGAGTGTAGATCTACGAATCTAGGAATAGAGAGCGGGTTTGTAGATACTGAGAACACTGCTATACTGCCACCCAGTGGTGTTGAGCTGTGAACACGTTCTTTCAGACAATATAGATACTGTAGATTCAGCAGGAATATAAACAGAAGTGTGTGTTTGTGTGTGATATGCAGGTATTGAGTTGACCGGGAGAAGGAGGTGGATCTGGCCACTCAAGTTCAGGAGTTGTTGGAGTTTCTTCATGAGAAACAGCATGAGCTGGACGTGAGTGCTGAACACACACAGAAACGCTTGGAGCAGTGTGTGCAGCTACGCCACCTACAGGCGGAGGTTAAACAGGTAAAACACACTCTCTCACATGGATCTGTCTGTCGATCTGCTTATCCATCACAGGGCCAAAAGTGAAACTTTATCAATGAAACTGATTCCTGCTGTCTTCTGTTTTCTTCATATCCTTACTGTGGTATTTGGGATAAAGAGCTGTTCAGAATCACAGCTGTAAATTATATCCCAAAGATATATTCTGTTTAGCACGCTGTCCATACTATATAGCAGGGTTTCCTATCCTTGACCCTTGAGTATCTCAACACGGCCCATTTTGTACTATGCGTGTTCCTGGTTCAACTCATCAGATGATTGCTAGAGACTCCAAGACCTGAAATAAGTCCAAAATGAGTACTGTTGGGACATCTCCAGGACCAGAGATGACCACAAATAAAAAAAACAGAAATGTAGATGTTTTCCCCTTACCCATAATCCCACACTTTCAGAGTCATCTTAAATTGCTCTTCTGTATGAAGCAAAAGAGTGTTGTATCTCATGTTCTTGATCTATCACAGTCCTGGGCTCTTGTACACACTGTAGTCTCGTGTGGTGCTCTCTTGGCTCTGTCACTGGCACTTCCTCTGATTGATAATCAATGGAGAGAGACGCAACCGGCTGTGATGGCTGATTCAGTGTGTCTCTCAGAGCTAATCTCATTCGGAGCGTAAGTGAGGGCCAAAGTGCTGTCGCCAGGACAGCCCTAAAGTCTGCCGCTACAAGCACTAATGGAGAGAAATGAGCACAGGGAATTATGAATTCTGCTGAGTCTCCTCAGGATATCACTGCACACTGGGGGTGCCAATATTCAGATCAGTTTGGTATTTCATACAGAGGATTCCTGGATTTAATTGTAAATATCAAACTGCATCTTGTCTGTTTTGTGTTCAACTCCATGTGTTTTACCCAGCACTGCTGAGTGCATTTGATACGCATACAGTTGATAGATATATAGATAGATAGATTATGGAAGCTTGTTTCCACCACTGAATAAAAAATAAATAAAAAGGTAATTGCGACTTTTTATCTCACAATTCTGTCTTTTTTCTCAGAATGACATGAAATAAACTCTCAATTGTGAGGAAAAAAGTCCGAATTGTGAGAAATAACCTAGCAAAAGAGCTTATATCTCAATTCTGACTTTATAATTTGCAATTACAAGTTTATTTCTCACAATTCTGAGAATGTTTTTTAGACAGGTAGATATACAGACAGACCGACTGACATAGCTAGATTACATTTAAAGTTAATATTTTTCATAATTTTCAATATTTTTCATCTTTTCAAATGTTTTAATTACAAATATATTTACATGCATGACAAGCTTTAATAGAAATGACAATGAAGTGCTTTAGTTTACTTACATGCTTGTCAGTACATTCGGCAGTACACTTTAAACATATTTCATACACAATAGAACTAATTATGAACTTACATATCGGATATCAAGGTGTACTGAAGTCCACCTAACAAATTCCTTTTAATATAAATGTAAATGCATTTTTATTGTAATTGCAATTAAAATGCAATGAAGTGTATGAAAACATTTTTTTTTATATATATTTTTTTAGCTATATACTATTTTTTCAAATTATGATAAAGTGTACTACTTTTACTCAAGGGCGTTAGTAGATAGATTTATTTAATTGAGGTTGTATTGCTACTGTGTGTTTCAGTGCTAATGCTTTAGTTTTTTTGCTTTTGTTGTATTTCTTGTTGTTCAGGTCCTGGGTTGGATTCGTAACGGTGAGTCTATGTTGGATGCCAGTATGGTTAACGCAAGCTCACTGTCAGAGGCCGAACAACTACAGAGAGAACATGAACAGTTTCAGCTCGCGATAGAGGTAAACACACAACACAGACTCTAACCTCTCCCTCTCTCTCTCTCTCTCTCTCTCTCTCTCTCTCTCTCTTTGGACATGCTGAACAGTTTTATACAACTTTTATCTGTCAGATATCTCAGCAAGTAGATGTGAAATTGCTTAAAGGGATAAAGGAAAAGGAAAATTCTGTCATTAATTACTCACCCTCACGTCATTCCAAACCTGCAAGACTTTTGTTCATCTTTTGTTCATCTTGTTCAATGGAGGGACAGTGATTGTTCACAAAGCTCATAAAGAAATCCATTTGAATTGAGCATTTTAGTATACATTTACTAAAGAGACGCAATCACTTTTTTTTTTTTTTTCACATATAAACATTCATCAACACACATCAGTTGTGGTAAACTTAAGCTCAAGAATGTTTGCATGACATCCAACATTTGAGCTTCAGCAAGAACCAATGAGGTTCATTCTCGTGTTACGCAGCACGTTTGAGCTTCAGCAAGAACCAGTGAGGTTCATTCTTGTGTTACGCAGCACGTTTGAGCTTCAGCAAGAACCAATGAGGTTCATTCTAGTGTTACGCAGCACGTTTGAGCTTCAGCAAGAACCAATGAGGTTCATTCTTGTGTTACGCAGCACGTTTGAGCTTCAGCAAGAACCAATGAGGTTCATTCTAGTGTTACGCAGCACGTTTGAGCTTCAAGAACCAATGAGGTTCATTCTTGTGTTACGCAGCACGTTTGAGCTTCAGCAAGAACCAATGAGGTTCATTCTTGTGTTACACAGCACGTTTGAGCTTCAGCAAGAACCAATGAGGTTCATTCTAGTGTTACGCAGCACGTTTGAGCTTCAGCAAGAACCAATGAGGTTCATTCTTGTGTTACGCCTTGCGTTTGAGCTTCAGCAAGAACCAATGAGGTTCATTCTTGTGTTATGCAGCACGTTTGAGCTTCAGCAAGAACCAATGAGTTCATTCTAGTGTTACGCATCACGTTTGAGCTTCAGCAAGAACCAATGAGGTTCATTCTCGTGTTACACAGCAAGTTTGAGCTTCAGCAAGAACCAATGAGGTTCATTCTTGTACGCAGCACGTTTGAGCTTCAGCAAGAACCAATGAGGTTCATTCTCGTGTTACACAGCACGTTTGAGCTTCAGCAAGAACCAATGAGGTTCATTCTTGTGTTCGCAGCACGTTTGAGCTTCAGCAAGAACCAGTGAGGTTCATTCTCGTGTTACGCAGCACGTTTGAGCTCTAAGCAAGAACCAATGAGGTTCATTCTTGTGTTACGCAGCACGTTTGAGCTTCAGCAAGAACCAATGAGGTTCATTCTCGTGTTACGCAGCACGCGTTTGAGCTTCAGCAAGAACCAATGAGGTTCATTCTTGTGTTACGCAGCACGTTTGAGCTTCAGCAAGAACCAAGTGAGGTTCATTCTTGTGTTACGCAGCACGTTTGAGCTTCAGCAAGAACCAATGAGGTTCATTCTTGTGTTACGCAGCACGCGTTTGAGCTTCAGCAAGAACCAATGAGGTTCATTCTAGTGTTACGCAGCACGCGTTTGAGCTTCAGCAAGAACCAATGAGGTTCATTCTAGTGTTACGCAGCACGTTTGAGCTTCAGCAAGAACCAATGAGGTTCACTCTTGTGTTACGCAGCACGTTTGAGCTTCAGCAGGAACCAATGAGGTTCATTCTTGTGTTACGCAGCACGTTTGAGCTTCAGCAAGAACCAATGAGGTTCATTCTAGTGTTACACAGCACGTTTGAGCTTCATCAAGAACCAATGAGGTTCATTCTCGTGTTACGCAGCACGTTTGAGCTTCAGCAAGAACCAATGAGGTTCATTCTTGTGTTACGCAGCACGCTTGAGCTTCAGCAAGAACCAATGAGGTTCATTCTAGTGTTACACAGCACGTTTGAGCTTCAGCAAGAACCAATGAGGTTCATTCTTGTGTTACGCAGCACGTTTGAGCTTCAGCAAGAACCAATGAGGTTCATTCTGTGTTACGCACGCACGTTTGAGCTTCAGCAAGAACCAATGAGGTTCATTCTTGTGTTACGCAGCACGTTTGAGCTTCAGCAAGAACCAATGAGGTTCATTCTAGTGTTACGCAGCACGTTTGAGCTTCAGCAAGAACCAATGAGGTTCATTCTTGTGTTACGCAGCACGTTTGAGCTTCAGCAGGAACCAATGAGGTTCATTCTAGTGTTACGCAGCACGTTTGAGCTTCAGCAGAACCAATGAGGTTCATTCTTGTGTTACGCAGCACGTTTGAGCTTCAGCAAGAACCAATGAGGTTCATTCTTGTGTTACGCAGCACGCGTTTGAGCTTCAGCAAGAACCAATGAGGTTCATTCTGGTGTTACGCATCACGTTTGAGCTTCAGCAAGAACCAATGAGGTTCATTCGTGTTACACAGCAAGTTTGAGCTTCAGCAAGAACCAATGAGGTTCATTCTTGTGTTACGCAGCACGTTTGATCTTCAGCAAGAACCAATGAGGTTCATTCTCGTGTTACGCAGCACGTTTGAGCTTCAGCAAGAACCAATGAGGTTCATTCTTGTGTTACACAGCACGCGTTTGAGCTTCAGCAGGAACCAATGAGGTTCATTCTCGTGTTACGCAGCACGTTTGAGCTTACGCAAGAACCAATGAGGTTCATTCTTGTGTTACGCAGCACGTTTGAGCTTCAGCAAGAACCAATGAGGTTCATTCTCGTGTTACGCAGCACGCTTGAGCTTCAGCAAGAACCAATGAGGTTCATTCTTGTGTTACACAGCACGTTTGAGCTTCAGCAAGAACCAATGAGGTTCATTCTTGTGTTACACAGCACGTTTGAGCTTCAGCAAGAACCAATGAGGTTCATTCTCGTGTTACGCAGCACGTTTGAGCTTCAGCAAGAACCAATGAGGTTCATTCTTGTGTTACACAGCACGTTTGAGCTTCAGCAAGAACCAATGAGGTTCATTCTTGTGTTACACAGCACGTTTGAGCTTCAGCAAGAACCAATGAGGTTCATTCTTGTGTTACACAGCACGTTTGAGCTTCAGCAAGAACCAATGAGGTTCATTCTTGTGTTACGCAGCACGTTTGAGCTTCAGCATGAACCAATGAGGTTCATTCTTGTGTTACGCAGCACATTTGAGCTTCAGCAAGAACCAATGAGGTTCATTCTAGTGTTACACAGCACGTTTGAGCTTCAGCAAGAACCAATGAGGTTCATTCTAGTGTTACACAGCACGTTTGAGCTTCTGCAAGAACCAATGAGGTTCATTCTAGTGTTACACAGCACGTTTGAGCTTCTGCAAGAACCAATGAGGTTCATTCTAGTGTTACACAGCACGTTTGAGCTTCAGCAAGAACCAATGAGGTTCATTCTTGTGTTACGCAGCACATTTGAGCTTCAGCAAGAACCAATGAGGTTCATTCTAGTGTTACACAGCACGTTTGAGCTTCAGCAAGAACCAATGAGGTTCATTCTCGTGTTACGCAGCACGTTTGAGCTTCAGCAAGAACCAATGAGGTTCATTCTAGTGTTACACAGCACGTTTGAGCTTCAGCAAGAACCAATGAGGTTCATTCTTGTGTTACGCAGCACGTTTGAGCTTCAGCAAGAACCAATGAGGTTCATTCTAGTGTTACACAGCACGTTTGAGCTTCAGCAAGAACCAATGAGGTTCATTCTAATGTTACACAGCACGTTTGAGCTTCAGCAAGAACCAATGAGGTTCATTCTAGTGTTACACAGCACGTTTGAGCTTTTTTGAGGTTTGTTCTGGCATGACAAGCTGGTTTGTTTGAGCTTCTGTTTATGTTCGCTGATCAATGTTTATATGTGAATAAAAGCCTAAATGAAATCTGTTCATCACATTAAGTGGAAAAATATCCACTTAAAAATAGACAAAACCACTCAATTTATATGTATTCCTTTTTTGATCTCTTTATGAACTTTTTGAAGCGTCAAAGCGGTAGTTGCGTAGCTGTCAACAGAGGGTCATAAATCTCTCAGATTTCATCAATTTGTGTTCCAAAGATGAACGAAAGTCTTACAGGTTTGGAATTCTTTTTTGGGTGAACAAACCCTTTAAGTCCATTGCCCTATCTCTCTCTCTCTCTCTTTTTTAATCTCTCTTGTTCAGTTTTAAGGGCCATATGAAGGGAAAAAAAAACAGGAATAGATTGATGTATTATGTAGGCATATCCAAACTCCCTCCCCATTAGGGTGACCATCTGGTTATTGCTCTTTTGCTGGACATAGATGTGATTTTGCGGAACAATGTGGATACTGATGATGTTTTATTCTTCTATACAAACTTGTGTCATAGCCTACAATTCAAAATTCAAAAGGTGTCGTACAGTCTACATAACATGTTTACCCAAGTTTATTAGATCCATGTCGTACAATGTGATTTGTAATGATCTTATAAGATTGCTGGAGTCTAAAGCAGGCATAAGAGAGGCGCTTGTACAGCAATCTGTAATATCTTGTCTCCTCTTCTTTTGAAAAAAACAAAGACAGATTTTTATTTTTTCACTACATTTTAATCTCATCTTTTTTCGTCATTGTCATTTTAGTCATGGAAAATGTTTAAAGTGTCTCAATCAACCTGAATTAGGGTTGCCACCTTCAGTGTGCCAAAATAAGGGACACCCATTTACGACACGACCCCCCACCCCCCACCCCCCGACGCAAGCTTGACATGTTTTTAAAAATCACGCAAGTTTACAGGCACACTGGCACAGCGCATCTTCTCTAGACTCCGCCTCTATGGCAACAAAGCCGCTAAAGCAATCACGCACAAATTAGTTCCTGTACTACTTATCATCAAATGGATATCTTTATATTTGCTATCAGTATTCTACACACTGCAAAATCCGTATTTGTTTATTGAACTACGTGTGGGCCTATAAAATACGGGACGATTCCGTATTTTAAGGGACGGGTGGCAACCCTAACCTGAATTCCCCCTAATTCGCCGACCTCCTCTGCTCTCTTTTAGTCAAAAGCAGAAATGCACCAGATCATTCTCTTTGCTCTCAGCATACAGGTTAACACTCAGAGATGTATGGAAGTCATTACTCTGAGAATATTTCAAACAGGCTCACAGACGTCTTCCCAGTGGAGCTGCTCCATAGTTTTTACTGCAATTCACAGCTTTTTCATTCGAGTGCTCTAGGTAACCTCGGCGCAGTATATTTAAGGCCCAGATTCTGACAAATAATACTCACTCTAAACACAATTTTACCAGTTAGATATTTTCGCCTGAGAAAAGCGAAGCGATGGAATTAAATTTGCAGTCTGTAGCTCCTAGTACAGTAGTCATGTCATGTATCACAGGATTTGGTATCAGACTCTATTTCCTGCTTTGGACAAGGTTTTACCTGCTCGACTCTGCTCGTAAATGTCTGTCGCTGACTATTAAAGTTAGATTTATTTTTTCCTACATGACAATGCCAGCAGATAGAAAACAGACCCGTGTTTGGCTGTAGAAAACCTAAAGCTGTCAGCAGTCTGGGGTAGGAGGTTCTACTCGATAATGTCCTGTTAAAGATGCTCAAATGAGCTACTCTAATAGATGTTTACTTTGAATTATCTGTCTCTTTTAATGTGTGTGATTTAAGAGTTTAATAAATTAAAGGCAGTATCCTCCTTTTTGTAGACCATGTTCAGAATCGAACATTAGCATAGTGCTTACTACATGCTGCACAGTATGTACTGTATGCCTAATATTTTCTGATAAAGTACAGATACTTGAGAAATAAAACCCTCGTTACTGTCCAACACTGTATGATAGTGGTTATGTAGTGCCGCACCAAACATAATCACAGTTACCTTCTCTTTGATTTTGTTCTCATCCTCCGAGCTAAGGAATATTTGACCGATTGTTCTCTCTCTTTCTCTCTCCTGCAGTCTTTGTTCCATGCTAACTCTCTTCAGAAGACCCATCAGAGTGCACTGCAGGTGCAGCAGAAGGCTGAGATCTTGTTACAGGCTGGACACTTTGACCCTGAGGCCATCCGCAGCTGTGCCGAGAAGGTGGCTGTACATTGGCAGCAGCTAATGCTGAAGATGGAAGATAGACTCAAGCTGGTTAATGCCTCCGTGGCCTTCTACAAGACATCAGAACAGGTGCTGAGAAACACACGATAAGATGACCCTTTGGGGCAGTGACTGATACAACCCAAGAAGACTTACTACAAAAGACAGTAGAGTGTCCTAAGATTAGTTTTAATGGCACATTACCCTTGTGAAATAGAAGTGTGCTTAAAAGTGCTCTTAAAATGTTAAAAGTATATTTTTAAAAAAGCTGTACTTGCAGGTAATATAATATTAATCAAATAAAAGGCCACGGAAGTGTGCTTAAAGTGAGTTCACTTTCATGACATCTTGGCTGCATCTGGAATCGCATACTTCTCTGCTATATAGTAGGCGAAAAACAGTATGTGACAATAAAAATATGTCCAAACTCATAAAAGAGTAGGCAAAAGTACCTGGATGACCTACTACTTCCGGCGAGATTCTGAAGTGCGCATATCAGAGATTGTCTTATTATTAAGGTCACATGACAATGACAGCATGGCGGATGTAGTACGTCCAGATTACCTTCCTACTACACACACTCATACTATATAGAAAGTCATTTTTTAATGGTCGTGAAGTAAATACTTAGAGAAAGAGAGTATGCGATTTCGACGCAGCCCTTGTTTTTAATTGTACACTTAAATTAAGGGTTGGTAGAATTATCTAAAACACTTTTGTCCAAATTTGTTTAAACTTTCTTTATATGTCAATACATAATTAAAATGTAAGTAGTCTGAAAAAGAGAGTATAAAAATCGAGTGACTCTAGACTTTTTAATCTGCAATAAACAATGCTCATTATTTTCATTCGGGACAGAAACAAGTGATTGGCTTGTGCGACTGTCACTCTCTCTCTCGCTACCATGGCTACCACCCATTTTGCTACAAGATCTGCCCACATGCGCGCACCTCTACTTCCTCGGAACCTAGCTCTTGCACGACCTCCTCTGCTTCGCCCTCGACCCCGGCCTTGTCCTCGAGCCGACGAGTGTGTAGTCCTCATCAGAGTCAGCAATGCTTTCATCATGGAAACTCTTACATGCAAAACACCGTATACATGAATCTTACACGAAATTCATCTTCATCACAGTATAACTGATGTTATTGGAAAAACATGTATCAATGCTACGCGTTTTTAGCTTTGCCTTATAAATATAACTAGCTCGTTACGAATCAAAAACAAAAATATATTTTAAACTTTACCAGTAGGCCTATCGGTATTCTAGCTTGATAGTGAATACTAAAAGACATCTTATTTATATTCATACTGATAAAGTTAGATTTTTTATTACATGTGATTCTGACATGATGTCACTATGCACTCCGCTTCTTCTTCTCCTCGTCTCAGGTGAATAATGCGTCTTCCAGCTGAGCGGTCGGTGGAGCGCATTCATGTGTTTTGGGGGCGTGGCTTTGGAAAGAGCCCAGAAGGGAGAAGGTGGAGTGAATGGAAATAATGAGCTGTCTTTAAAACAGTCGTGAGAGGTCTACAGACACTCAATTTTTATACTTTCTTTTTCAGAGTACTTACATTTTAATTATGTATTGATATATAAAGAAAGTTTTTAAAAAATTGGAAAAAGAGTTTTTTAACCAATTCTTACCTACCTACCTTTAAGTACACTTTGTAATAATCTCAAATTATACGTTTTAGGAAGCACATTTTAAATCATTTTCTGTTAATAATCTTTTGTCATGCCTTAAAGAAGTACAATTATTTTAATGTGTTGACATACTAAAACACGTTACGGGCTTGATATTAATTTTAACTGTAGTATGTTATTTTAATCGCCTAGTCTTAATCTGCATCGCTGTTTGAATTCGTTGTGAATATGCAGGCCACAAGAAGTAATTAGGTGTTTTTTTGGGGGGTTTTTTATCACTTTTACTCAGGACATGCTAGCTGGCAACATAGGATTCCATTCATTATCCTAAGCTAAGCTAGCGGCGACCCTGCCAAACTAAAACAAAAAATGCATTTGCCCACATTTCTAAATGTAGGAAAGATGTTGAATAAGCCCTATTTCTAAAAACGGTGGAGTGTTCCTTTAAAGTATAGTATATCTATATGTAGTATTCCTTTTAAAAGTTTGCTAACGTGTACTTCTTTTCAAAGGGTTGGCTTGCAGTTTTACTAGCAAGTACCTGTTGACTATGAGATGCAAAGCGGTCTTCTTCAAGGGACCCTTGATGGTTTAAAACTCCCACACTGAATAAGAACCATGCTTTCTATGTGTTGCTACAACGGCAGTCTGGAAATTCATTTCATAGTTTACCCATCATTTTAAATAAAACAAAAATATGCAATAATTGAATTAATAATAAGACTGAGGAACTGTAATAAACATTCAATTGGAAATACTCATTATTATTATTTAGACATATGATATCTGACTAGCTAGTGACAACATCCCAATCTCTAAATCCTGCTTTTCTTCACAAACCTTGTGCATACCAATTGCTTATTCACAGGTGTGTAGTGTGCTGGAGAGTCTGGAGCAGGAGTACCGTCGAGAGGAGGACTGGTGTGGAGCTCATGATAAATCTTCAGCAGAGATGGATCATGTTCTGCCTCTCATCAGCAAACACCTGGAGCAGAAAGAGGCTTTTCTAAAGGTCACTACTGAACGAACAGAGATCTCTCAATCTCTCTATCAGCCTCAAACAAGCCCGGAAGAAGTTTTCAGCTTCATAATAACAATCGCTAAAGTGTCTCCTGCATCTTACAGAGGAGCAGGCACAATTTATAGAACATGATGTATAATATTTTTATACAAAGCTAATATTCAAGAACCTTAGCTTTCTAGGATCATGATAAGTAAAATTCAGTCCAAGATTTTGACATTGTTATGTGAGGGTCTGTTTTGAATCTGTAATATCTGCTGTGTTTTTTTTTGTGTGTGTTTTTTTAGGCATGTACTTTGGCCAGGCGAAATGCTGAGGTTTTTCTGAAATACATCCATCGGAATAACGTCAGCACTCAGGGATCATCTAGCAGGGGTCCTGAGCAACAGGTCAAAGGTCAGCGCTTGTACTCTGTATTGTCACACCTATTTATGTCATAATCTGATCTGGTATCTGTGTGTCCATCTTTTAAGCAGTTTTTTAGCTTTGAATGTATCCTTTTATCTCACAAAACATTCTTTATTTTTCCAGTAATTCTTTTATTCATGTTAAGCATGTGCGTCGTGTGCATTGTGTCATGTTTGTTCAGCCATCCTGAATGAACTGCTACAGAGGGAAAACAGAGTTCTGCATTTCTGGACCATGAAGAAGCGGCGTTTGGATCAGTGTCAGCAGTATGTGGTGTTTGAACACAGTGCCAAACAGGTGACAACACTGAACTACACTCGTATTTGTGTGTGTGTGTTTATATACTTTGGGGGCATGCATGTTTGTGCTCTTTAAAATGTACGTGTGTCTGAGTTTGTTGTTGGTATGGTTTAAGATAAAAGAATGCTCCTAAAATGAAAGAAGAGATAATGTCACTTACATTTTTAGTTTTTGGTAGAAAGCTATTGGAAATGTGAAACAGTGTGTCACATCTGGGCAGGCAATGAAGAGGAGAAGAAAGGATCTAAATGTAGCTATCTTTATTAATAACAAAAAACAAAGATGATAATCCAAATAGCAGGGATCCCAGGGGCAAACACGTGGCAGGAAAAACACCACAAGACAAAGAACTGAACAAACCTCTATGCACAGGATGGCTAATCAACTGTACTAGAGACAGGTGCTTAACATAATCAGTAACCGTGGAAACAAACTAGGATTGGGAACAGGCAAACAGGAACAGAACCAAATCAAAACACAATGAAACTAGCATACTCCTAAGCCCCACACAAAACCCAACAGAGAGGGGTGGGGCTCTGGAGGAGGACATATAGCTGGAGAGGGATGTGACCAAGACAGGGCTGGTAGCTGTAAACACCCCAGTGGAGATGACGGAGGAGGAGCTGATGGCGGGTGGATCCAAATGACAACCCAGAGTACCACCAGAACGAAAACTCACAGCAAATCCAATGGTGGGAGGAGCCAGGGTGGAGTCAGAGGTGTGACCACCAGCGGTGGATCCAGGAGAGTTGGAGACCTAGGCAGAGCCGAAGACACAGAGTGTCACAAAGGCACAGCAGTGGAAACGAGCTGCTGAGGTGGAGCCAGGGGTCCCAGAGGACTAAGGCAGAGCTGGTGGGACAGAGGATCAAGGTGGAGCCGGATGGAAATGAAGTAGTGGAGGGACAAGGTGCACCCGAAGGCCTGGAAGCCTGTGGTGTAGGCAGATTGATGACTTACCAAGTTGGAGCCTGAGGGACGAGGGTGCCTGGCGAAGCTGTGAGGATGATGGTCCCAGGTGGAGCCAAGGGGCGAGAGCTACGGTGGAGCTGTTTGTTGAAGGGCGGAGGTGGATTGATGGCTTGGCAGGGATCCACTTTGCCAAGGTGGAACTGGAGACCGGAAGACCCAAAGCGTCTCCGCACAGCAAAGTGGAGTTGAGGAGGAGCCAAGGGACTGAAGGGAGCCAGCAGAGGTGGGGCTGAGGAACAAGTTGGCTTAGGAAGAAAAGGCTGGAGAGGGAGGCTGGGTGGGACCATCACAAACTAAAGAGATGATCACCTCCTCTGACAGATGCCTATGGGGAATACCAGGTGCTCATTCTTTAAGTACAATAAATATGCATTGTGGATGACTAGATCCCATTTTACAGTTAGGGAGGTTCAGGAGGACGGCTACTCCAGACTCTCTGTGCCCATCCCAAGAGTCAAATGCCCATCATGGAAGCAGAGCCGACACCTGCCATGGACCCAAAGCCGATGGCGCCCCGGAGCCAGAGCCTGAAGCTTTGTCCATCCCAAAGTTGATGCCCACTGACCAGATGTGTGAGCTGGTTTCTATGTTTGTCCCCCCGGGATTATTAGTGGAGTTGGATACTGAGGAGTGGCTTATTGACTAGGATTCGCCAGTTCCATCCTTGTTCCAACCCAAAACCCCTATGGTGGACTTGTCTTGCTGGATGGATGTCCTGGTCCCATCTGAAGTCCTCCCTCCACCAATGGTCCCATCCAACCTTAAGTCTGTTTCGTCGCCCTGCACTAACTCCAAAAGCATGTCTTTAATGTTGACTCACTCTAGTGAACCTGATGGCACCATTCAAGAAAGTCTTCCACATAATCCTCCAGCAAACATCCCTACTTGATAAAGGGACATAAAATGGTCCTCAGATTGAATGGCCAGTGCTGCTAGATCTATTTGATCCGGTCATGTGTTCTGTCACGCCTGGGCAGGCAATGAAGAGGAAAAGAAATGCAGCTATCTTTATTAATAACAAAAAGAAAAAACAAAGCAGATAATCGAAATAGCAGAAATCCCAGGAGCAAATACGTAGCAGGAAAAAAAGATCACAAGACAAAGAACTGGATAACTAATCAACAGAATTAGAGACAGGTGGGGAACTAGGATTGGGAACAGACAAACAGGAACAGGACAGAACCAAACCAAAACACTAGGGCTGAATCCGAAAATCGCCCTCTAAACCCTCAATCACTATTCCCTACTTCAGTCCACTAATACAGCTCACTTAACGGAGTGGATGAAAGCAAGTGAGTGAATTCGGACAGCCGTGTATATATGTGTATATATCGGCTGTACACTCGTTATCGCGGTGCAGTGTGGGATTGAATGAGTGCACTCAATAACGTCTACTATGGTTTCAGACACCACTACAAATGGCTGTCCCCTCAAGTAGTGCCCTATTTAAGGTTATTGGGAGCGATTTCAGATTCAATTCTATTAACAAAGCCTGACACAGTACTGCAAATCTTGTTTAAATAAGTTTACATTTCATAACAAAATAGGGTTGTCAATCAAGTAAAATTGAAATTGAAATCATTAGAATTTGCTAATTAATCAAATTCATAGCATTTAATCAGATATACACATTAATGTCTGGCCAAAACAAGATAATTCACATAGAATTACATTCACAAAGATATGACATTATTTTGGCAGACAGAAGAATTACAGTATATAGACATTACAAAAAAGAAGTATATTGTACTATATTGCATAACAATCAATTTATGAATTGTTTTATTTTCATATCATCAAATATAGCACTGGCCAGTCCACACCCATTCATTTTGGAAGTCTATCCAATGTAGACATGGGACCTTTTACACAGAACACATTCTTGTATTCTGTATGCGATCATTTTAATAATTGGTCACATGTGTTTGACAGCAAAGTACAGAGTTGTTTTTCATTGGCATGCACAATGAATGACGTGTTTTTAAGATCATGAGTCACAAAGTGACACACGGTGTCAAATTAAAAGTAGTTCAGCTTTTAAATGTGTCTCGAGACCTCTTCATTTCATTAAATTGCATTCAAATCTTTTGTTCAGACATTCACTTTTTTATAATATTCCCACCAAGTTTTTATTGGGTGTTTGTGATTTTGGTGGATGTCTTGGTGTGTTTGAATCCCAGACCTCACATCCACAGAGTGTAGAATACTTCAACTGCACTTCAACTGAGTGATGTGTCAAACTGGATCATTTGATGGAGTCTGTCTGTCTCTGTGTCAGGCATTAGAGTGGATAGAGGAGGCAGGAGAGGTCTATCTCAGCACTCACACGTCCCTGGAGACTCTGTGCAGAAAACTCAGGAACTGCTGAAAGAATATGAAGAATTCCGCATCTCTGCCAAGGTACAGAGACACAAACACTTCCTCACCTCTTTCATGTCCATTTGATATTAGTCTCTAATGTCACGCGTCACATGCGGCCACATGAACTCTTCAAACAAGTAATGCTCTCTGAGGACATTTATAGATGCATCTTGTTTCTCTACATATGTTGCGCATAAAATGATCAAACCTCACACTCACATGCATAATGTTCACGTGTGATGCAGCAAACTAAGGAGAAAGTGAAGATGTTGATCCAGCTGGCAGATAACTTTGTGGAGAAGGGACACATGCACGTCACCGAGCTGAAGAAGTGCGTGACGACAGTGGACAAGCGCTACAGAGACTTCTCCCTGCGCATGGGCAAATACCGCTGCAGTCTGGAGAACGCGCTGGGCATCAGCTCTGAGGTACTGTACCTATCCAGCGCTTATAACACGGTCCCAGCAATGCCTTACCTTATTCAAATGTATAATAATGTTGATATTTTTTTCTGATTGTGTGTGCGTTTTAGGATAATAAGGATCTTGAGTTGGATATCATTCCAGCCAGTCTCACTGACCCAGAGGTCAAACTGCGTGACCCCAACCACGAGGTGAACGAGGAAAAAAGGAAATCAGCCCGGAAGAAGGAGTAAGTGATCGTACACAGCCTCCAGCCTCCGGTTACACACACTTCACACGTTCAGACCCGTCTCTATAATCCGTCTCTGTTTTGTGTTGTTGCAGGTTTATTATTGCAGAGCTGTTACAGACAGAAAAGGCATATGTAAGGACATACATGAATGTTTAGAGGTAAGTGTTGCAGTTTTGCGGGTGTATTTCCGCAGTGTAACACGATCAATCCTACTAGCCACTTTGGGCAGGTTGAATTTTATATATAATATATACAGTTTTCAGTTGAAGTCTTTTAAAAGGCATCTGAAATAATAAACCAAGTGCAATGTAGGGTTTTCAAAAATATTGATTTTTCAATACATATCAATACTGAAATATCTAAAACGCTTCCAATACTCATTTTCCACAGGATACATGCGCTGCACTTTTTCGCTATCTTATCTCTGAGACAGCGAGTTGACACACAAACCCTCCTCCTCACTCACTCATTTAATTTGCTCCGGATGAATATTGTTGCTGATACATATTGCACACCATTTTACTCATTTTCACAGATTTTGTGCTCACACCCAAAGCCAGTCTTGGCGAGTATTCACATAAACACAGTCAGTTATGTTTTAAGAGAACGTAAAGGGTTAAGAAAGAAAACAACAGTATAATGGATCAGTGTGTCAGGTATTAAAGTGACAGCAGCCTAATATACCTGCTGCCAAAGAGATAATATTAAAAATATCTATATGACAGTTTTATCCCATGGAATTGATGTGGCCAGTGAAAATCCTGTGAAAGTGCAAATAGCTCCACCTAGCAATGCCTGGTTGGGCAAAACAATACAAAAAACGTTTTAGGATCTAGGTTTTGACGCGATCGACCTGGGTTCGAATCCTTTTTGTCAAGCACGCTCCTCTCCCTTTTCCCATCACATATCACATCGGAAAGACAAAGAAAATTTTCTAAAAGTGGAAATAAAGTGCCTAACGAAATGTTTAATAATAATAAAAGCATTTATTGGGTTGTAGGGAGGATTTTATTATCCCATTAAGGCAGCATCCATTTAATAATTGTAATAAATATAATCATTTACACAATTATTGCATCCTGTTAATGTACAATACTGAGGTGCAAATAGTATGTGTCTGTGAAAATAAAGTTTAACTAATTTGTAAGTTAAATTCCATATAATTACAATTTACACTAATTGCAAAGAACTGCTACTTTTACATGGTGTAAATAGAATATATCACGATTTTCACTTAGTAAATAGCATCTACGGCTTAGTGTAAATATCATCTATTGCTAAGAAAATGTGCTATTTTTACTGAGTGTAAATTGAATCTAGTTGCTATTTACACTTGGTAGCCACTGCCATAAATTAGTGTCAAGCCCTGATAATAAGTCATAATAAATCATTCAATAACCATATTTCTGACCCTCAGGTTTAAACATTTTTGCTACTCTACCTTTTAGTCTTTTATATGTAAATCACCTCAGTTTTGATTGGCCAAGTTAAGTGTTCATCAGGCTGGGCCTTATTTTCAGAAGGTACTAAGCGAACTGGGAATGGGTTTTCTCTGCATAGTAAATCATAGATTTTCAAGAAAATCCTGTTTTCCATGAGATTACACATGTAGGATGCTAAAGGTCTTTACTGTACTACGAATTCCATTGACAGCCATTTCCTGTGTAATTTATTAATTAGACATATTTGTGGGAGATGACCAATGGTGTTGAGGAAATCCCTTCAGGAATCGCCAACAAAGAGCACATCATTTTCGGAAACATTCAGGAGATTTATGACTTCCACAATAAGTGAGTTTATCTCATTCAATCAAATATTAGGTCATAAGCCATCAAGATTATTATCAGCATATACACTGTTTTGATATTTATTTGCAGATGAATGAAGTGAATATTATGCTTTTCAGTTAAAATGATTAATACTGTATGCAAATGTTGAATGTCATGTGATATGGAAGTGTAGTGATTACGATTCATTTGCATGTTGTTTTGTTTGTTTTGTAGTATATTCCTGAAAGAGCTGATCAATTATGAGCAGTTACCTGAGGACGTGGGGCATTGCTTTGTTACATGGGTGAGTGTTTTTCACTTGCATGTCATTACATTCGTTCAAGAAATTATTTAAGTTGGTGTGCGCCTAATTTATTGGTGAAGAGGTTAATAGAAAATGTAATAAAAACTGTATGTATGTATATATTTAAATAAATTAATAAATCATTGTTATATGTTACATTACAGTAAATTATGCATAATGACAAGCAACTAATTATGCAGTCTTTCTGATTCTGATTATTAAGACAGACTTCAGGACCAGCTAAATGGTTTTATCAGAGCAAGAATTATAACGGTGTTGGTCGATGAACATTGTGATTATTCACTTGAATTATATATGGCAGATCTTGTCTTTAAAATGCTAAAAAATGCTAAAATGCTTTAAAATTTAAGCATATGTGTTTCAGGCTGACAAGTTTAATATTTATGTGACGTACTGCAAAAACAAACCAGATTCCAGTCAGCTCATCCTGGAGCATGCTGGGAGTTTTTTGGTAAGTACATCAGTTTTCTGAATCATTCATCTAATTTCATAGGTGAAGCCAAAGACTTGAGACTACTCAAATCAATGCCTGCTGCCCATAACTGCTGGTCTAGGATCAGTTTTCTCCATAATTTTCGCATACTGGCGAAACAGATTTGGCAAACGTTCCAGTGCGTATCTGTGTTTGCGCTCTGGAGAGCGTCAAAGGTTTCTATTTTCTGTGTTTTGGCAGTGTTGAGCAATGTAGCCTATCAAAAACATGTGTGTTGAATTTTTGAACGCAATGGCCAATCAGAGGTGTTTAAGTCACTCACTGCTCAAAATACTGTGTAGAAATTACGTTAAAAAAAATATTTATTGTGAAGTCAGCTTCATTGATTATAACAGAATTTTGTAAGATCGCAATGAACTAAGATGAATAAAAGCTTTTTAGTGATTGTAAAGGGAGTGCTCTTTGCATGCTTTTTGATTCTTGAATATTCAAATTAGCCCCGCCTCCACTCATTCACACCAGCTCAGAGATCCCCTTGCTTAACTTTACTGTAGTAAACGCTGCACAATTATATCGCTCTTTACAATGCCCGGACACATAACGCTAATTAATGTGATTAGCCTTTTGCTAACAGCTAATCATTTGTTGCTTATGTTACACAAACCATGTTACCGTTCTCCATCTCAGTCTGCCTTTTAACAATCAGTATCCTTAGTAACACTTTGAACAGCTGGTCAGTGGAGAAAGTCATAAAGTTAATCTTAACATCGGAATATACATCATATACTTAATTCACCCACTATATTGCTAAATATACATGATTGTTCATATCAATATACAAAATATACAGGGATAACCTGGCTTCTCATGAGACTCCATTGCTTCAGAGCATAGTTAATGATATGCTAAAGCTCCGCCCACTCGTGTCGGGATTGGTTACAAGGTAGTTAAAGGGTTAGTACACCCAAAAATGAAAATTCTGTCATTAATGACTCACCCTAATGTCGTTCCAAACCGGTAAGACTTCCGTTCATCTCAGAACACAGAACACAAAGATATTTTAGATATAGTCGAGCCTTCTGTGCCTCCATTGAAAGTGTATGCACAGTATACGGTCCGTTACCTCATGCATATTCAACAGCATTATGAATTAATCAGTAGATGAACTCAGTGAGTCACTGAACACTGTTACTGTAACATTCACCACAGTGAGAGAATAGTTTTAGCAGATGTAAGTGTGTGTATGAAATGTGCTTTATTTATATATGATGATTATTTGTATCTGATCTGAACAGGAGATTCAGAAGAGACATGGTCTGTCCAACTCTATATCATCATACCTCATCAAACCTGTGCAGAGAATCACCAAATACCAGCTGCTGCTCAAGGTACAGTGTGTTTCCCAGGCGTTCAGTGTTTGCTCTGATGAGAGGATCAGGTGTGGTGTGTAGTGAACAGTCAGGACATTATGTGTGCTTACAGGAGCTGCTGTCCTGCTGTGAAGAAGGCAAAGGTGAAATTAAAGATGGGCTGGAGGTCATGCTGAGCGTGCCAAAGAGAGCCAACGACGCCATGCACGTCAGCATGCTGGAGGGTACAACACCACTGAACACACACACACACACACACACACACACACACACACACACACACACACACACACACACACACACACTGTCTGGTTCACTATTTTTGTGGGGACTCTCCATAAACATAATGGTTTTTATACTGCACAAACTGTATACTCCCTTACACTAACCCTACCCCCAAACCTTCCCATCACACTAAACTTTCTGCTTTTTTACATTTTCAAAATAACTAATTCTGGACAATTTATAAGCTTGTTTCCTCATGGCAAACTCAATTTAGGTCCCCACAGTGACACAAGTCCCCATGAGTCAGTGCATTCAAGTCCCCACTGGGATAGAAAAACATGAACACACACACACACACACGCACGCACGCACGCACACACACACACACACACACACACACATGTTGTGTTTCCATGTTTTATGGGCACATTCCATAGGCGTAATGGTTTTTATACCATATAAACTATATATTATATCTCCCTACACTGCCCCTGTCCCTAAACCTACCCATCACAGGAGACATGCTGCATTTTTACATGTTCAAAAAACATCACTTAGTGTGACTTATAAGATGTTTTCCTCAAGGGGACCAAAAAATTTCCCCACAAGGACAAGGATTTTGGATATTGCCATCTTTGTGGGGACATTTTGTCCCCATACCGTAGGGATTACCAGTCCACACACACGCACACACACACACACACACACACACACACACACACACACACATGCACACACACTTATTTGTCCGTTTTACTGATATGCTTAAATAAGCTTTCAAACTCTGACAGAGTTCTGCCCTCTGTCCCACATCAGGTTTTGATGAAAATCTGGATGTTCAGGGTGAACTCATCCTGCAGGACACCTTCCAGGTGTGGGACCCAAAATCACTGATCCGTAAAGGCGAGACCGCCATCTCTTCCTCTTTGAGATCTCCCTCATCTTCAGCAAAGAGATCAAAGACTCTGCGGGCTTCCAAATACATCTATAAGAACAAACTACTGGTATTGGTGATATCACTCCGTCTACACACAGTGTCACTTTACACAGAGCTCAACCATAAGTATGGGCCAGATGATGGTCAATTGCTTGCGTCAGTTCTGCATTGTCACTGCATTTTACTTCCATTTATCATATATACTACAATTCAAAAGTTTGGGGTCAGTAAGATGATTTAAAGGAGACCTATTATGCAAATTCACTTTTATAAGTGTTTGAACACAGATGTGTGACCACAGTGTGTGTAACCAGCCTATAATGGTAAAAATCAATTATCCTTTTTTTTTTTATCTCCATAAATCATAAACAGTCTTTCCGAACAAGTGGTTCCAGATTTTGCCCTACTCTTGTGTAAGCCCGCTCATGACTGGTGACGATCTGCCCTATTAGCATAGATCCCGCCCTGAGTGAGCCGCAGCACTCCGCCATTTCTGCTGGAACTATACAATGTCTGCACAAAAAAAAACAACAACATTACAATTGTTCTGTTATTGGATGTACCAACGAACATAAACTCTCTATAGACTCCCGGCATCTGAGGACATTAAAGTTTTATATATTGCCGCAAATCATTTTACGTCGGACTGCTTCACAAAGATTTTTAGATTAACATGACAGCACATACTAGTCGATGAGTTCAATCAACTTAGCTCCACAGTAACGTCAGTTTCATACTAAAAGTTGTAACTTCTTCCTGAGTCTCTCTATCAGTGTCCGACTCCAGTTTGATCATGTAAGGCTGAACACCACTACTGACAATTTCTGACATTTTTGGCTGAGTGAGATTCTCCAGTTTTGTTGTTGCTGGAGTATCCGAAGCACTAGCTGTAAAAGCTCCGCCCTTCTCTGGAAAGGGGTCAGAGCAGCAGATCGATCATTTGCATTAAAAGGACGCACACAAAAATGGCATGTTGTTGCTAACACCTAAATTGGGGGAAATTTTACAAGCTATAATACATGAGGGGTATTTTGAGCTGAAACGTCACAGGCACATTCTGGGGACACCAGTGACTTATATTACATCTCGTGAAAAGGGGCATAATAAGCCCCCTTTAATATTTTAGAGAGAAGTCTCTTAAAGTTTGCTCACCAAGGCTGTATTTACTTGGTCAGAAATCCAGTAAGATTAGTAATAATGTGAGATATTATTACATTTTAACTGAATCATGGGATGCAAAGCTGAATTTTCAGCATCATTACTCCAGTATCGGGATCACGTGTCACGTGTTCCTCCAGAAATCATTCAAATATGATGAGTTGGTGCTTAGGAAACATTTCTGATTATTATCAATGTTGAAAACATAATTTTGTGGAAACCATGGCATGGTACATTTTTAGGATTCTTTGATTACAGATAAAAAATAACATAATGACCCCAAAATATATAAGACATTTAGTTCTCTGTTGTTTATTGAACAATGTTGTTGGAAATATGCCTTAAACGTGAGGTTTTGTTGAAATTGTCCAAATGATCTGAAGCATTTTTTTAAAATGGGTTTAAAACTATGACCAGATCACTATAATATATGCCTTTTGGTCTTCAAAACTATGTTTAAATAATAATTATTAATTTGTGAATTAATAACTATACTGTCATGATGTAACATTATAGCTATTATTTGAAGAAAAAAACCTTCAGATTTTATATTATTTAAAAGATAGTAAAGAAATAGTAGATAATAAATATAAAAATAATGGAATTATTTCTGACACTAAATTTTTTAGAAATGAAATGAAAATGATGGGGTCAATGAAAATATAGCCAGCGCATTCAGACCAAATCTGAGCTGAGCAGGACAACAGAAAAACATCAGATCATTTCAATGACATAAACGATAGGAAAGCCATCCCATGGGAAGGTCAGTTAGTGCACACATGAACACAGTTAAGTCTGATTTTTACATTTCCCATCTGTTTTACCACATTGGGTAGCTCTGTTAAGTGTTTCCACACACACCTGGAAGCAGCCAGCGCAGGTGTGCGGACCAGATGGGGCGTTTGTCACCCCTCTCACTGTGTTCAATATGCCTGTGAACAGAGCCAGATGTGCCTTCGGTTTTCTTCCGGTCATCTGGAATTGTCTCACGAACACTATTTAAGCTTCTACTTAAGATTTACTAATTTGGTTAGAAATCCGCTCTCAGTTAAATTCACTCTTAGGTTATCTCACTCCTAAAACTTTGTACTTTTATGCTCTTAAACACATTTTCATCAATACTGAATTTATTTAAAAATCTGTTTGAGATGTTCTGGTTCTAATGTGTTTGCAGACATCTGAATTGGGGGTGACAGAACATGTGGAGGGAGACCCGTGTAAATTTGCCCTGTGGGTGGGACGCACACCCTCATCTGACAACAAGACTGTCCTCAAGGTACATCACGCTCTCTGTTTTATTATCAATCAATCACTTTAAGTATTTGTAAACATGTTCCAATCAGTGAAATTGCTCAAAGATTTTGATAATTCAGGTCCTACGTTTCAAGCGCAGATCTTGTGTTTTAAATGTGCATGACTGTGTCTGTTTCAGGCGTCCAGTATTGAGGTGAAGCAAGAATGGATCAAAAACATCCGAGAGGTCATCCAGGAGAGAATCATTCACCTGAAGGGGGCGCTAAAGGAACCGATCCACATGCCCAAAACACCAGCCAAACCCCGCAACAACAGCAAGAGGTCAGGCACACTGTACAATTGCATACTGTACACCAGTCCTGAAAATTATAATCTCAGCTCTCACAATACTTCTCAAAAGATCTTTTATTTGTCAATTCTGCTTTGTTTATTGTTATCAAATAATTTGTATGTCGCATTGGATAAAAGCATCTGCTAAGTGACTAAATGTAAATTCAAATCTGTAGGAAGACTGAGACAAAACACTATACATGAATATTCATAAGCATGTATGCATAACAATGCAGGAGGATTGTGTTCATTTGTCATATTGTCTCTCTTCATGCAAACTGCATTCGCTAGTTAAAATTTGTACATAGGGACTAATAGTTATATACTAGTTATAGTTATATACACCAATATCTGTAACTGTATCTATTGCAATGGCAAAGTTATGTATATCTTTATCCGGATAAAAACAGATGGGTGGGGCTTAAATCAGAAAGTTTGTCCAAAAACCTTTATACAGTATTCCTTATAATATAATATATGCCTTGTATAATGTATCAAGTTATTCAATGTAATTACAAAATTTCAGTAAAAAAAAAAAGTCTGCAACACAACTATTTGTATATGCAACTCAACTCTTACAACTTTTACAATGTGGCGATTTCGTATGAATCTGTACAATATGATTTGTATAGAAATATAAGCTTTTATTTTTTTAGATCTTTAAGATTGTTTTGCAAATAATATCTAATAAATTCATACAAATTAGCCACCAACTCGCCAAAAACATAAAAGTAGTTGCTCTGAGATTGTGTTGTTTCATTCATTGGGCTCTATTTTAACGGTCTGAGAACATGGTGCAAGTGCACTTAGGGCGTGTCCAAATCCACTTTTGCTAGTTTAACGATGGGAAAAATGGTCGGCACACCAGATGCATGGTCCAAAAGGTTGTCCCTAGTCTCTTAGTGAGTCATGGGTGTGTTTTGGGCGTAATGTGCAATAAACCAATCAGAGTCTCATCTCCCATTCCCTTTAAAAGCCGGTCGCTCTTTCCATGTGATTCACTATTTACATGGCGGAATATTATGGGATGATTTTAGACTCAAAATGATTAATACATGCACACACAATTATCCATGAACTTTTCACTATCCACAAACAAATGCCTTTCAACTTGTATGTGCAAAACACAGAATTGCATGAATGTGCTGCAGTTTGTACAAATAGAGACATTTTTTTTAATACAAATGTTTTATTTTGCATTAGTGTATCATAATTTGCACATGCAACAAATAAGATGTGCATTTGTGGATCATGTGACGCGTGTGCATTTATTGGACGTCTTTTCTGCATTGATCTCATTTTATTCATTTGGATTTTGAGACTTTCATTTCGCATTTTCAAGCATTTCACGTTTTCAAGCATTTCACAAACCACACACAAACAACTACCAGTGAATCGCCTGGTGCTGATTATTAATGTATGCACAACTACCAAATGTGCATTTCTACATTAAAACTTTACAACTTGTATGTGCAAAATCCAGATTGACATGAATGTGCAGTATTTTGTACAAACAGAGACATATATTTGTGAATACAAAAATTCGATGTTGCTCAGAATTTGTGCGTGCACCGAGTACGATGTGCATTTGTGGATCCGGTGACGCGTGTGCATTCATTGACTCGTTTGTGAGTCGATCCTATTTGATTCATTTGGATTTTGAGACTTTCATTTCGCCAGTTTGGCCTTGCACGATCCACACACAGCTGTCTAAGAAAACCTGCTACCACTAGATGGCAGTATTCTGCGAAACAGACAATGGCACCGAAGCGTTCTTCTGCCTATAAAACACTTAATGTTTCCTCATTATAAAGGCGAAAAAGCGGCTTAACAGTGCGGGCAAGCAGATTAAGAGTCTAAAATCATCCCATAGAATATAGACACTCTCAACCTGGAGTCAGTTTAAATACATGTGTGTATTGTCACGATTGGTTAAATAAGTAGCCAGTTTCATTCGTCATTACTGCTAATTATGATACATGCAACGACTATCCATTATGACATATAGGCATTTTCATCTTTATATCTTTATGTGCAGAATAATAATCTTTTACATTGTAATTCTTTTATTTTTAATATTTAAAAATGTGTGTGTAATAAGAAGAGAGTATCGTGTTTTGCACCTGCCTATAGATCATATACTAACGTGCTCTTTAAATAACACTACAAATACTGCACTATTGACTTTAGAGCAGGTTTTTGTTGGTCAATGGCGTAGTTGTTTTCAGTTGCCTTAAAACTAGTTAGCATGAAATTAGCAAAATTTCCTGGCGTCACATTGCACTGTTTTAAAATATATTATGTCACCTGGCTCACCTGTTATACAGCAAGAACAAGGAGTGATTGTATCTAACGAACATTATCATTATCCAGCCTTTCCGAATTAAGGATCCAACTTTGGGCACATGCCTAATAGGGACTTTTATTTGTGTGTTTGGTTGCAGGGACACTGGAGAGGATGCTGACAGTCAGGGAGATGGCAGCAGTCAGCCGGACACCATCTCCATCGCATCTAGAACCTCACAGAACACTGTGGACAGTGACAAGGTACAATCACACAGATCTGACCTCTGACCTCTGGAGCTGCTCTCGCTGTAGTCATTGGAACCCTTCTTTACTGACTACCCTGAGCTGTGACATCAAAGACGGCACTCTGGGGAACATTTACCATCAGGTGCTGAAGGAGCCATGATAACTAGCCAAACCTTGAGTCATTTCGGTATTCTTTAGAAGCAAATTTGCACACTCTGCAGGTTATAGTAAACATAGAGTGAGCATTAAGTAAGTATGCTATTCTAAACATTTCAGTGAAAGCCTATAGAGAGTGCATTAGTGGTATTTTTTCCATTCGTTTTAGCTATAGGGATTTTAAAAAGTCTTTGTTAAAGCATTATAAGCCATTAAACAAGCCAAAGAGCTATGCACACAACACTACACACAGTTAATTCATAATATTTTATTTAAAGCAACAAAATATTTAAAAATCTGAAAAGAATACAAAGATTCTACATAATGGCATTAATGATGGGAAGAACTACAATCCCATGAAGCATTGCGAATGACATAATCGATGGAGATGTATAAAAATATTAATTTAAAGTTGTTGATTATTATCTAAAGGAACAATATATTTTAAGTCATTACAAGGCTGCTACTCTCTGATTGCTGGAATTTTCTGCACAGCATTTTGGGTAATGTAGTTTTCACCACAAATCCTGCCATTAAACACTATTATTTAAAAACAGATAAGTTGAAATAATGCAAACAGTTTCAACTAAAGCATATACCACCTAAGACAGACATATAAGTCTGTCTTAGGTTTATAAGGTTTATAAATGATCATTTTTTTATTTATTTTTTTACATAAATAACACAACTTTTGCACACTATTACTGAATTCAGAACTGCATACTAGAATACTACTCTATGTATAGTAAAAAATAATAAGAGTAGTGTGCTAGTATGCAGTTCCAAATTGCTGAATTCAGAACCAGATACTAGCATACTACTCGTACTATTTCTGCCATAGAAAGATGTGGTAAAAGTAGTAGGGTGAATTCAGCTTGATTGGTACACTGAGATGAGACCATTGAGATGACTTAAAAAAGTGTCCCATTCAACCTGAATTCACCCTATGAGAAGTATACTAGTATGCGGTTCTGAAATCAGACAATCTTTCTACTAAAAGTCAGACCCAAACCCCTGACTCCACCCAGAGAAGGGTCAGGTGATCAGTGATTGACAGGTGTATGTCACACAGGGTTTCCCTGGTTTAGTTAAGGAGCAGGGGCTGTCATGCTCCTGATGCACAGATGATGAGTGGTGCGGTCATGAGCAGTCATGTACAGCCATGAAAAGTCTCTTCAAACTGTGTGCTGGATTCAGTCCTCATAGGAACTATGAGGCGCCCTATCAAATCAAAGTAAGACACATTTAACACGTGTCCTCCTAACAACACATGCTTGTTCTGGTTTTTTAGGCCGTTTTATAATGGGTTGTTGTGTTTTATGAGTTGTGTGTGTTTGTGCTGTGAGGTTTGTTTGGTTTGGAGATGACCACATCACTTGACTTGCTTGAGGAGAACATGTTTTGGAGTGAGTTTTACCAACTCTTGACTCTGTGTAAAGGAGTATCATTTCCTTCAGTACTCTGTGTAACGCACGCACTCTGCTCTGATTGAATGTTGACAATGCTCTGCACTTTTGTGAGAGGAAGCAGAACATGTTTATGCTTTAGTGGTGTCTGGGTGACACTACTTTATAATGAGCCAGTGCTGTGTAAGGTGTTTTGGATAGTCATCCAAAAAACAACTAGCTGGTTATTGTAGTTGACAAATGAGTTTATCTAGATTTATTTCTTGTTTTATAGTTTATTTTTAGACTGTAAACATGCTAAAACTCTCTCATCCCTTTTAACCCTCCTAGACTGTTCTGTTTAAAATGGTTTAATGGTTTCCTCAATCTGAGTGGGTGCAAATGTGTTGTTGTTTTTTTAGAAATGCAATCTTTAAAAATAAAATAAACTTCATTCAATTAGTCTAAGTGGTCAAACAAAAAAAGCCACACCTTGGCTATTTGCGTTCAGAACTGACCAACTGTTTTGCCTTCCTCCCCCCAAAAAAAGTGCGTTCCCTCAAAAAATGTTGAGAAGTTCTCCATTTGCTCGCAAAACTACTGCACTACCCCAAGAAACAATGGCTGTGTCTGAAATCACATACTCTCTTGAGTTGATACTTATTTTGAATAAGTAATTACTCCACAACCGCTAAAATGTACATTCTTTATAGTGAGTGTGAGCAGTATGAATGTAATCTGGACGTACTACATCCTCCACGTTGTCATTATCATGTGACCTACCAATGTCAGTCTCTTCACTTTCATTCATAAATCCTAGTAAAGTGTCCATCTTATGCACACTTCAGAATCTCACCAGAAAAAGTAGCTCATCCGGGTACTTTTTGCCTACTCTTTTATTAGTACTGTGAATTCGGACATACTACTTTTGTCACTTACTGTTTTTGGCTATATAGTAGGGAAGCATGTGACTTCGTAGTCAGCCATTGTGCTCACTCACAGAAGTATTGTGTTCCCTGTATATTTTTTTGTTTTTGTTTTGTTACCATCATCATGTGTCTTATGGGCTCCGTGCAAACAATTTGAGTTGTGTTGAATACAATAATATGCAGTGTATATACAGCGCTATAGAAGTTTGTGAACCGTTGCAGAATCGGAGAAAATGTCAATCATTTTAACAAAATTAGAGGGATCATGCAAAATGCATGTTCTTTTTTTATTTAGTACTGTCCTGAATACAATATTTTACACAGAAAATATTTACATAGTGAAAAAAAGCTGAATTTAGAAAAATGACCCTGTTCAAAAGTTCATGAACCCTTGATTCTTAACACTGTGTGTCGTTCCCTGGATGATCCACGGCTGTTTGTGTGTTTTGTGATGGTTGTTCTTGAGTCTTGTTTGTTCTGAGCAGTTATACCGACCAATGTTCTTAAGAAAAATCTTCCAGCTCCTGCAAACGCTTCAGTTTTCTTCGCTTCAGCATCTTCTGCATATTTGAACCCTCTCCAGCAGTGATTGTATGATTTTGAGATCCATCTTTTCACACTGAGGATGAACGAGGGACTCAAACACAACTATTAAAAAAGGTTCAAACATTCACTGATGCTCCAGAAGGAAACACGATGCATTAAGAGCCGGGGGCCCTGTTATTCTTTATTTAGTACTGTCCTGAATAAGATATGTTGCATAAAAGATATTTGAACAGAAGCTAATGGGAGTCTTTGACTATAAGCATTACTGCAAAATTGATGCCTCAAAATAATTAAAGAAAAATAAAACCTAAGCTTTGAGTAATAGTTGGATAATGTACAAATTAACGTGGAAATGTAAAACTTCTTACACAGCTGGCAGCAGCAAAGCACACTTCAGCTGTCTACTGGTCATTGCTAACATGGTTTTGACCTGACTTGAAGTCCTGTTAGTTATTTTGTTTAAAAAAAACCTGGCAAGCACAATTATTTAGCAACATATGAGAGGTAAATTAGATTTAAAGTTTGTAAACAGCAAAAATTTGACCATTTTTGAACAGCTTATAAAGGGATAAAGTACCAAAAAATTGTTGGGTATCTGTTAGTTGAAAGACTTTGCTTAGCAGGGCTGCCTTAAAGGTGCAGTGTGTGAATTTAGAGGCACCAGTACACACACACACACACACACACACACACACACACACACACACACACACACACACACACACAGACACACAGACACAGTGTTTCTATTGCTGCCTTTTTATTGTCTTTTACAAGCCTGGCTGTGTCTGTTGGTCTTGTTGTTAGGGTTCAGCTTGTTGTGTAAGGTCTTTATGCACCACTGAAAACATTTATATATATTTGTAACGAAGGCCAGCTAGTAGTCGCTGTGCGAGTAAACCCCCCTCCTCTGATCTCAAGAGACACTCAAGCGACTGATGCTTGAGGTTGCAGCCTGTAGCCTCCTTGTTAGAGTGTCCAACTCTCATGCTGGCGGACCTGGGTTCAAGTCTCGCTTGGAGAGGGGCGGTAGGAACAGGAGGGGTTACATATTATATTGCATTTCTGTCAATAGATCCTCCTAATTTACACACTGCACCTTTTAAGGCATTTGAGGTTGTCTGAATGACAACAACCCACTGACTAGACCAAAGTTGCATATCCCTAGTTTTGGCCTCATTTGAAACATCTTTTAGAAATGCACAATGACACCAGTAGGGTTTTATATACACACACACACACACACACACACACACACACACACACACACACACACACACACACACACACAGACACAGTGTTTCTATTGCTGCCTTTTTATTGTCTTTATAAGCCTGGCTGTGTCTGTTGGTCTTGTTGTTAGGGTTCAGCTTGTTGTGTGTTTGTAAATGGTTATTGTGATTAGATTTTTTAAGCCTTTTAAAGCGGTAGCATGTTTTCTGCACTGCCGGTACCTCAAAACGACATTGCGGCAGAACAATGACTGTTCCCACACATGTTTCTTTAATGTCCCTGTGCAGTGTTGTGCTGAAGTCAGTTCTCTGTTGTTTTCAGGCTGATGTGAGCTAAGGACACAGTGTGTGGTGTGCGTCTCTCTGGAATAAGAGTTTCCTTCATTCACCCACAACAGCTCAGGGACTGTGTATTACAGTACACTGCGGAAATCACATTCATCATACTGCATAATGATGCTTTTATCCGTACAGCTCCTTGCTGAGCGCTTGTCACAAGACCATCACACACCATTTAATATTTCTTGCTGGCTTCATCTTGAAGATGAAACCGTATTTAGCACTTTTTTTCATTAAATATATATTTTTGTTCCATGGCCATGAAATTATTCTCAAAGTAAATATGAGTGTAGAAAAAGGTTTTCTTAAACTGTCCATGTGTCTTTGATTTAAATCGCTCGCAACAACAAGGTTCAAGCAGTCATCCTTACATTGTGATTTAAAACATATGTTGTGGGTTTCAAGGTAGTCACATACTAACTATTCATGTCAAATGAAAGTTATGCTGCTCGTACAGTATGCATATAACAGGGCCTGAACAGGGTGCGGGATAGTTTTGCACACAATTTTCTGCAAGTTCAAAAGTTTCTGAAAGTCCCACCATTACAACCCAGTAATTCAAACATTCACACACTGTAAAAATAAATGTTGCCTTAAATTAAGTACAATCAACTTGGATGTCAGCGCTGGGAAGAAGAATCTGTATTTAAACTGGGTCATTAATGTAGTAGAAATGTGAAATTATTTTTGAATTTGGTGCCTTCTAGACTGAGAAAACACAGAAAATGTATTTCTGTCTCATGGGGATGAAAGACAACAATTCCCAGAACGCACTGCTTCACTGCCCTACTCTAGCCACGGCTAGTCGGCTACAGGATTACTGGATCATTTGCCCACCGCGTTCATTTTCAGAAAATCAGTTCAGTTAGAGACACTACAATTAAAAACTGAACGTGTCTTTTCGATATAATGTGAGTGAGCCGATTGAGCGTCACGGCACAAACGCAGCAGGATCGGATTACATTCATCACATGAGCTGAGGTAATCGCGGGATTCGTGGTTGCGGCTGCATTCACAGCACATGATCAGTCTGACGCGTGTTCAGTTCATGTCTTTGGAAGCTTAACTTTCATAGGAAGTTCATTTTAAAAGTTAAAACACTCACTTTGCTCTCCACCGCTCTGTTTACATGAATCCCCGCAGCTACCGAGCCGAGTGCTGTGAGTGTGATGTTGAAAACATGTGGAAATAGCGCCTCCTGCTGGCTGTAGTCTTCAGCCTCTGGACAAAAACTCCTCCGATGACGCAAAATGACGATATTTGCGTCATCGGAGGAATTTTTCCTGAAATAAAATACATAATTCTCTTGTCTCAGGGTCATATGAGGGGGGAAAGTACGATAATTTGAATATACTCCCGGGTTTTTACTGATTCAAAGCTTAATGCTAATCTCTGAAGTAACCCTTTAAGTTGTTTCAAATTAAATTAAATTAAACTAACTTAAAAATGAGTTGACTCTTGTATAACTTTTAAAAAAAAGTTAGCAATGTGAAAACATACACTATATTGCCAAAAGTATTGGGACACCCCTCCAAATCGCTGAATTCAGGTGTTTCAATCACTTCCATGGCCACAGGTGTATAAATCAATCACTAGGCATGCAGACGCTTCTACAAACATTTGTGAAAGAATGGGTCTCTCTCAGGAGCTCAGTGAACTCAAGCGTGGTGCCGTGATAGGTTGCCACCTGTGCAATAAGTCCATTCGTGAAATTTCCTCACTGCTAGATATTCCACGGTCAACTGTTAGAGGTATTATAACAAAGTGGAAGCAAAGTGGTAGGCCATGTAAAATCACAGAGCGGGGTCAGCGCATGCTGAGGCGCACAGTGCACAGAAGTCACCAACTTTCTGCAGAGTCAATAGCTACAGACCTTCAAACTCTGTGTGGCCTTCAGATTAGTTCAAGAACAGTGCATAGAGAGCTTCATGGAATGGGTTTCCATGGCCGAGCAGCTGCATCCAAGCCTTAAATCACCAAGTGCAATGCAAAGTGTCAGATGCAGATGTGTAAAGCACGCCGCCACTGGACTCTAGAGCAGTGGAGACGTGTTCTCTGGAGTGACCAATCACGCTTCTCTGTCTCGCCATCCGTCTGGGTTTGCCAGTTGCCAAGAGAACAGTATATAAAGACATTTTGGACAATTTTATGCTCCCAACTTTGTGGGAACAGTTTGAGGATGGCCCCTTCCAGTTCCAAAATGACTGCGGACCAGTGCACAAAGTAAGGTCCATAAAGACATGGATGATCGAGTCAAACATTCCCATAAACACACTTCTAAACCTTATGCAAAGCCTTCCCAGAAGAGTTGAAGCAGTTATAGCTGCAAAGGGTGGGCCAACTCCATATTAAACTCTACGGATTAAGAATGGGATGTCATTAAAGTTCATGTGCATGTAAAGGCAGATGTCTCAAAACTTTTGGCAAAATGTTGTCATAACTTATTGATTATATATTTTTTACAGTGAATCTGAACTGCACCACTTGTGAAATCAACTAAACAATTACATTTGCAGAAAAGCACATACTTTGTGCTAAAAATGAGTTAAAATAAGGCTAGTTAGGGATAGTAAAGAAATATTTTAATTACTGATCTACTCGGTCTAATAATAATTACTTTATACAGTATATTCGGTCTGTGAATATGAAAAAATTAAATACAATGATATGAAAAGGATTTGTTGTTATAATGTTATAACTTTGATCTGTGTGCTATTTGCAGTGGTTACTATTTACTACTCAAAAAAGGTAAATTTTTCAAAATTTACACATTTGAATTAATAGTAAAATGCCATAAAAATTATTTCAATTTATTCATATTATGAATTAAGAATTTTAAAAACATTTTGTGTAAATCTTAAGGAAACTTACCAAAATTTACCATTTTGTTTATGTGATTCGTATTCAAAAATATATTTTTTTCAATTCAAATTCTTAATTTTAATATGTAGGATTATGTTTGGAATCTTACTAATTGAAATTGCAAAATTTCAAATAAAGGCTTACATTTGATTGAAACCGCTTATTGTAAGTTTGACCAACAAACATCATAATTCATTATTAAATAAAATAACAAATATGTGAAATAAAAATATTTATTGTCCTCTTTTTTTAATTTATGTATAATAACTAAAGCAAATGAAATAATATTTGGTCACTGAACTAGTAATCTGTGGCCGGTTGCATCAACTGCTCAGACAATAGTTAGTCAAGTTAGTTATACATTTTTTTCTTTAAGACGGGTCATAACTCGGTTACATAAATCTGTAGATCGGTCACATTTGAACCCGAAAAGTAAGGCTGTTCACTCATTGGCTAACAGCTCTCTGGTCAGACTAGTTCTTAAGGCATAGTCTTAACATAGTGGCTAAGTTAATGCAACCTAACATACAGGCATGAGGACAGGTGGACAACAAATACAGACACGACCAAAGTGTTCTGGTGTTCACGCATGAGAAGAGCTGCACTACTGAACTAAACCAATCAGAGACGCTCTAGAGAGAGACAAACCGAGGGAGGGAGGAGAGAGAAAGCAGAGATAGTCGTAGGAGGAGGACAGAAAAGTCGTCATGCCAAAGTGGATGAGTTTTAAACTTTTCAAAGAGAGCAGTCGAGTAAGTGACATTCATACGTTTGTTCCTATTTCTTTCTTAACTCTATAAGCCAAGTGTTGTATAAAGATCTGTGTTTGTGAGAGAGAGAGAGAGAGAGAGAGACACACACAGGGATATCAGGGTTTTATTGACAGACTGTGAGAGCCGGTTGTCTGTGATCATGCTGGTTAAAGGTGTGGAGACTTGTTCTTTTCTGAGCGCTGCACTGTGAACTCTGAATAAGCTGTTTTTATGGATAGGCGTTATTTCCCATATTGTTTTTAGTGTAAGCTGTGATAGTGTAAAATGTGAAATGAGTTGTATTGAATCACAACAGCTATCCCGCAGATATGTCCATATGTGTGTGTCAGTCAGTGCTACAGCATTCCATAAGGAGATTTAGATGTTAAACTGAGGTTGATAACAGCGGCAGGAAACAGATTGTTAACGCAGTAAACTCATACTGACATAATCTCCCAAACACACCCTCTTTTTACTATCACATTTAGAGGCATAGTTCAGCCATTGGAAATACGTGAAAACTCTGCCTCATTTTTGCAAACATGAAATATGACCTCCAGGTACGTTTCCAAACATTCTGTGGAACGTCCACTAGGAGGCGTTTTGGAGAATGTTCACTGCTGTTTTTTTAAAAAAAAGAAAATGATCAAACATAGTAGTCAATGCAATTTGTCATACCGTCACCTTCCTAAAATATTTTGACAAATCAAATGACTTGGGCGATTATTTTAGGAAGTGACGATAAAATAGATTTGTCTGAGGAACAACCTGACATTTCAGTTGTTATTTAATATAAATCTCTACAATCACTTTCAAATATGAATCATGGTCAAATACTTTCAAATATGTGTACAACTACATGATACTATTTGTTCTCACATGTCTCATTACATTAAAATTTAAATTTCTATTGATTTATTCTGGATATCATTGACTGTGATATGTTTGTAGCTTCACAAGAAATCATTTGCGATTGTCACTTCTTTGTTCTCTGTTTTGCACCTCTGAATCCTCTGATCTCCATGATAAAGCCCTGCAATCTGCGAGACCTTTCACATGAAGCCCATGTGACGTTTATGTCCTTTCTGACGTGTGATATTCTCCTTCTGAGACCCCAAATTACCTAGCAACCCGCCTTTCCTCTTGATCGCTACGGTTACCTGATAGTCCTCCAAGCAGATGGTGTGAGAGCGTGCACGAGGAAGCAGACTGAACACATACTGACCTCTTCTAAAACTAGATGCTCAATGACATTTAAATAGGCTACAAATTAAATAGGCAAAATTAACCGTATAGACCAAAACTAAAATTTGAACCAGGCTGTAAACATGTTTTTATCTGCTGTAAAGTTGGGCATTTTATCATGGGGCTCAATGAGATTCTGCTCCCTTCTGGAGCCTGTCTCTAGTGGCCAGTCGATGAACTGCAGTTTAAGTCACTTCCGTATTGGCTTCAAGAGAGACCGCGGGAGGTTGCCGCTTGGCCTGAACACGCCTCGTTTTCAGACCAGCCATGGGCGAACAGATGGGAGCGAGTGCATTTGCGATTTAAACAATCTGGTGCTGGACGTGAAAATGATAACTGCGTCGCGCTGAAACTAACAAGAAACACTTGCGTTGCGTCTGGTGCCACATTGTGCCGGGTGTATGATAGGACTCGTTATTTTTTGTCAATATTGCACACCCCTAATGTACAGTATTAATTGTGATGTCTTCAAATCTTACATTTTACTCTTTTTTTTAAATATGCAGCAACTCTTCCTTCAATGGCATTCTAGAGGTTTTGAATGGTTTCTGAAATGCCTCTCTAGGAGATAAATAGTTTGAATTCGACTGAGAGCATTAGAAGCGTTAGCGCACTCTTTTGTAAAGTCAGATGTACCTCTTAATAAATATATATATTTATCATGATAAAACATAATCATCATATATATGTATATGTATAATACTAGTTACTAATTACTAGTAGAATCCTACGGTTCTGAATAGACAACTAAACAAAATAATGTAATTTAGGTTCTGACAAAATGTTAATTGCTGCAGTCTATTTTTTTTTTTTTTTAAATGTATCAACTTGGAACTTTTTTCTATTTTAATGAATGCAATAACTCACTCATAATGACTTCACATGTTTTATTACTGGATAAATCTGTGGGGTTTTTTTGTTTGTTCTTTTACAAAAAAGAACAAAACGCATAGTTCAGCACAGTTCAGCCAAGTTCAAAGTAAGTTTAAAGGGTTTAATGAACTGAGTAATTTAAATTAGATTTTTTTTTTGACATATAAGAGGACATTTTACTATAAAAACGTCCTGTAAGTTTCAGAACTCAAACTCAAACTTTCTTGTTAGTCTAAAAACAGCTTATATTAAAGCCAATCTGTCAGAATGGCAGGATGTGGAGTGTGTCACTTTATGTAATAGTGTGGCTACACACCTAACCTAACCACCTCCGCAGAAGATGATCAACGCCTGCTTCTACATCACTGCCTGTTTAGCCCCACTCACCCATTCGTGCATGTAGTAGGTTATTAACAAGAGAGGCAAGCGCATCTCTACGCAGAAAACAAACGATGAAGATGGATCCGAAGACAAGACAAGACGATGTGCAGTGCCAAGTTGTGGGAAAGACCCACAACAGTTTACGCAGCTCTCCAACAAATCCTCACACCACAACCGCTATAAAACACTCCTCATACGACGCTTCTTTTGGGAAGTAACATCCAGTAGTGGGTCTTTGAATTGCTTTCTTTCTAATCACAACATTAGGAAAGAGCGGATTAACTTTTTTACTGAAGTTCCAGAATTTGGTCCTTTGTTCACTTCATTTTAACGTGGATTTGTAGCCTGGATGCCAGCCTAATTTAGCCCCGCCCACAACATTTGAGGTCGGCAATTCGGTCTGGACTTGATCCGTTGTGGAGTAACTATGCCCAGACAGAAACTGTTCGGACCAATCAAATTGTCAGGGCGGGCTTTATACGATAATTGAGAGATAACGCAACGTAATCATCCACGTCACCAAAGAGTGCTTGTGTTGAATTCATTCTAATCCTAAACAGAGAGCTTGTTCGTATATGCATTCAACTTTACTATTTCTTTCATAAATGATGATTGTGTAAGTAAATACTCCACAACATCGGCCAAGATCATTTACACTCATCGTCTTCTTCTACTTCTTCCAGCGTGCGTGCGGTTGTGTTCTGTTGACAACTGTTAGTGATGCGTCATTCATGAACGATTTGTTCTTTTTGAACTGATCTTAAATATGACTCAACGTTTGCATAAGTACTAGATGTGTTGGGGAATTTAACATGTGACATTTAAATTATATTCTGCTGAAATGAACAAAATGACTTGGAAAAAAGATTTGTTCATTTTGCTGAACGAGATTCAAAGATCCGAGTCCGTAAAATGATCCAAACTTCCCACTACTATGCGTCGCTCAACATACGTCATTTACTCCGTTGCTCTGATTGGTTGTGGGTCTATCCAATTGAGGTCTTTCCTGGTTTGGTTGAAACACGCCCCATAATCACAGCCCAATGGAGCAGTATCAGACTCATATTCTGACTAGAATTGAGGATGACCACGTCAGGCTAGTGGATTTGTTCAAACAAGGCAAAATTCGACACAGGATTTTCAGAAAGATTGAAACTAAAAGACGAAACTAAAAGCTTTATTGGATCCGGCAGTAATTCCACATATTTATGTGCTTTTAACCTCAATCACAGCAGCGTTTGTTTGGGTTACAAAGTATGTACCGAAATATTTTTTGTTTCTCTTAGTAGCATGCAAATAATCTGTTATTTAAAGTGTGATTAAATTATACAGAAAGGGCTAAAAGAAAAACTCCCTTTACGAGTTTATCTGGACTGGACACTTGCCAAAACTCCCGTTATGTAATCATTGAAAATGTTACACTGCACAACAAAGCTCTTATTGTATTTACATCATATTTGCATAGTTATTTATAGTGAAAGCATTCGTGAGAATGCAGAAATCACTTTCCAATGATGAGATCACTGCAATTCACGCGATCAACAGACTGTCTGTCATCTGCTCAATGCTCATCACTGCAACCTTTCATTGTAATGGGAATAGATTGAAATATAAAGCTATAGCTCTAAATATAATGCAATAATCAACACTTTTCAAGATACGGTCATCTTGACAGCTGTTATAGTAATAATGTAGTACAAGTATTGAAGAGTTTCACATGTAATACTTATTTCAAATGCAAAGATGTCAGCCAGTCACAGCAGTGGGCGTTAACACTGAAGTCTCGCAGCAGCCAATCACAGCAGTGGGCGTTAACACTGAAGTCTCGCAGCAGCCAATCACAGCAGTGGGCGTTAACACTGAAGTCTCGCAGCAGCCAATCACAGCAGTGGGCGTTTACACTGAAGTCTCGCAGCAGCCAATCACAGCAGTGGGTGTTAACACTGAAGTCTTGCAGCAGCCAATCACAGCAGTGGGCGTTAACTCTGAAGTCTTGCAGCAGCCAATCACAGCAGTGGGAGTTAACACTGAAGTCTCACAGCAGCCAATCACAGCAGTGGGCGTTAACACTGAAGTCTCGCAGCAGCCAATCAGAGCAGTGGGAGTTAACACTGAAGTCTCACAGCAGCCAATCAGAGCAGTGGGCGTTTACACTGAAGTCTCACAGCAGCCAATCACAGCAGTGGGCATTAACACTGAAGTCTTACAGCAGCCAATCAGAGCAGTGGGCGTTAACACTGAAGTCTCACAGCAGCCAATCACAGCAGTGGGCATTAACACTGAAGTCTCGCAGCAGCCAATCACAGCAGTGGGCATTAACACTGAAGTCTCGCAGCAACCAATCAGAGCAGTGGGCATTAACACTGAAGTCTCGCAGCAGACACGACCCTTCAAACAGAGTGTTCAAATCAGGGGGATAAAAATAGGCATTTATTTATAAATTATGATATGTGGACTGTTCTTATTGCATTGACTCTGGTGTCTCTGATGCTGGTTCTGTAATCTTCATACATCCTGCTGGTGTGGATCTAGCATTGTCTGTGCACTGTATGGAAGTCTGTTGACCGTGTTTGTGTGCTTTGCTCAGCTGACGCTATGTTGAGTAAGATCATCAGGAGTTCATCTCAGCAGTCTTCTATTAAACAACACCTGGTCTCGTTTTCTGCATTCTCCTTCCACATTGTGCCATGTGATGTCAGCATGACATAATGTCCTAGTTTTTAATTTGTACATTGTGTTTTTTTAATTTTTGTTTTGACCTGACAGATTTTTCGTGGACACAGGTGTCCTAACAGGTGTTCAGGTGTTCAGACAGACGCTTTATTGTTCTATATGCTATTTTATTAACATGATTATAAATACTACTTTAACTTTATTTGATGCATTTTTTACAGTATGACTGAAATCCCACAGCATCTTGAATTATGATTATAGTTTTGTGTATTGTAACGGCTTTAAGCCAAAGCAGGTGTTTTGTATGTGTTGTATAAGCGGCAGGAATTGATCCTAGCACATTTTCTACTCTTTTATCTGTTTTACCTGCGACTCTATTACATGTGACAGTAGTCTGTCATTACATAAGCAGCGCTCCAGGTCCTGTAATCAGTGCATTCATTAAGAGTGTCCTTATTGCACTCGTCTAATTATTTACCTGTAACCATTTGGTTCATAGTTCATGCAGTGAGCTAGTGACACTTCTATACTGAATATGATCAATAATGAGACTTTATTTTACTAGTTTAAAGTCTAATCAATCACTGGGATATGATTGTAAAAGTTAAAAAAAAGAAGAAAAATAAGGATGTATCCTGGAAACAAACAAAAAAACCTTGATTTGATTTCTGATCAGGGTTATTATTAGACTGGATAAACCCATCCTGATCTGCCGGCGATTTGATTTCATCCTGCAACTCAGTCTGGAAACCCGAACATTCATTTCTACTGCTTCTGTTACACTTTTGCGAGAACCAATAACAGACTGGCTTGTCGACCTGGTGCGCTATTGGCGGGTTTAACACGATGACGGATAGAGAAGCGATGGGTCGTTGCCTGTTGATCACGCCTCTTGAGGTCTGATTGGTTGAAGGACTATCCAATGGTGTACAGAGTCATTTGAACTATGCCCATTGATCACATCTCTTGTGCAGTAGAAAATACAGAGCAGACTCCCCAGACCAATGTTCAATCTTAAAATGAGCTTGGTCTAGTGATAGACAGACAAGGTTATTATAGTTAACTAAAACTATATATATATATATATATATATATATATATATATATATATATATATATATATATATATATATATATATATATATATTTATATTTATATCCACACACAATTATAAGGTTTTATCTGCATTCTGAGTGCATGGTTTTTATTTTGAGCTTCAAAGCTCAAGCCATTCAAAAAACTTTTCTAAAAATTCCCAAAATGTAAACACATTTTTTAAAAAATACGGTGTGACAGAATAAGAATATGTGAGTAACTGGATAAAAACGTATAATTCCAAGGTGATGAAATATATATATACTATAGTTCCATGTAAGTATGCATAATTTACTGGTATTACTGTGGTAAGTACATGTAGCATATGTAACAAGGACACTGTAAAATAAAGTGTTACCTGAAACTAAATGAGACTGCTAAATGAGACTGATAATTTTTTCTTTCTCCATTAAATACACATATTTTTAGCTTTTGGTCTCTTCTAAATATATATATGTGTATATATATATATATATATATATATATATATATATATATATATATATATATTTAAATGATTGTATACAGTGATCAAACAGTGTATTGGAATGATAGTTGAGTTCTTTGGGTGTGGAGCTGCAGATCCAAGTGGGTCAATCTTCACCAGTTTATTTTAAAATGAGCTTTGATTGCTTTTTCTGTTAAGCCATGCGTCTCAGAAGTCAAAAAAAAGCAAAGTAGAGGGAAAAGGATATTTACATTATTTGGAAATGCAGAGAGTGGTCTGCAGCCTCTATATCTCTACACAGAGAGTAGAGAGGTGTGTGTGTGTGTGTGTGTGTGTGTGTGTGTGGGCATGTTTTTGTGAAATATCAGGACACAAATGTGTATAATGACATGGGTATGACAGGTATTACAAAAAGAGGGTGAAATATGAGGACGTTCCACATGTCCTCACTTTTCAAAATGCTTATAAATCACACAGGATGAGGTTTTTTTCACAGAAAGTAAACTGTGCAGTCTCCTGTGATGGGTAGGTTTAGGGGCAGGGGCAGTGTAGGGGGATAGAAAATACGGTTTGTACGGTATAAAATGCATTATGCCCACATTTCACAAAAACGTGTGTGTGTGTGTGGACTGGTAATCCCTACGGCAATATCCAAAATCCTTGTCCTTGTGGGGACATTTTTTGGTCCCCATGAGGAAAAAATCTTATAAATCACACTAAGTGATGTTTTTTGAAAATGTAAAAATGCAGCATGTCTCCTGTGATGGGTATAAAATGCATTACGCCTATGGAATGTCCCCATAAAACATGAAAACCCAACGTGTGTGTGTGTGTGTGTGTGTGTGTGTGTGTGTGTGTGTGTGTGTGTGTGTGTGTGTGTGTGTGTGTGTGTGTGTGTGTGTGTGTGTGTGTGTGTGTGTGTTTGTTTGACGGAGAGCAGTGCAGTACAGTGGGTTACTTCCAGACACCTGTCTCTAAGTAGGTGTGGCTTGTGTCTTCTGGTTATTGAAGAGTTCTTGATTTGCTGGGTCAGTCAGCAGATGCCTGAGTGTTAATGCATGTGTTAATGCATGTGATTAACACTGTTTGTGCCTCCATCCTTGAGTCTTTGAGCAAATCTGATGTTTTACTATTAGGAGTCTCAGAAGGTTTCAGCAAACCCCTAACATGCGTTACATTTCATCATGCAACTTTTTATGATTGCATGCACTGATAATTTTTGCTTGGAGAATGTGAGAAAAAAATCCCATAGACTGGCATGGAAGCAGAGACATGAGTCCTTTTAAGGGAGCAGAATATCATAGAGGCAAAGGGATGGACTAGTAGTCAATCTCTCTGAACACCCTAGCAACCACTCAGATCACCAAAGCAACACCCTAGCAACCACCCAGAGCGCCATAGCAAGTCAAGTCAAGTCACCTTTATTCATATAGCGCTTTTTACAAGTCCAATTGTTTCAAAGCAGCTTCACAGTGTTAACAGGAAAATAATGCAACATAATTTGATTCGGCTGTACAGCCGCTCTGGTGAAAACGGTGATGTTATCCAGCTAATTTCAATTATCATATAGTGACAATGCGGGCAGATCAGTAATATAGTTTAAATTTAAGTGTCCCTAACTGAGCAAGCCAAAATAGCAACACAAATCAGAACACCTTTGCAATGCTTTAATAACCACTTAAACATCTAAACAATCCCTCAGGATAGCCTAGAAATCTCGCAGAACACCCTAGCAACCACCCAAAGTACCTTAGCAACACCGTAGCAAATTAGAACCCTTGGAATGCATCAACAACACCATAGAAACACCCTAGCAACCACCCAGAACACCTTAGGAACATCCTAGCAGTCACTAAAACACCTTAACAACCACCCAGATCACCGTAGAAACACATTATCAACTCAGAGCACACTTGCAATGCATTAATACCAACTTAGAAACACCTAGCAATCACTCAGATTGCCTTAGCAAAACCCTAGCAATCACTCAGAACACCATAGCAACTACCCAGAGCACCTTAGCAAACCCTTAGCAAATAAGAACACCCTTTAAAAGGCATTAACAACCATGTAGAAACACCTAGCAACCCCTCACAGCACCATAACAATCAACTAGCAACTAAGCATATCACTTTAGCAACTCAGAACACCCTAGCAACCACTCAGAACACCTTATTAACAACCTAGCAACCACTAAAGACATCTTAACAACCACCCAGATCATATTAGCAACTCGGAACACCCTTGCAATGCCCTAACATCCATATATAAAATTGCGAAAAGTACCCCTGATGACCTACTACTTCCGCCGAGATTTTGAAGTGCACATTCAATGGACACTATACTATCCCATAAGGCCATCGGAAAGCATTTGTAAATGGCGGTGAAGTGATACTGTAGGTCACATGACATTGACAACATGGCAGATGTAGTAAGTCCAAATTCATACTATATAGAACATTTTTTTTAACGGTTGTGTTTTAAACCAAATGTAGTACCTACTATACAGTATGTGATTTCGGACGGAGCACATACATGCCTAAATGTATTGAGTTGCTGCCATGTGATTGGTTGATTAGATATTTGGATTAATGAGCAGTTGAACAGGTATACCTAAAGTGACCGGTGAGTGAGTGTGTTTATTATACATTATATATTATTCACCTTAATACGTAACTCTTACTTGTGCCAAAATGAAACAATAACTGGGTCATCTGTGAAAACATTCACGTAAAGAAAACTCACAGCTCTGACCTTATTTATGACACCTTTACTGCTGTCTTGAGATCCGTGTTAAACCAGTAATGATGAGACTCATGGGTTTGCCAAAAACAATAATGTGCTGTATGAATGTGAACCATGTTTTCAGGTCAGTCTTTTCACTGTTAATATTTGAGAGCTTGAGAAGGAAAGCTGTAAAACTGATAACAGATGTACAATCTGACCAGAGTTCATGCTCTATAATGTCTCCAGAAGCCAAAATGTCCCCTAACACACACACACACACACACACACACACACACACACACACACACATGTTGTGTTTCCATGTTTTATGGGGACATTCCATAGGCGTAATGCATTTTATACTGTACAAACCGTATTTTCTATCCCCCTACACTGCCCCTGCCCCTAAACCTACCCATCACAGGAGACATGCTGCATTTTTACATTTTCAAAAAACATCACTTAGTGTGATTTATAAGATGTTTTCCTCATGGGGACCAAAAAAATGTCCCCACAAGGACAAAAATTTGGATATTGCCATCTTTGTGGGGACATTTTGTCCCCATACCGTAGGGATTACCAGTCCACACACACACACACACACACACACACACACACACACACACACACACACACACACACACACACACACACACACACAGTTTTTCCCTCTTGAATCATTACTGAAATGCCACATCTGATCAGGAATAAGTTTCCGGTTTGTGAAGAAAGTCTACTACAACAGATTAAAAGACTTCCTCCTTCATATCTCAGTCTCTTTCTATCTCTCTGTTCATCTGGCTTTGTTCCAATGTACATTCAGTATTCACTAAATGTCCTGTTTATCTGAAAGTAAAACTTTTGATTGTAACACAGTAAGCCAGTTTTCTTGACCTCTTTGATGAATGTTTTTTGTTTATTTTATATAGTTATTTTTGCTTTAAATAAGGTTTTAATGACGTTAAAAATGGCTGCCCACTGCTCTGGGTGTGTGTCTACGGCTTGCAGTGTGTGTGTTTTTACCACTCACTGTTTCTCATGTGTGTGCACTAACGCATGCAGAGGACAGAGGGTTGCCATACATGGCCTTCACGTTTCGCTTTCACTTTTCACTTACACTACTCTGCTGAGTACTTAAGTGCATAGTGTATAGTGCGTCATTTGGGACACAACTTATCTCTCAGACAGTGCACATATTTTGAAATTAGCTGCTTTTTGTGCTTCAATGTTTTAAAATAACTTGTTTTGTGATATGAAATAATAAGCTGCCGTGATGGCTCAGCACGGCAACATCACTTGAGTGTAACCGCTCACTGTTAACCTTTAATCGTGTCTCTTAATCGGTATATCTCCCACCCCTAAATCCAAATGTTTTCCATTCCATTAAAGCCAGTCTCTTTCTCTGTTTGTCTCTCCAGCTCTCTGGAGGGTGTGAGCTGACGGTGGTCCTGCAGGACTTTGTGGCGGGCAACACATCTGAGCTCAGCATCCAGACCAGTCAGACGGTGGAGCTGTTGGAGCGGCCCAGCGACCGGCCGGGATGGTGTCTGGTACGGACCACAGACAAAATCCCTCCTCAGGAGGGACTGGTACCCAGCAGCGCTCTGTGTATCTCTCACTCGCGCAGCAGTGTCGAGATGGACTGCTTTTTCCCAGCAGGCAAAGGTAAGAAAGAGCAGGTTTTTCTGAATCAGCTGGATATTCTCTTGCTCTTGTGTTTAATTGAAAATGAATATCTGAGATATGTAAATAAGCATTCTCTTGCATTTTTGTTTGATTTGGGAATTTTACACTATCTTTAAAAAATGTGGGGGCTTATGCTTATGCTTAAAGGGCACCTATTATGCCCCTTTCTACAATATGTAATATAAGTCTCAGGTGTCCCCAGAGTGTGCCTTTGAATTTTAGATAAAAATTCCTAACAGATGCTGCAGCCTGTAGCACGATGACGTACTGGATCAGATCCAACACGTACTGGACGCGCATGCGCGGTGGTTTCATTCACATTTTGATGACGTCACATGCGCATGCCCAGTTGAGAGTTTTGGTGAACTGTGGATAGATAAATACTCAAACCGCTCAATTATTAATAACATGCTCACGAAATCAGGACACACATTTTGCATTTTCCCTTGAATATGTAGGCTACTGGTATTTTAAGTTGTTTACAGATCTTGTTGTATTGTAGGCTACCTTGAGGATTACAATTACAGACAATTACTTCATTTTTGCTTCCACTCAACAGCAAATATGACCAGAATATGTTACAATTTTAGCTGTTTTCCATGTATGTAGAGATAAACTAGGATAACTTCAGCATCACAATGACTTATTCATCAATAATTACTTATTACTATTTATCAGTACTACTACTACACAGGTTAGAACATCATCTATATACAATATTAACCATACATGTCACTTAAGACTTGCCTAGAGTTTTTTCTTTAAACTGATGTGAGAATCATTGTGCCTACTCGTTCACTTAAAACAATATATTGATTTAAATTTCGTAAGACTTTTTGTTTACAAAGCCCATATGCGAAGATTCGTGAATGATCATGAATAATGCTGTGATTTACACTTAAGAGAACAAAAGAACCGCATAAAGAGCCGCATAATGAGTGAGCCTTTAAGTCAAGTATGTGACTGAGAAGGAATAGGAAAAAAGAAATTTATTTTTGTTGTTTATTCAAAATATAGTCAACAATATAAAGTGAGAGCCAAAGGCACAATGTCCTATGTGGACCAGTATCAGGTCACTATGATTCTCAAATCTGTGAGATAAAAGGGAAAAAAAAAAAAACATCTGCGAGGTTACTGATAACAGGATCAACTATTGTATTAACCTTAATATAATGTCCAATCTTAATAGAAAACATGTTTGCTGATATTGCACAGCATGTAAAGTACAATATTTTGTATAGGCCTAGTATATTTAAATTATATACAGTACCGGTCAAAAGATTGGACACATTACTATTTTGAATGGTTTTGCAAGAAGTCTCATGGTCATCGAGCCTGCATTTATTTGACCAAAATTAAGAAAAAATATTAATATTGTGAAATATTACAACCCCAAATAAGAAAAAGTTGGGACAGTATGGAAAACGCAAATAAAAAAAAGAAGTGATTTCTAAATTTACTTTGACTTGTATTTCATTGCAGACAATATGAACACAAATTATTTCATGTTTTGTCTGGTCAACTTCATGTCATTTGTAAATATGCAGCCTTTCCTGTCATTCAGACCTGCAACACATTTCCAAAAAAAAGTTGGGACAGTAAAGCATTTACCACTTTGCAATGTTGCCATTCCTTTTCACAACACTTAAAAGACGTTTAGGGACTGAAGACACCAAGTGTTTCAGGTGTAATTTTGTCCCATTCTTCCTGCAAACAAGTCTTAAGGTGGGCAACAGTACGGGGTCTTTGTTGTCACATTTTGCGCTTCAAAATGCGCCACACATTCTCTATTGGAGACAGGTCGGGACTGCAGGCAGGCCAGTCAAGTACCCGTACCCTCTTAATCCGCAGCCAGGACTTTGTAATGTGTGCAGAATGTGGTTTTGCATTGTCTTGTTGAAATATGCATGGGCGTCCCTGGAAAAGATGTCTTCTTGAAGGCAGCGTATTATGCTCAAAAATCTTTTTTTACTTTTCAGCATTAATGGTGCCTTCACAGAAGTGCATGTTACCTTTGCCAAGGGCACTGACAAAACCCCATACCATGACAGACCCTGGCTTTTGGACTTGTTGCTGGTAACAGTCTGGATTATCCTTTTCTTCTTTGGTCCGGAGCACACACGGCGTCCATTCCTCCCCCAAAAGTACCTGAAATACTGATTCATCTGACCACAGTACACGTTTCCACTGTGTGATGGTTCATCCCAGATGCCTCCGAGCCCAGAGAAGTCGACGGCACTTCTGGACACTGTCAACATAGGGCTTCCTTTTGGCACAGTACAGTTTTAACTGGCATTTGTGGATGTAACTACGTATTGTGGTACTTGACAAAGGTTTGCCAAAGTAGTCCTGAGCCCATGTGGTGATATCGCTTATAGATGAATGACGATTCTTGATGCAGTGCCGCCTGAGGGATCGGAGATCACAGTTGTTCAGCTTAGGCTTGCGCCCTTGTCCTTTACGCACTGAAATTCCTCCAGATTCCTTGAATCTTTTAATTATCTTATGCACTGTTGAATGTGAAATATCCAAATCTCTTCCTATCTTTCTTTAAGGAACATTGTTTTTAAACATTTCAATACTTTTCTCACGTATTTTGTTGGCAAACTGGCGATCCTCGGCCCATCATTGCTCCTAAAGGATTAGACCTTTCTTGGATGCTGCTTTTGTACCAAATCATAATTACAATCACCTGTTGACATCACCTGTTTCAAATCACATCATTATTTAACCATTTTACCTCATTACTAGCCCTAAATTGCTCCTGTCCCAACTTTTTTTTAAATGTGTTGCAGGTCTGAATGACAGGAAAGGCTGCATATTTACAAATGACATGAAGTTGACTAGACAAAACATGAAATATTTTGTGTTCATGTTGTCTGCAATGAAATACAAGTCAAAGTAAATTTAGCAATCACTTCTTTCTTTTTTTATTTGCGTTTTCCATACGGTCCCAACTTTTTCTGATTTAGGGTTGTATTACGATTTAAAATAATGTTTTTCTTTTTTAATATACTTTAAAATATAATTCAAGTTTTATATCACCAAAATAAATTTTCATCAGCTATTACTCTAGTCTTCAATGTCACATGATAATTTTTAATATGCTGATTTATTATCAATTCTGTCCTAAACAGGCCAAAGAAATCTTGTCTAAACAGTCTGTGACTTTTTATGTTTCAGCAGGATTCATATTTAAAACAACTGTTTATATTTTTATATTTTTTTAAATGTTATTTATTCCTGTGATGTCAAAGCTGATTTTTTTTAACATCATTACTCCCGTCTTCAGTGTCACATGATCCTTCAGAAATCATTCTAATATGATGATCTCTGCTCTGAAGTTTATTATTTTTTTAAACATTTTTTTGGGTCCCACTTTACATTAAGTGTCTTTAACTGCTATTTAATATCATTTAAATAATTTACATACAGACATGTTTTTACATTGTTCTTGAGGAAAAAACAAACAAAAAAACAAACCAACATATAGATGTATTTTCTATCATTTTATCAATTCAGTGCATCCTTGCTGAATAAAAGTATTCATTTTTTTCCAAAACTCATATATTTGATATATGCATTTTCATTTAAAAAATAAATGCTGTTATATAACCTTTTTTTGGGAATCTGGTCAAAGAATGAGTCAAGAGGATGTGTTGAAATTGATTTTGATATTACTTCCAATTTTTGTGGAGTGCAATGCATTTCTCTGTCATTGTACACAGTGACTTTGTCCTCTAGATGGCACCATAACTCAGGCATTAGAAATGGAAGTGACTCCCAAAGAGCATTAGCATGCTTTTATGGGTAGACTTCAGTGGCCTGTCGATGTCCTTTTACTTAGACAGATACTGTGAGGCTGTTTACCCCAAACACTGCTGTGCTCTTATTTAATATTTGCATGACTCTAACTCACAGTTTACAGCAGTGCAGATATGTTTAAAGTCAAAATGGGGAAAAAAGCATTCATAAAACTTTCATAATGTGGAATATTTAAGAGTGAATCAGGATCAGGAAATAACATACAGACGGTCAGGACTTGACTGGATTTTTTAAATTGCATGCAACAATGAATCATGCACAGTAATATGAGAAACAATAATAATTGGAATAAAAAGTCCAATTACTTATTGTTTGTAGACCAAATCCCTATAGAGGGCCAGAGGGCCTCACCAAACCTCCAAAGTGGCCTCAAGATGACTTGATTGTGTTTAAATGTGATGCCTTGAAGTCAAAAAGATTGAGATCCACTGCTATAGACTTTTCCCTTTGTGTTCGTTAAAGGAATAATGCAAATGCGAGAGTCATTGTTGACTAAAAAGCTTGTGTGACTCACACTGAAAACACACTTTGTGTGTTGTAATTTTCCAATCAGCTCATCTTTTTATTTTTTGTAACTCATATGATTCATTTGCTGAAGTGGAAATGTAAGTGTTTTATTACATAGCTTCCTGGAGCCTTGAGTTGAGGAATAATTCATGAATTATCGGCCAAATAAGTTTTTTTATATGGAGCAATCTATTCTAAGAACATTTTGCAAATGTTACCACGTTTGCAAAAAAAAAAAAAGTGTGTTGGATTTACATGATTTAATTGTGTACATCGGTCCCACATTAATCAATTAAAGCTACACTGTGTGATATTTTCCCCCATCTAGTGGTGAAAAGGTATATGACCATCCAGTGAATATTAGTTTCTGTTCCTCTCAATTCCGATTTCGTTTTAACTCCTACGGTGGCTGATTTAGTCCAAGATTAACATGGCTTCCAGTTCGATCAAGTGATGAGGTTACTTTAGAAAACTATTATAATTTGCAGTTATTTAATTTGTCAGTTAACATGTAGGTTATGATATCTATGTAAAATGAATAATAGTTTTACCTTTTCATTATTTTTTACCATTTCACTGCTAACATCAGCGATCAGGTTCCCAGACGAATGCAAGCTAATCTTAGTAAAGTAACTTTTATCAGTGCTATCGTTATTCTGTATATTGTACGACATCACTAGCGTAAGGCAAAGTTTACATTGTAGGCTATATCAGTCTCAAGCAATCCCCCTCTTCACATTAGACACAGTGCCATCGAGTGTTAAAACGCCAAAGGCGAAGCTTGAATTTACGGGTATGTCCTTCATTGGCTACTGTACTTTCAAGATGGAGGGGCAACATGGCGATGCGCATTCGAACCCCTCACCCGTATGTATTTTCAATGGCATATTATAAACTTACGAGAATACTTTATTACTTGAAAGAAGTAAATATACATTAATGAGCACAAATATTTTTGAAAGAACTAAGTGTTTTTAGCTAAGAATAAACTAAAAAAGTTACACAGTGTAGCTTTAAGTTCAACAAACAATTCAATTTCATATATTCATTCATCCACTTCAATTTCATACAGTATTGTTCAAAATAATAGCAGTACAATGTGACTAACCAGAATAATCAAGGTTTTTAGTATATTTTTTATTGCTACATGGCAAACAAGTTACCAGTAGGTTCAGTAGATTCTCAGAAAACAAACAAGACCCAGCATTCATGATATGCACGCTCTTAAGGCTGTGCAATTGGGGTATTAGTTGAAAGGGGTGTGTTCAAAAAAATAGCAGTGTCTACCTTTGACTGTACAAACTCAAAACTATTTTGTACAAACATTTTTTTTTCTGGGATTTAGCAATCCTGTGAATCACTAAACTAATATTTAGTTGTATGACCACAGTTTTTTAAAACTGCTTGACATCTGTGTGGCATGGAGTCAACCAACCTGTGGCACCTCTCAGCTGTTATTCCACTCCATGATTCTTTAACAACATTCCACAATTCATTCACATTTCTTGGTTTTGCTTCAGAAACAGCATTTTTGATATCACCCCACAAGTTCTCAATTGGATTAAGGTCTGGAGATTTGGCTGGCCACTCCATAACATTAATTTTGTTGGTTTGGAACCAAGACTTTGCCCGTTTACTAGTGTGTTTTGGGTCATTGTCTTGTTGAAACAACCATTTCAAGGGCATGTCCTCTTCAGCATAGGGCAACATGACCTCTTCAAGTATTTTAACATATGCAAACTGATCCATGATCCCTGGTATGCGATAAATAGGCCCAACACCATAGTAGGAGAAACATGCCCATATCATGATGCTTGCACCTCCATGCTTCACTGTCTTCACTGTGTACTGTGGCTTGAATTCAGAGTTTGGGGGTCGTCTCAGAAACTGCCTGTGGCCCTTGGACCCAAAAGAACAATTTGACTCTCATCAGTCCACAAAATGTTCCTCCATTTCTCTTTAGGCCAGTTGATGTGTTCTTTGGCAAATTGTAACCTCTTCTGCACATGCCTTTTTTTAACAGAGGGACTTGGGGATTCTTGAAAATAGATTAGCTTCACACAGACGTCTTCTAACTGTCACAGTACTTACAGGTAACTCCAGACTGTCTTTGATCATCCTGGAGGTGATCATTGGCTGAGCCTTTGCCATTCTGGTTATTCTTCTATCCATTTTGATGGTTGTCTTCCGTTTTCTTCCACGTCTCTCTGGTTTTGCTCTCCATTTTCAGGCGTTGGAGATCATTTTAGCTGAACAGCCTATCATTTTTTGCACCTCTTTATAGGTTTTCCTCTCCAATCAACTTTTTAATCAAAGTACGCTGTTCTTCTGAACAATGTCTTGAACGACCCATTTTCCTCAGCTTTCAAATGCATGTTCAACAAGTGTTGGCTTCATCCTTAAATAGGGGCCACCTGATTCACACCTGTTTCTTCACAAAATTGATGACCTCAGTGATTGAATGCCACACTGCTATTTTTTTGAACACACCCCTTTCAACTAACTCAACTAATTGCCCAATTTCACAGCCTTAAGAGCGTGCATATCATGAATGCTGGGTCTTGTTTGTTTTCTGAGAATCTACTGAACCTACTGGTAACTTGTTTGCCACGTAGCAATAAAAAATATACTAAAAACCTTGATTATTCTGGTTAGTCACATTGTACTGCTACTATTTTGAACAATACTGTATATTTTAATATAACACAACTGAATTGTAATACTGCACTTTGATTTGACAAACTGTTAACCCACTCTAATTTAAATTGTTCTTATAATTCCAACATAATTGAATGTTAAATACTATCAAGTACTTTCAAGTCTCCCCTTTTCTTAAAAATACATAAAATAACACTTTTACATAAAACAACAACAACATTTACTCTCTTGATTTAGCCATATGCAAATCATACTGGGAACAAACAAGCTACGCCCAGTTTCAGTTAATGCAACTCAAATCAATCTTAACATAAACAGATTAAGTAAAATTCAATTTGACTTCTATTTAAATGGATTGAACACAATCAAATTAAGTTTGGACAAAATATATACCAATTGTTTTGCTTTGGCTTTAAGCAATTAGATTTTTTTTTCCCAGTGCATTAAATAAACAATATTTCTGAATGTTCTAACAGAAACTATTTTCTTGGTGATGCGAACATTACAAAAAACATTATAGGAACATTCCATTTGATCATTTTGGGAACTTTACATTTGAATGTTCTCTTAAAAGTGAAAAGTTAGTAACTTTAAAATTGTTAAACAAACATCCAACTAAAACATTTTTCAGAAAAAAAACTTCCTTCAGCTCCCTTGTCAGTACACGTAGGAATTGTTTTGAAAGCGTGTGGGAAACGGCAACCTGAATGAATCTTAAACATTGTAAAAATAACTTATTTAAAGACCTTTGAAGGAACATTCTTTTAACATTACTGGAAGAGTGTTTGTTCATAACTTTGACAGAACCTTGCCAAAGTTCAGAGAATGTTGCCTGTTTAAGTTCAGATCTTAGGGATGCGCTCAGCACTAGATGTGTGACAGTTTCTCTCTGCAATCATACATTAGTCTGTTGAATTTGAAGAAAGGCTAGTCAGATATGTGGTTTCGTTGTGTTGGCGTGCAGAGGTGTGTAAAAGAGATATTTGTACAGCGCTTTTAATATTGGATCTATTTTAGAGTCTGAGACTGATTTGCATAACTCCTCCTGTCTGTTGTGGGAGATGACTGTCATTACCATAAAGATTCCGCTGCAAAATGCAAAAAGGGCATAACGTAGAACACCTGCTGAGAAGGCTCATATGGAAATGAACGCAGTGTCCATGCAGATCTGCAACAGTCAGAAGTAATTCCCCTTAAAGTGCCTCTATTATGCTATTTTAAAAGCTCGTCATTTTGTTTTGGAGTCTCCAACAACAGATTTACATGCATCAAAAGTCAAAAACACTTTCATTTTTTCATAATTTACATTGCACATCACCAGTGTTCAATGATACTCAAACGGCTCTCTAAATCCCTCCTTTCCGAGAGCTACTCTGCTCTGATTGGCCATATGGCCCAGTCTGTTACGACTGGTCTAAATAACTGAACTTCGGCTCCGGAGACTTCTTCAGTCCTCATCGATTGTACACACTGTAAAGACAGTAACAATGACGTTGATTTTACCATATCAATCCGAGCTCATGACATGCAATGACACGTTGGAAGAACTAGTTATTGAACGAGAAACCTCCATTGCAAGGAAGACTTGAGCAGGATGTTTCTCAGTGATACGCTGCTCATTTTGAGGTACATTGAGATGTTGCATCTGTAATTCCTCACCATCAGCATTAACAATATATCCATCAACAAACCCATGTGTGAGTGTATTTCTAATTTATTGTGATGCACATGCGGGAACTGCATTAATAACAGCGCATACGTTAGCCGAGCACTAACATTTGTCTTTACTCAGAGCAGTAAGAACGACAGACGATCTGAGTTAGCCAGTTAGCCAGAAACGTACACATCAATAACTTGCAGGTTGTGATTCTGAGGAGCAGCTGGTCCAAGCACTGACCCATCTTTCACGAGTAAGCGTTTTGCGAATCCCGCTGTGAACTCCGAGATTTGAGAAGCAGTCGTAAGTAAAAAGATGCTTGAGGGCGGAGAACGTACAACATAGGCGGACATTATGGAAATGTCATTTCTAGTGACGTGTGAAAGTCACGCATTAAGATTCAAAATACAAACAACTCGTATAGGCGGTTCAGAGTCGATTCTTTCTTTTGGGAGACGATAATGATTTATCGTTGTCGACTTTACAACTTTGCAGAACCTTTACATTCACAAACAGCTCTATTACACACTGCATTAAAGGGAATGTTAGAGAAAAAAACAAAAACATAATAGGGGCACTTAGCAGTTTTATGGTGCTATCCAGCTAAGACTGAAGTGTGTAGGGCAGAGATTCATTCTGTAATAAGACACATGACCAGCACATGTACTCTGAGATGCTGATCTAGATGTTGACTTTGACTCAAGATGTTTCCTGTAGTGTAATGCATCTCACGGGCAGCAGCAGAGGGTTTGGGTTTCTTTCATCATCGCATTCTGTTGCCATTTGCATGGAAGTTCATTGTGGGGAATCAACCAGCAAACCTCTGGTTACTATCTCTGAGCTTTAACCGCCAACTAGTACTCTGTACAACTAGTACAAACACCAACTAGTACTCTGTAAAAAATCCAACTAAAAAAATGTAGACTAAAGATTGTTTTAGTTAACTGGACAATTAAATGCTAAAAAGTTGGCTTAACCATTGAAAATAAGTTGGATCAACAATCATTGGATCAACCTAGTATTAATTGTAAATTCGATTTGTAAATGCAAAGTTAACAAGCATACAAGTTGCAAAAAGTTAACAATGCATTCTGGGTGCATCATGCAAAACTCATCCATGGCTCAGAATGCATTGCAGCATGAGCATGTCCCCAATGTTGAGATTTCATAGGCTGATTCTTAATGTCTGTGGGAGGAAATCTCACATGCGGTCAAAGTGCTGAATGTACAATCTGTTTTAAACCTTATTCAGTGCTGGATCTTGTCTAGAATCACAATAAAAGGAAATTAATAGTATATTGCTCATATTAAACTCAGTCATAAAATCAGTGAATTAAGCCTCTACACAATGATTTTAATCTTTTCATCGAGCAGCTGACAGCATCTGATTGTGTTTGCTCTCGCTTTTCTTGCAAGAGAAATACAGCAGCCAGAGAAACACTAACATTAAAAAGTCGTCAGACTGCCCAACTAAATGAAACACTAATCACCATGATGGTGACATAAAAAAATAAACAATTTTCAACACAAAATCAAAAAACTATAAAAGCTCAATCAGCTGAACAAAAGATCGTAAATTGGGAGACACGTGACCTTACTCAGCTAATTGAGTTGAGTGAACTACTTTGTTTAAAAGTAGTTCTCAAAAAACTCAAAAAAGCTGTGCAGCAAAGTTGCCTTAATTTTAAATTATGTCAACTTAAACAGTGTTTTACAGTGTACTAATGGCAATACATAAGTATATAACTGGCTGCAATGCATTAATTTGAACTTTTCTGTAACCTTGAGCCCTGTTTAGACCCCCAACTTTGATATAATAATTTGACAGACCGGTGAACAGTCACCAGTGGAACTTAAGTGCATATTTGTGTATATTTGTAATAATGAAGTTGCAGTTTAGTACAACATGATCCATATGTGGTTTAGATGACTATAATACTTTTTGGGGCTACTGTCTATAATGACTGTTGCACTTATTAGTTCTTTAAATCTTTCTGACTTAAATGTGTTATTGCTTTGAAACAGGTATGTATGGTAAGCATTGTTTCTTTTAATTGCTCTGTAGTCATTTCAGCGATGCTGTTTTGCGACAGGCGACAGGTCTCCTGATAACACAGTTTAACCTGCAAACAAAACTGGCCAGCCGTTCTGTATTAATGTCACGTGATCTTCACTTATTCTGAGATGAACTTTAAGCATCAGTGAATCTTTTCTCTCTGGTCCAGTTCAGAAGTTCAGCTCACGTTATCTGCATGGGAATGTGTGTTTTCTTTTCCATGAGCTTCTCATTTAAGAGCTTTGAAAGAAGAGAGAGCGAAAAGAGCTGACCCTATGAGTGTCCCGTTAGCATGGACTACAGCTGGACACATTGTCATGGGTTCACGTTATCACATGCGGCATACTGACTGCGGCTTTTGTCTCGTCAGAAAGTGAAACATGAGAGTTCTGTTGCTCCGCCCTCTCTCTCTCTGTCTGTCTGTCTGTTGTGGATGTAAAGTCAGGCTGAATGAGAGTAATTACTCAGTGGCGCGGGTGCAGTCCTCCCGGAACATCTCTGTGTGTTGAGACATGCGTCTCTGAACGGTCATGAGGAGTGATAAGGGTGTGCGCTGCTGCTGTGGCTGGATTCTCACTAAATGTTGCTGCTGCTGTCATGTGGGAGGTGGGTTTCAGACGCTGTTCTAGAACTGATCTGTGCAGAACTAATGTACATAGTGCAGGTTTGCTGCACAACAGTTGCTTTGTACATATGATGTATATATTTTGCATTGAGCTAGTTCACCTGTGTGACTTGTTTTGTTAGTTTACTAATCCCTAGTTTATCAAAAAGTTCACTTAAATGTATTGAAAGTGCACTTGAAGTGTACTTCAGATCTTAAAAGCAGATATAATATTAATGACATGAAAGGCTACTTAAGTGTACTTTGTGGGCACTTTTTAAAGTGTACTTTGAAGTTGTACTTTTGATTTTGTTCTCTAAATACATACAAAAGCACATGTAAAGTATTTTTATCATATATTTTTTAACATTAGTATGTTATTTGATATAACTTGTAAAGTTAAGTGTTAAAGTTTAAACTTTAATTTTAAATGTACCAGCTTTGTTACAAATGTGAACAAAAACAAATATATTTAAATACATGACATACAATAACAATATTAAACACGTTTAATAGACAAGTATAAAGTATTAAAGTATATTTTAATTTTAAAGTTAACCGGTACATTTAAGCATCTTTCGAAAAGTAATTATAAAATTTGCATATAGAAATCCACTATTAAATTCAACTAATTATATTTAATATAATTTTAAAATACAATGCATGTTATTTAATATGAAATGAAAATGAAAAGTGTCTGAACACATACAATTCAGTTCACTCTTAAGTATCTTTTAAAGTATATTGTTTCCGTGATAAGTACTCTTTTAAAAGTGTGCTAAAGTACTTTTTCACAAACTATATGTATATTTTTTTCAACATTGGCTTATTGGATAAACATACCTCTATTTACATTTGTGCAAAACTTAAAACGCATATTAATAGCCATACAATAAATTAAATAAAGCAAATCAGTTTCCAGCAGAAATGAACATTAGAGGCAGTAAAACAGCAACTTTAATTCACCGGACATTAATTCAGAACTGCTGCGATACAACAACCTTCCAAATAAAATGTTGCCAGATTTACGTTCATCTGTTTCTGATAAAACTAAATGTACTTTGAAATTGTCGCGAAACGTGCAAGACACAACAACATGTCATTTGGCAGAAATGACCCCACAGGTGTGTTTTTTCCAACGAGCCTGGGTATATTTTAGGTGTTGTGTTTCAAGTCTTCATCATTTTAATCAAATGTAGCTACTTGCTGTTAATTTACATAGTCCTGCGTTGAGACAAATGAAATGACAAATGAGAGACAGATATTCCATACAGTCGCTCATAAAAATGGTTAATAATAATTATAAAATGGTTTTAGATTAAATATCTAAATGGTTATAATGAGCATTCCACACAACAGAAACTGATGACACTGCTGGATAATATGCAGTGCAGTTCCTTTCGACTGTTATTGAAAGACTTTTTGGTATTGATCAGAAGCATAATTAGTTTTATCTTGCATGTTTCATATCTCTGGCTCGTGGTTTAAAATGATATTGACTGTAGGGCCGCAGTGCTCGGTGATGTTTACTCTGTCTTGTGTCATGAGTAGATGAGGCTTGTTGGTGTGTGTGTGTGTGTGTGTTGATGACAGGGTGAAGTACTCTTCTCTGCTCCTCTCTAATGTGGACTAAAGTGCTCTTTCTCTCTCTCACTCTCCGTACTGATTAACTCAAAAACAGACAGGGCTCGAAACACAACTTCTGTGGTGATGTCCTCCCATTATTCGGAAGTTGTTTGTAATCTATGGTTTATGTAGTAATGGTTTTGCTTTCTATATGTTTTCAGCTTTAAACCAAAGGAAAGTTGAAATGCTTATCTTGCTCTTTCTAGTAAAGGTGCGTTCTCGCCATGTTGGAATTGCCATGTTTACGAGATTTCAGCATTCACATCATTGTACAACTCTTAATACAACTTATGAACTCTGAATTTTCTTAGCGCTCCAACTTGTAACTAGCCTGGTTCTACCAGACTCTCGTACATTTCGTTTGTACAGAGAGTCTGGCCACTCTCCATTGACAAGCATTAACTTCCTTGAAGGCGGGTACTCTGTTGAAGTTTAAAACCACTCTGGATCTGCCATACCCAATCGCTAATGTTTGGTCGTGAGGTATGTAATGCGTATGTCTTGTCATGGGAACTCCTTCACCACTAAGGGAGCGAGCTGGAAAATCAAACTTTCCCGAACCCCCGTGGGGAGGAGGGCCACAACATCATGGCCACCAACAAAACTTTGTTCAAAAAAGATTGTTCTTCCGGCTTTAACTTCTGAATATTCGGCGGCGTTGCCACAAAAGGCAGAATGGCTTCGCACGCATCTTTATCCGCCACCATTACTGAACTACAGCTCAAACTAGCGCACAACATCAACATCAACGTCATCGTTCTCAGCCACGCCCTCTGTTCGCTGATTGGACCGGTTGAAATTTGGCCGGAGAAAACCAGCGACTATACCGCAAACCCAAACAACATACTAAAGGAAAATGAAAATTGAGCCGAAGTACGTAGGAGGGCGGAGCCATGCTAACTTGTACCACCTGACAGTGGACAGGCCTGCGCAGGTTCAAGCCCACGCCTTCGAAGTCGGTTAAGGTTGAAGCGAGCCTTGTTAAAAGAGACGGTCTAGCCTATGGAGGACTGTTGTTGTTATCTAGTAGCAACTGTGACCGCTAGACAGTAACATTTGTTCTGACCTTTTTTGAAAGTTATATTCAACTGTCTGAAAAACGAAACAAGGCTTAAAACCTGTGTAAATATGTTCACCTAGGGCCATTTATCTACATGAAATAGCATTTTTGTAAGATAAACATTTGAAGCACGCTTCATTCTGCGCCCTGTCACATTTGCCACAGCATGTAAAAGGATGCTGAAAATCTGAAAATAAATTAAAGACATACATAGGCCTCGTTTACATTGCCTTTTGGTCGATTGAAGAAAACACATTAGACCAGATTGCTTTTGTAGTGTAAACGCTCATGTAGATGAATGTGTTCGAACAGCCACAAAAGACGCCTTCTCTCCACTTACTGACCTAATGCAGAAACATTATGGGAAGTGCGCTACCGAGACTAGATTTAAACTTTGTCGCCTGAAGACCCAAGTTTGGTTTGAAGACGAAAAACGTACCAAGCAAAATGTTCTCTCACCATTCCTGATTTCTAACACGCACTCACAGCATTCGCCGTGATCTTGCGGCTGTCAAGAAACCAAAGCTGATGCTCTCTGGGTGTTCTTCCATCGTTTCCGTTCATATGTAAAGCTTTTTTTGTCCATTAGACCTAAAGATCTGAAAAAACATATACACGCCTATAGACCCTCCACTCGAAGAAATCAGGACAGAATTGGTTGAAAGTGGACGAAAGAGACGGATTAAAACACCAGGTGTTAAACGGGAATGTGTTTCCCCCGTCTTCTTGTGATCCAATAAACCAAAACACATCACCCGGTGTAAACAGCGCCTTAGTTACATGTAGACGTATAGTTAAATGTAGTTAGGACAGAGTTGAATAACTGTAACATCCTGGTAAAGAAGTTATAGAAACTATAATTTATAAACTAAGTTTATAAAAAAGGCACTTGGATAACGATTGTTACTATTGTGTTTTTGTCTATTAATTACTCAAATTACACATTAGTTTTGGCATTAATAGTGTTGCCACAGTAACGCATAATTGCGGTGTGGGGGCGAGAAGAGCTTCGAGTGAAACATTCAAGTTGACATCTAGTAATTATGGTAATTACGGAGTGAATGCACCATTGTATGATCAGCCCCCTGTGGTAATCTGAGATTTTCATCGAGGACACAATGGGTCATAGTTTATGGACCTTATCATTACTAGCCCTGAGAGTTACCCATTATATGCCACAGTGCCCCAGACACTAACTCTCTAACTAGGGTGTGCAGTTCTATTTACTTTTGCTAATTGACTTGTCAGGGCTACAAGGGGGACCCATCAAATGGATCTGAGTGTATGGTAGCGTAATCTTGTTTTGGGTCCTACAAATAGTTATCAAGAAAACTTTTCTGTATTTACTTTATACAAATGACCCTCCATGCGTGTGAAGCTTCAGTTGCGTGATGGCCAGCTGGAGACTGTCCCCCGCTGAGATAATGTGCGTGAGATTTAAAGGAACATACCTGTATTGCCAGATTCATGCTGTTTGCGTTGTCAAATTAAGTCACATGATCTTCAAATAGTTGACAGAGCAAAAAGGTTGACAAGTAGCAGAATTAATTTGTTAGTTGACTGGACATTATCGCAGTATATACTGTGCAACATGTAGAAATGTGTCCAGTGTGTGTAACTGGTCCCTACTAGACAAGCTCCGAGCAGGATTCGAACCGGGGTTTCTGGCGTGGGAGGCGGGCACGCTAACAAGGACTCTAAAGACTGCAGCCTCTAACATGCCTCTTGAGGTTTACATGCACAGCACCTAGGCCACATCCACACGAAGCTAGAGCTTTCCCTATCCAATATTTTTTTCCCTTGTTCTAAAATAAATTCTGTAAACACAGCGTCGTCTCAAGAAATATCTGCATATTCACAAAACCACTGAAACCGATTTAAAGCAATGTAGTACACGCCGGCTGAGTTTGTGGCACTTTAATTCTGCCACAGAGATACACTAAAAATGGAGAAGACTTGGAGCATGTGCGTGTGGTGTCTGGCTACGGTTGAGACATGGGGTGATGACATCACAAAATATACGGATTGGCTGTGCACAGATTTATCCACTCTGGGACTCTGGATGCACTAATCAGGTTGTAGAGACTGCAGCCTCTAGTGTGCCTCTTGAGATCAGGGGACTGAGGTTTGCATGCACAGCACTTACCGGTCTACGTCTGTTATGCTCACCCCCCTAAACCTCACTCCCATCTGGGTCACGGCACCAAATGTAACCAGTCCTACGTAACCCGCTCCGAACGGGATTCGAAGCGGTGTCTCCGGCATGGGAGGTGGGCGATCTAACAAGGACACTTGCCTCTAGACCGCAGCCTCTAACATCAGTCGCTAGCCCGCCTCTTGAGGCCAGAGGAGTGAGGTTCACACACACACACACACACACAGCTCTTACTGGCCTGCATTACATGTGCACACACACACACACATGTTGTGTACAAACTACAAAGAAATGTGGAGAGATGGGAAAAAGTCAAGCAGGACATGTCCCAAACAAGACACTTTTAAGAATTGTCATCTCGCTTTTTTTTATTAACTAACTTCTAATGTGTAAATGTTTCAATGAACATAAATCGATTCGAAAACTGACACAAACTGAACAAATTTCACAAACGTTTGACAAACAGAAACGAAATTTCAGAAACCCTGAACAAAGGGGACGCACCAGATTTGCCACTAATCGCTGTGAGATGTTACTCCACTCTTCCACCAGGGTACTTGCAAGTTATTGAGCATGTCTAGGGGGACATGTCACCTCTGGCTTGCTAAGTTGGTGACACTTAATATTCAACAGTATTATTGATTTGACACTATTGGATGAAAACTGAACTGAGCTGGACAATGTCATCACTGTCGTTCTGCGGAACTGCTTTATAGATTAAATGAACTAATTTAATAATTGATGACTGAATCAACACTGAACTGACTGAACAATGATACCATTTTCTTTTAGAGCCTACATCCAAAATTAACTATTTGCATCATTGAATCATTATTTTCTTGTTATACTACTGTGCTGTTGAATGCTTGAATCTGATTGGTTGATGAACATTCTAAGGTGTGCAATTATTTTCAGGGAAACGCACGGCTAGAGTAGTCCCAGGCAAGTCTCGACCGCATTACAGTTCCATATCACTTCGCCGAATGAATCACTTTACAGCCGACAACAGCAAAAGAACCAGAACTCACAGCGACACTGAACAAGCAAATACATATAGTAAATGATAGGATAAAGACAAATTATTTCCTTGTTTTTTTTCCATTATTTCCATACTCTCTCTTTCTCCCCTTCAAACACACATACACTACAGACACACACTCGCACAGAAAGTGTTGTCAGCCCTGCTCTGGTGATTTTATTAGTAAAATAGTTTAGTAACTTAATCTTAAAGTAATCAGGTAATTTACATATGCTCTCTCTCTCTCTCTCTCTCTCTCTCTCTCTCTCTCTCTCTTTCTCTCTAATAACTGCATTAATAACAATGGCTCAAGCCTCCATTATTATCTCTAAAATTACATTTCAGCAACGTAGTCTTGGGTTTAGATGCATAAGAAACTAGTCCTACACACGAGCGTTTTAAGAACAAAATCTTGAAATAAATCATCTGAACAATGTTTTGAGGTGTGACAACCGTAGTATAAGTGGAATAATTGTCCCGTTTTCAATTATTCCTTAATTATTACTGTAAAGCTTGATTGAAAACACCTGTATTGTATAAAGTGCTATATAAATAAAGGAGACTTGACTTGACAAATGGTTTGGCACTGCAAGGACGATCGGCTGTCCTCCCTGTCTTCTTGTAGCGTCTTACATTTTATGGACATTGCTGTTTATTGCTCTGTTCACATCAGCAGTCCTCATGCCTCCTGCAGCAGGTCTATGGCATGCTCACACAGGTGATCAGGAAGCCTTGGCATCTTTCTCCAGGGGTTTTTCTGAGAAAATAATCAAATGAGATGAACTGTTTAATTTTTATGCTGTGTAATTATCTGGAATAGCCATAAACGGGCATTACAACATGGTTGTTAACTTTTTTAGTTAAAGGTGCACTATGTAGGATTTTTGCAGTCAAATATCCAAAAACCACCAGGCCAGTGTTATATATTTTGTTCAGCTGAGTTCTTACAATATCCCAAATGTTTCCAACTATTTGTAAATTGTGAGAAAATTGCTATTTTAACCAATGAACCGGGACGTCTGAGGGAGTCGCCTGTCAATTGCGTCATATCTGCGTTTCCCTCGGTTTCCGGTTTTATTTTGCAGAAACGCTTTACTCTTAGCAGTGTGAACAAGTGTCACAGCAGCCGCCGAGCGAGAGTAACGTCATAAAATCATTTTAACCACAGTCAAATGTATCTAATATGATAAACAGAGCTGCGTTACCTCATACTCATGACCGGAAAAGCGGAAATGGCGCCGGCGACTGTGTGCCGTCATAATAAAAGTCCCGCTGCTCGAGCCGTGTAGCAATTGCTCCAGCGGCCTTAATCAGCTCCCTCAGCACTCGGTCCTTCTCTGCTTTATACTACAGTAACATTAATAACAGCATCAATGAACATGATTTCTGCACGAGTCCTCTCTCGATTCTTCCCCACCGGCTGTGAGGTGATGTCCCAAGATTCTGCGCTCAAACTTGGCGTCATCAAGCTAAGCCTCTGTTTTGAATAGGAGACCTCTAGCGGACGGAAAAGTTACATAGTGCAGCTTTAATAGCCTTTAATAGCCATACACAAGCTATAATGTAACTGTTATACAAAATGATGGATATTGTCATATAGGATTTTGGTCAAACCTCCCACTCTTGCTAGCCAGATTTTGTTCTAGCTCTGATATATTGAGACACTCGACACTTGTTTTTTTGTTTTCAGAGTTGCTAGCAGGATGTACCTGACTGACTCTTTATTATGGCCGATGTCATGTACATCACCGTGTTAAATTAATTATGTAAAATGATCTGTTAATGTGCAGTCTGGCCTGTCTGTCCAGGGCTGATGTTTGAACATGACTCCTGCAGTCTTTGAAGACCAAATTAGTTCAAATCCTCTTTTCATCAGAGGAGCTTTAGTGGCTCTTTGAAGACGGCTCTGTGAGAGAAAAAGTGGGAACATGGGAATTATTCCCTTGTTTTTCTCCCTCCTGAACTCTTGGGACATTAGTTTAGTAATGTACAGTCAGCAGAAATGTGTCATGAGGCAGGAGGCGTTGTCAGTTTAAATCATGTGAAACTCCTCACCTATGAATGGAATGCCGCCTTTCTTGAGTGCCTATGTGTTTCAGAACAGGTCCGGCTCAGAAGAATCCCAGTCTGTGGAGTATCTGCATGAAAGCCGCATGCTTTAAAACATGTCTGGGTTTCTATTGACAGCGAGTCAGGAATGTCAGTGCAAAGACACAACAGCAGATAAAAATGGCCTGTTTACTTCAGCGAAGGCTAAACCGTTCACGCGCACCTCTGTGTTTCAGGAAGTCGATCAGCTGTTTATGAATGGAATGAATTTTTTTTAGGATACTCACAACTAAAAGCCAAAGTGAAGTGCGTCATTTCTTAGTTCTCTATGTGTATTAATATAAGTTAGGATACATGATTTAAAAAATATTTTCATCTGTTTGCTGAAAGGAAAAGTCCTTGACTTGTAAGATAAGATTTATAGTTGGTCTCAGTATGCAGAGATACACACAGTAGCTAGTGAACAGGTGTTTTATATCATACTGCTAATATATAAAGTAGTGTTTTGTTTTTTTGCTTGGCTGAAATGCTGAAAGCACAGCTTGAGCACTGATGAGTCAGCATCCAGGACAGAACTGCCAGTTTTACAGTATAAATCATAGTGCATTCTAGTGTTGTTTTACTTGTTTTTAATGGACTTATCTCAAATTAAAGACCATGACATTATCGCTTTCAGTCTTTTTATGAAAAGTATGCAGAGTATGAGAAGGGAGTATCAGTCACTTGGACGTCTGACTCATCGTGAACTGTGTAAAATGTGTAAAAATAAGACACAGTGGCCTCAAAGTATTTGGACATGTCTTACTGGCACTGCATTAGATGCAAAATATCAGCCAATGACACTTAATTTCAAGTTTATGAACAGGTTTTAAATGGTAACACCTTGAAGAAGTGTGAATCATGTATCTTGAATACTTGTTTAAATACTTTTGGGGTCAGTTTTCCCCCTCTCTGTGTCTTTCAGAGGAGTTGCTGTGCCACACAACCCCTCAAAAGAAGCCATGTGTGGTATTTTTACTGCACCGATCCACTGGAATGAGTTTCAATAGGCCAGTGAAGTACCTGTGTGTAACAGAACAGAACGTGAAGGAAGTGATGCCACAGATGGTGATTTATAATGTCAGCACTGTTCTGACACTGACATTTGCATATTTTTTTATTCTTGCGCTGTTTGAAAGCCCATAGTCATTTATTATGATTATGCATTTATCGATAAGAATCTGGAAAACCTTTGCTATTGTCAGACTTTCTGAGCTGCGAGAAAGGACATTGTTTTAATATTTGTTGTCAGCGTCAGTAAGGTATTTAAATGTTAAATTCCTGAAATCCTTCACATGCCACATTGCATATGGCAACATCATACACCTGTATGAGTCATTATTGTCTCTTGAAACTGCATTTCTCACCAATACTTCCTCATATTTTAGTTTTGGCGGCTTAATGCAAGAAATATTTCACATATGTGTTTAATGAAATTTTAGGAGGGAAAAAATAAGAGAGAGCATGTATTTCTTCCGTTTGAATTCATCATTGAGACTTCTGCTTATGACATGTACACCTTTTAAAGAGGGTCTAATGCTATTTCATGCATTCTGACTTATTTACACTGTTAAAGAGTTGATTCTCACTCTACACATGGCCAACATTTCAAAACATGAGTTGGACGTATGACAGAGTATTTCTGTGCCAAAAACACTCCTTCAGGATTCAAACAAGTTCGGAAAGTTTTTTTTCCGAGTATGGCCCTGTATGATGTCATAAAGGGCGGAATTCCTTGTATGGGCACTTCTCCCGGAAGTGAACCCTCAACCAGAGCGAGAGCAAGAGTGCTTTGTTCGGTTACAGTAGCTGTCGGTAGCGCTGTCATTTAGTGTTTATACCACTAAATCAGCAATGTCACTAAAGAAGTGTGTTTCTGGTTGTGAGAGAAAGCTTCGCAAGTAACCCAGCATTAAGGAAACTGTTGAAGCATTTTGCTTTTCCAGAGCAGCAATGGAGTTCTGCAGGTGTGTGTGTTTGTTCCTGGTCATGAGCGGAAACCGCAGGCGGTGAGTTAAACTGCATCAAATTTCTGTCTTTTTTTGGCAATCAGAAAAAGTGCATATAATGTAAGTGCATATAATGTAAACTACAAGTATGTATAGTGAATTGAAAGTTATCTAGGGAAAATGCCATGGTCTATTGTGTGTGTGCTTGTGACTCTTTGGCTCCGCCCACTGTTTTGGGCTGTTTTTGGAAAGGCTGTTTTGATTATGGGTCGTGATTCAACCGAACCAGGAAAGACCTCAATTGGATAGACCTACAACCAATCAGAGCAATGGAGCGACGCGTAACGTTAGTTGTTAAATGTCAACAGAACTTAACTGCACTGTGTTGCCAAGTCCCCAGAAAGTTATTGTTTTGGGCTATAGTTTGAGTAGCAATTGTGCAACATTGCAAAAAAACTTGGCAACCCTGTCTGCACACACGCTGGAAAAGTAACGTTAGAAGAAAAAGTTGAGTGTAAACGATTTTTGTCAGTGTTGTAAAAATTTTTTTTTAAGTATACACAGAGTACTTACCAACACGATCATCATTTCTGAGAGAAATAGTGAAGGTGAATGCATATCCTAAATGGAGAACTTGTTAGTATATGAGCAAATTCAATCCAAAGCGCCTTTGATGACGTGGACGTTACTGTTTATCATCTGTCCATCATCATCTAAAGCCCGTCCTGACAATTTCATTGGTCCGATCAGTTTCTGTTTGGGCATAATTACACCTCTATGGTTCGAGTCCAGACCGAATTGCCCGAGCAAAAATGTTGTGGGTGGGGCTAAATTCGCTGGCATCCAGGCTACTGCTCCTTCTGATGAGACATTGAACCGAGGTCCTGACTCTCTGTGGTCATCAAAAAAATCCCATGGCACTTCTCATAAAGAGTAGAATTGGCTGTATCACCTCTCTCCCCTCCACCTATGTGGCTGCCATCGCATCATGCAAGTGGACGCTGCACACTGGTGGTGTTTGAGAAGAGACCCCTGTCATGAGTGTGAAGCGCTTTGGGTGTACAGTAGTATGTATGAAAGCGCTATATAAATGTCTCATTCATTCATTCATTCATTCATATAACTGCATAAATCAGTGACAAACTCAATGTCAGCTCGCACATTGTTAAATAAAATTAATTACGATATTATCACAGACGATGCATATTGCACACCCCTACACACATACAGAATAAACTTACAATTTAACTTACATTTACCCATTTTCTTCTCCTTTTCTCTTCCTTTAGTACTTAATACGCTGTGGCAAATCCACAAAGAAAGAATAATAAAAATCATATAATGCTAATTAGTTATAATTTAGTAAAGTATTTAGATATATCCAAGTCAAAGTGTCATCAAAATTTTAAGACCTCTCATAAGGAAAAAATATAAGACTTTTATGACCTTACATTTTAAATATAATACGTTTGAAGACTTTTTAAGGATCTCTGGGAACCCTGCTATTCATATATTTTTGCTCTGATTGTTCAGTACAGATGTTACTGAGGTTACTTGACTTCCATTTCTTGCAGTAGAATCTGCTGTATGTCAATAGAAGTTCCTGGGAGTTAGTTTTGGTTTGTAGTAAAATTAGTCATATGATCCAGATGCTGTTTTCTGATGTGACCACTTAAAAGAACAAAGAACTCTCTCTGTCGGTCTCTCTCTCTCTCTCTCTCTCTCTCTCTCTCTCTCTCTCTCTCTCTCTCTCTCTCTCTCTCTCTCTCTCTCCCGGCCTACTGGAGCAGGAGAGGAGTGTGTGTGTAAAGGGCAGTGCTTAATGACTGCTCTCATCATACCCTCTCTTCACTCCACACATAATCACTCACACACAAGACGTTGTCGTCAGTTAGTCTGTTTGTTACGCAGGTTCACTCTTCAAAAAGCACTGCAGCACTCGACAGGGACACACTCCATCACACGCTGAGGCCGGAAACACACTCCTGTGATGGCTGGTTCTTATGAACGTGTACCAGAACACTGTGTATATGTGCAGAACAGCTTTCGTTCTGTCAAAGAGCTGTTTTCGGGACTGTTTCAGGACTCGGTAGATCCTCGGTGCTCAGTTGAGACGGCTGTGATTTCTGCAGTATCAGTGTGCTTATGTTTTCGTCACAATCTTTATGATCAACTCTAACAAGGTCACTTCCTCTAATCAGTCAGCCATTAAAGCCTGTAGTCAACACACACACACACACACACACACACATACAGACACACACACAGAGACACACAGATGTCATCAACACACTGGACGTTTGGTGAACAAGTTTTTCTGCTGGTAATGGTACTTGATCTTATCAGGAATCAGGGTCTGTAAGTGCAGGAGAGAAAAAAATACAAAGAATATTTTCAGTGATGCCTCAATGAGATATAATGCAAATGTGTTTGAAATGTCAACATATTATATTACAGCGCTGTGCAGATACTGATCATTTAAAAGCTGCTAATATTAGCAGATACCTGTATGGTAACCAACATATACTAAGCAGAAATATGATGCATTAAATTTGATTTGATTTGTATCTAATTGTAACCATCACAGTGTGTACTGTAAATGTTTTTGTTTGTTTGTTTTCCCAACATGTTTAGAGAGAAGACTTTATGACAAGTAGCTTTTATGGCAATCATTATTATGATTCAGTGATTACCAATCAAATATTTTAACCTGCAAACTTAGCATAACAGCAGAAAAGGCTATGTTTCTGTTACAATATAATTTTTTATGCTATAGTGATATTGTTTATCTTGGTTACAAAGTCAAAGAGTCAGATGTAATGTGCTTTTTTGGGGGCAGTTGTGGCCTAATGGTTAGAAAGTCTGGTAACCCAAAGTTTGTGAGTTCGATTCTCAATACCGGCAGGAAACGCATTGAAACGCATTGCTTGAGCAATCTCTAATAGTGTGGGTAATGTCTGTTTGAGTTTCTATACAAGAAAAATATTAACTTGGGTGTTAGGTTGTGTATGGTTTGCATTTGTGGAAGATGATCAATATCTGTGTGTGTGTGTGTGTGTGTGTGTGTGTGTGTGTGTGTGTGGACTGGTAATCCCTATGGTATGGGGACAAAATGTCCCCACAAAGATGGCAATATCCAAAATCCTTGTCCTTATGGGGAAATTTTTGGTCCCCTTGAGGAAAACATCTTATAAATCACACTAAGTGATGTTTTTTGAAAATGTAAAAATGCAGCATGTCTCCTGTGATGGGTAGGTTTAGGGGCAGGGGCAGTGTAGGGGGATAGAAAATACGGTTTGTATGGTATAAAATGCATTACGCTTATGGAATGTCCCCATAAAACATGGAAACACAACGTGTGTGTGTGTGTGTGTGTGTGTGGTTACATCAGAAGAGAATAGCAGTACTGCGGCTATAGATGTTTGTCATTTCTGATCTAAAAATATGCTTGTCATTATTTCCATTATTTTCCAATTATGATATTTGTTATCCAGTTTACAGGAGTTGGTCAGTATTGTTGAGCTGGTGTTGGGTTTGAAACATTTGTCTCTTTTAAACGGATGAACCTGTCCTGTTTTACTCACTGAGCATGTTAGTGACCGTTCCAGATACAATTTGAACAAGGACTAATTTAACAATGTCTTTACTACCATTCTGGGTCTTGAAAGTGGTAATAACATTGCTGTCTATAGGAGGATCAGAATTTTTGGCTGAATTAACCCTTTAAGCTCTGTGGACAGCATCTTTGATTACTACAAAAAGTAATTGAACCCTGGACAATAGGTTGCAGGGTTTCTGTTGATATTGAGAAGAGAAGAGGGCCAAACACAGAACCTTGAACCGAAGATAGGAGAGAAGAGAAGGATCTACAGTTAGGTCCTGAAACTAGTGGGGTGCAGCTGCTAAGAAACCAAGGGTCAAGATGATATACAGGAGTATCTGGTGTCGAAAGCTAGGAGATCTAGAAGAACTGATGATTTGGAGGAAGCTCTCGCAGGCAAATTCTGAGATAGGAAATATGAGACCTGATTGAACTCGTTCAAGTGTTTTTGAATGGGAATGGGAAGAGACCATTCCATTTGTATAGTATGCGTGAACTCTTTGGGTTGGGATACCAAGCCTGATTAAATGTGGTGAAGAAAGTGCCAGCGAGGAGAAATTTGTTGATGATATATGTCCAACTTACATCAGTAATGCGTAAGCAGAAGTTCCCCCACCTAAAGAAAGTAGTCCCACCACAAAATGACATTTAACAACTTAACAACTCAATAAACATGTTTACTAAAGAACTCACATGTGAATGCATTGTCTGTTAGACTTCCATTGTAAGTTCATGACTGTAAATGTATTTTATGTTTTGTTTTTTTTCCCCTGAGGGGCAAGTCTGTGGAATATTGTCTGTGGTAATAACAGCATGCCACAGATGCTGTCCATTGTGTCTAAGTTCCCTGAAAAGTGTAAACACACAGAGGTGTGAGGTTGGGTTGAGACTGTCTGTTTTTCTGATTATTGGGCTGATGTGTGTTTGAGAATCCCCCAACTAGTATTTTTGCAATTCCATTTATTGATGCCAGTGATGCAGACATTGCACACTTAACCTTTAAGTTGTATTTAATCTGGAATATCCCTTTAAAAAATTTTTTGGTCTGATCCTTACTTGGTCGTGATCTTTACATTCATTCTCTCTTCGTCCTACAGAAAACTATGCAGTTAGCGGGCCTGAAGGGAAGACCGAGTCTGTGACCACACTGCAACCACAGCCATCCCTGAACTCCCTGCAGAGTAGCTCTCCTGGACCCAAGCGATCTGGGAATACACTGAAGAAATGGTTGACCAGCCCTGTCCGGCGTCTCAGTCATGGCAGCAACATCAAGAAGATTCCTAGCAAACAGAAGCAAAAACGCGATGGACGCAAGAGCATTGACCTGGGGCCACCTGAACTACAGGATGACACCCTGGAAGAGGTATTTCTGTGAATTATTCACTTTTCATTCCAAATTGAGACAAAGCTTAGATCTGTCTGATTGAATAAAATGGTAATACTATGGTCCAAAATGGTTAAGGTACAGTGTGGCTAAAGGCAATTGTGATTTGTGATAAACCGCTAGATGGCACTGAAACTTTTCAAGCTGTGCAACCGTGGGAAACAGCGCAAAGTTGATTCTGTGCTAATTTGATCTAATATTTGATGTTTTTTAAATTGTAGATTTAAAGGGATAGTTCACCCAAAAATCCCATAATTTACTCACCCTAAAGGCATCCTAGATGTATGTATGACGAGTTATATTAAAAAATGCCCTGGCTCTTCCAAGCTTTATAATGGCGGTGAATGGTAAATAAAAACAAAAAAAGCGCATCCATCCATCATAAACGCCCGTATTTAAATCTTTATAGCCTAAATGAACTAGCTTCCATCAGACGGCCTACGCAAGAGCGTGATGCAACGTATGACGTAGGATGTAGGAGTTGCGTAAGCTTTGACGCCTCTCGCGGTTCAAACAAATAGGGCTGGGCAACAAACTCAAGTCCTCCTTCTCTTATATCGAAATCCTCCGACATTTCATGACGGGTGTTTTGTTTTGCTCTATCCACTGGGCTTCCGCATTCGTCAATGCGTCATACATTGCTTCATGAGTTACTCTATTGGCGTAAGTCGCCGAATTGCTACATATATATGGATACATTTCTTACAATGCGCTTACTATGGATGGATGCACTTTTTTTCATTTACCATTCACTGCCATTATGACGCTTGGAAGAGCCAGGATATTTTTTATTATAACTCTGATTGTATTCGTCTGAAAGAAGAATGTCATATACACCTAGGAAGACTTGAGAGTGAGTAAATCATGTGATAAATTTCATTTTTGAGTGAATTGTCCCAAGTAGCAATTAAGAATCGATAAAATTAATGTTTATATTTTGACACAAAGGTCGTCGTAATGATTTTCAGATTTGTCCAAGGTAATTAAAAGCACCAATATTTAAATAACGGAAGAATATGTAGAAGTAAAATAAATATGGGGTAAAAGCGCCCCTACTGTTGGGCCGAAGGCACAATAATTAACATGATGATAAACAGCAGGCTGACTTTTCCTTTGTTGACATGACATGTTAATATTATATTAATCATATATCATATCATATCATAAAATAAAATGTATTGTTAATACTGTAAATCTATATCAAACTATTATGGGATCTCCTCCTTTGCTTTCAGAATCTATACTTTTTTAAATAATTCTGTGTCCGTATTTTTAATATATATTTTTATATTAACATATTTTAATGGCAGTATATTTCTGTTGGCAGTCTGTTGCTTTATTATTGTTCAATACAAACTTTTTCTCTTTTTTTTCTCCAATCATACACTTTGGGACTAGTGAAAAGCACATTTTTCTTTATTTTTCTTTATTTTTATTTTTTTTATTTAACATACAGACATACAAACCACAATAGTGCAGTAATTGACAATCGAGTAATTACATAATTCTAGAAGTGAAATAAAAGTGTGTAAATGTATAGGCGTGTGGGTGAGTGTGGGTGTGTGGGTGTGTGTGTGTGTATTCATAAGCAAAATTACCCATTTACTATTCATTATATTATCACTTCCATCACTTCTTCTCACAATCGTACCGTCATCATTGTATTAATCAGTGTCCCTTTTTTTTTTTTTTCCTATGTAATATTTATTATTGTCACCACTTTCAATGGATCACTTTCAATGGATCAATTAATTTCACATAGTATGATAATAATATAAGATAACCCTCCCCCCACATCTTTTCAGTCCCTATACTTTTTTTTATTTTTTATTTTTAATGTTGTGTGTAGTGTCTAAGGTGCATTAAAAGAAGGGAGACATTGTGCGAGTGTCATAACTTGGGACAGAGATGCTGTCCTAGAGAAACCACTTCTTCACAGTGTTTATGAGGTTTTTCAATGTAGACACATTTCTCTTCTACATTGTGATGCATTAAAAACACATGAAAAGATTAGGGGGAAAATTAGAAATAATCAATTGATTTAACTATAGTAGTAGTGGTGACAATGAAAACCAGGTTAGAAGTTCCAAAACAGCAATAATAATAGTGATGATGATGATGATGATGAAAAGCACATTTTTCTAAAGGCACTCGCAAATGTGTGCCTTTAGCCCCATTGTATCCTACCATTTGTATACCGTGGTATTCCAAGGTGCTTCAAACAATACTTTGATATATTACCATGGTATGTGTCCACAAAACCATGATGGTGATCACTCTCTGAAATACAATGGGGATTTGTACTGATTTGCACAGTCAGACCAGAATATTTCTCTTATCCTTATCGCCATTTATTTGTTAATTCAGCGTTAAAGACCCTGTGAGTTTTTTTTTTTTTTTAGGCTTAACAATTTTATAGTCAAAAGGTGCAAGCCCCACTGTCTCAACTCCCAGTAGGAAACACTTTTTCAAAGAAAAAAATGCATATACCATTCCATGGAGTCTTTTAGTAGAACACAATGGAAATAAAAAGTTTTAATGGCTTTAAGTTACACAGTTATTCTTTTTGTTCTTCAATATTTTTACATTGTCATAATAATTCCCCAAAACAAGGTTATTGGTGATATTTTTCATCTTGTGGTGCATGTGGTGATGTGGACATCAGTTTTACGTCAGAGTGTTTAATAACCCCATCACTTTTTTTACACAACCATGACCATACAGAGAAAAGAAGCCCTCTTGTTCTGTGTGCTGTATAAGTGGCGTATTAAAGGGCTGCTATGGCCCCGGCAGCAGCCGTTCAGATCGGAGGGTGATGATTAGCCTGACTTTTTAAAGCTGTGTGCCATATAATGTGCTGGTACAAAAGGGCCTCTGTATTTCTGAAGCAGGGTATGTGAACCCCGCTACAATGGTCCATATTAACCGTGCCTGCTGTCTTCCACGGCAACAGCAAATTCTTCAACAATAATTTCAGAGCATTTAAACATGTGCAATAGAAGTCAAATAATAAAGCAATAAAACACTTGAGGCGGTGCGTTACGGTCATTTCATCACAGTTTTCGTTATGCATTTTGTTAGGTGATATCACTGTAATTCATTGTTCATATTCATATAAAAAGTAACAATGATCAATAATTGTGCTATAGACTAGATTTACAGTTTGAGGCATTATTCATGTCTGACAATACTTCTAACAAGTTACATTCTGTAGTACATTAGCCTTAAAAAAATGAAGTACACTACAATTGCACATTAAATACATTTTTGAGCACTACTTTTTTTCCAGGCGATACACAGAATTTAACTGGGGTGTATAATGTGTAATTTCAACATGCACTGAATTTGCTTAATGACGTGTCCTTGTGTTTTCAGCGAGTGCGTAAAGAAGAGGGAACACTCTCCAAATCCTCATCAGGAATGCACAGTGGAGGGGAGGAAGAGCCTGAAGATGAGTCACACACTCCCCTCCCTCCTCCAATGGAGATCATCAAAGACCCATCTGCTCAGGAAGAGAAGGTACACAGACACTACAGAGAGGGCGGAGCTATGCGAGAGTGATGTCACAGGTTATTAAAGGGATAGTTCACCCAAAAATGAAAAAAAAAGTAATCAGGTACTCACCTTCATGTTGTTCCAAAAATCCGTAAGACTTTTATTCGTCTTTGAAACATGAATGAAGATGTTTTAAATGAAATCTGAGAGATTTCTGTCTCTCCATTGACATCTACTCAACTACCACTTTGAAGCTGAAAAAAAGGTCATAAAGGATTATAAAACAACCATGAGTCCAGTTTTTTTTTACTTGATTGCTTTTAATTTAGGCCTTTATTCACATATAAACATTCTAATCAGCAAACAGAAACAGAGCTGAAGCTCAAACGTGCTGCGTAACACAAGAATGAACCTCATTGGTTCTTGCTGAAGCTCAAACGTGCTGCGTAACACAAGAATGAACCTCATTGGTTCTTGCTGAAGCTCAAATGTGCTGCGTAACACAAGAATGAACCTCATTGGTTCTCGCATGTCAAGCAAGAATGCTTGAGCTTCTGTTTACTATAACTGATTTATGAGTTGATGAGAATAAAAGATGGTCACACTTTAGATTAGGGTCCGGTTCTCACCATGAACTAACTACTAACTATGACTTTTGCCTCAATAAACTCCTGATTACACTCTAAAAAATGCTGGGTTGTTTTAACCCAATGTTGGGTCTAATATGGACTAACCCAGCAATTGGGTTGTTTTAACCCTGCGGTTGGGTTAAATATTTGCTTAAGACAACCCAATCGCTGGGTTAGTCCATATTTGACCCAACATTGGGTTGTTTTTTTACCCAGAATTTTTAGAGTGTACTGCTTATTAATAGTTAGTAAGGTAGTTGTTAAGTTTAAGTGTTGGGTAGGATTAAGGGATGTGGAATATGGTCATGCAGAATAAGTCATTAATATGTGCTTTATATGTACTAATAAACAGCAAATATCCTAGTAATATGCATGCTAATAAGCAACTAATAGCGAGAATTTGTCCCTAAACTAGTGTTACCCAAAAGCCTAAATAAATCTGTTCATCATGTAAAATGATCAAGTCTCTCCAGAAAATGTGGACTAAACCGCTCAATTCATGTGGATTAGTTTTACAATCTCTTTATGACTTTTATCTTTTTGAAGCGTCAAAGTTGTAGTTGTGTAGCTGTCAATGGAGGGACAGAAGTCACAAAAGTCTTATGAGTTTGGAACGACATGAGGATGAATAAATGACACAGTTTTCATATTTGGGTGAACCTTTTAACGTGGAGGTAGATTCATTAAATATTATCACTCATCATGTGTTCATAACTATCTCCACCTGCCTCCCCCATAGTTACACACACACACACACACACACACACACACACACACACACACAGTGGCTTTACTAACAGTTTTTCCTCCCTGATGTCAACGTCGCCCATAACTGCTTGGGTGGAGGCTCCCTGTCTCACAGTCAACTAACCACAAATCCACCCTATTGTTGCAATGAAGCTTAAATCATGTATTGTGAAACTTTTACTGTTCCAGTCGACTCTGGCTCTTTTACACGCTGTGCCTTGCGACTGCAGTAGTAATGTGTTTACCACCCATAGCTGGCTGACAGGGTGAATCTCACAAATAGCCTTATTTCCCCCTAGCTGAAATCAACAGGAAAAAAAAAATTTCATAGAGAAATTGAAGACTGTTTTAGGACCATTATGATTTTTTGCCTATTATTCATTGTATCATTGATTATTATGACAATTTCCCATTTCCCTTCAAATTCAAGTTACTCCAGTGCCATTCTCTCTCTCTCTTTGTAATTCTCAATGTTTTATTATTACTGTGGTTGCACTTTATTTTCCAGTATATGCACTTGCGTGTGCTTACATTGTGCTTACTTAAGAAAGTACTGGTGATATAAGGTAACTACATGGGTTAAGGTTAGGTTTAGGGATAAGTTCAGGGTTAGTACCTAGTTATTACCCAGTTATTATAATTACTATAATAAGCACATAGAATGTACATGGGGAACAGGACTTTATTATTATTATTAATAACAATAATATTCTCTTTTCTATAATCAAGTACTTTAAGTTTTGGGTTAGTATTTTATTTGCCATCCATCCATCTAGAACCGCTTATCTGGGGTTTGTTTTATTTTTTTTATTTTTTTATTTTTATATTTTTTTTTCATTTATTTAATTATTTTTATTTATTTTCATTATTTTATTTTACTTTTATTTTATTATATATATTTTTATTTTTTAGTTTATTACTTTTACTTTTAATTTATTTTTATTATTTATTTTATTTAAAATTTGTATTATTAAATGCTGTTCTTTTGAAGTTTGTATTCATTAAACAATCCACAAAAAATATTAAGCTGCACAACTAAAATAATAACAAGAAATCAGTGTCATGTGACACTGAAGACTGGAGTAATGATGCTGAAAATTCAGCTTTGATCACAGGAATAAATTCGATTTTTTATAATATATTAAAAAAGAAAATAATTTTTAATAATTTACAATATTAGTGTATCTCTGTATATTTGATCAAATTAATGCAGCCTTGCTGAACATAAGAGACTTCTTTCAAAACATTAAACAATCTTACAGACCCCAAACTTTTGAGTGATATACATAACATATATGTGTACCTGTTAATGAGCATTTGGGGAGAAATTATTAATTGTCCTGAAAATAATATCACCACGGAAGAATTGTAATGGTCATAAAAGTAGGCCCCATTTTCTTTAAGCAAAAGTATAATTGATTGTTTTTCCTTTTGATTTGGAGGTGAAATGTCTGGCATGTTCAGGTGTGAGATTGGCCTTTGCTTCTCTTCTCCCCAAACCAAAGCTTGATAAACTGGCTATCCTGAGCTATCCTGTTCTGTGCTTTCCTCCTGCTAATGTCTCTCTCCTCCTGCTGTCATGTAGTCGTCTGTGCTGCTGGCTTCACGGCAGAGCTCGGCTGACGTCCCCAGTGCTGCTGAGCTTGTCAGTGCTATAGAAAAACTGGTCAAAACTAAGATGGTAAGTGTGCCACCGAACCCGGTTTGCTCTCCTGGCACAAGCAGGATTTGATCGGCTAACCTCCTCGTTTTCCTCTTTTCCTTTCTGTTTTCTCTTGCTCTAAGACAATCACTAACTCTTGAGCATATACTGAGATCATCACCAATAAAACGTGAATGTGTCTTTTGTTCTGTGTTGCTCTGTTTATTGTTTTAATATTTCTGTGCTTTGTAGTGCTGCCATCGTGTTTAAGAGCATGTTTCTGTTATTGGCCATCAGCTCGATCTACTCGAAGATTCAATTCCCATTTAAAGCTGCTGTATGTATAAAATGCCCCTACTTCCTGACGGAGGAAGCCGGTGTACTGAGAAATCACACTAGGATTTGATTGAATCACATGAGATTTATATATAATATTATTTTTCCACACCTTCGTGGCTTTAGTTATGTTAGTGGCATATCTGGGAATTCAGTACAAGCTAAGCTCAATCGACAGCATTTGTTGCATCTTATTGATTTATTGTAAAAATAATTTATCTTTATCTTTAAAAAAATTTTTTTTTAATGAGGCACTTGCTATGGAAGTAAATGGAGCCAATCCATTAATGTAAAATAAACAATAAATATGTATTTTTCTATGCTTTTCTGTGTAAAGTTAGGCCATATCCAATTTTACAATCTTAGAAAGCTGGAATAAGAAGATTTAATGTAACTTCTTTTAAAATCCTGCAAAAATGTACCTCATTCACTTTCATCACTTTTTTTGTGTGGTGGTGTCACAAATGCTACTGATTGAGCTTGACTCCTTTAATTTGTTCCACAACACAAATTTTTATCGAGTACCTCCGGAATTTAAACTGAAACTTGCTTTAGAGGCATTCATCTGAAAAAAATCATATTATCTTATACTAATATCTATTATCATAGTGTAATCTGAAAAATATAGTACCGATATTACAATGTCCATCCAATAAGACTGTTCTGGTGTCCCCGCGGCACTGCACATTTTGTAAGTCTCCAGCATCTAACACACCAACTCATCAGCTCATTAGTAGAGACTGCAAGACATGAATTGGGTGTGTCCAAGCTCACACTACAGGACTATGTTCAAACTGTCAGTGCAAATCAGATTTTCTTGCATATGCGATTGGAAATCTGATCAGATTTAGCAAGTGTAAACAGCAAAAAATCTCTTGAAATGTGATATTTACATATCCGCTTTGAGCTACATTTATATGTGGGTTGAAATGCTATTCACATTTCTGGAAATCCGTTTCAGCCTGACCTCTCTGATCAAATTTTGCATGGTTAATGTGACTTTCTCACGCCACGTAAAATGTAAACATGTCAGGCACTGTTATAGGAAACAGGCTGAAAGTTGTTGCAGAAACAAGGTTGTTTTGTTGCAAAGTGCCAGACAAAGACGTGTTTTGAAACCGGTGGAGACGACAGCACAGAATAAAGCGTGCATCGTAGCCTCAGAAGGCGCAGGAGTCCAGCGCAGCGACTGCACATTGTCATGTTGTAAATAAGACAACATCTTTATTGCAAACCCCTCCATGCTACGGTTGTTGTTGTTTTTGCCGTATGCCTACCAATGGAATGTCATCACCCTAGAAACCAATGCAGATAAACTATATTTCCAAAAGTTTTGGGACATCCCTCCAAATCATTGAATTCAGGTGTTCCAATTACTTCCATGGCCACGGGTGTATAAAATCAAGCACTAGGCATGAAGACGCTTCTACAAACATTTGTGAAAGAATGGGTCACTCTCAGGAGCTCAGAGAATTCAAGTGTGGTGCCGTGATAGGTTGCCACCTGTGCAATAAGTCTATTTGTAAAATTTCCTCACTACTAAATATTCCACGGTCAACTGTTTGTGGTATTATAACAAAGTGGAAGCAAAGTGGTAGGCCAAGTAAAATCACAGAGCGGGGTCAGCGATTGTTGAGGCACACAGTGCGCAAAAGTCACCAACTTTCTGGAGAGTCAATAGCTACAGACCTTCAAACTCCGTGTGGCTTTCAGATTAGCTCAAGAAAAGTGTGTAGAGAGCTTCATGGAATGGGTTTCCATGAACGAGCAGCTCATCCAAGCCTTACATCAAGTGCAATGCAAAGCGTGGGATGCAGTGGCGAACAAACAGCGCCACTGGACTCAAGAGGAATAGAGTCTTGCAATCCGATGGACGAGTCTGGGTTTGGCGGTTGCCAGGAGAACGGGACTTGCTTGACTGCATTGGTGCTAAGTGTAAAGTTTGGTGGAGGGGGGATTATGGTGTGGGGTTGTTTTTCAGACGCAATGCTTGGCCCCTTAGTTCCAGTGAAAGGAACTCTTAATGCTTCAGCATACCAAGACATTTTGGACAATTTTATGCTCCCAACTTTGTTCCTGTTCCACCATGAAAGCGTCGGTACATAGACATGGATGAGCGAGTTTGGTGTGGAGGAACTTGACTGGCCTGCACAGAGTCCTGACCTCAACCCGACAGAACATCTTCGAGATGAATTTGAGTGGATACTGTGAGCCAGGACTACTTCCCATTTAAAAATCCCCATAAACACACTCCTAAACCTTGTGGAAAGCTTTCCCAGAAGAGTTGAAGCAGTTATAGCTGCAAAGGGTGTGCCAACTGACAGTGTGAACGTAGCCTAAGACTACAGTACCTGAATTGCTGTTGTGCAATCTGTCGTTGTCTTGTCATAGCAGCACACATACTACACAACACAATGCTGATGAGGCGCACAAAGACATTTGGTCAAGAGGCTACATAAAGACAAAATTCACGCGAGACTTCTGGAAGTCTGTCTGTGACCGCAAAATCCAGTCAAAAGTCGTGTAGTGTGAGCTAGCCTTAAGGTGGACAAACAAAATATGCAATGATGGGTGTCCTTCAGGACAGGTTTGAAAACCCCTGCAATAAGACATGAATTCTGAAAGTAAACAGTCAGTTTTGATTAGGCTCACATGGTGTCTTTATTAGTTTACAAGCATATGCATTCATTTGCATTGTATTCATCCTTAAATGTCATACCTTGCATAGCCTTTTGTGGTAATGAAGTAATAAAAACCTTTCAAACTTGCCAAAGTGCTGGATATTATGGCTCATTCTGTGTCCCGGAGTGACACTTTCCTGCTATTTGAATCTCTTGAGCAGCTCTTAAGGAAGTTTAGGGCCGTGTCACACATAAACCATTCAATTGCTGTGATTGTTCTCCCACATCAGGCCTGGCATTTCTAAATACAGACTGTCAATCTGACTGGAGTCGATTGTATTTGTGTTTGTCTCTTCTCTGTTGCTCTAGACGCTGGAGCCAGGATCATACCCAGGATTCAGCTCGGTGAACCCAGCAGAGCAAAGCCCCATTCCACCCAGAAACCCCGAGCTGGAGCAGAAAGCCAAAGCACTGCGTGGACGAATGTAAGAGACACGCTCTACACTCGTTTGGGTTGTTTTAAGAGTACATCTTCAAACATTACAGGTCTGATTCCAGGTCATAGTGAGCAAATCACTGGAGTTTGTGGGACCTAGCCCCTGCTGCTAATGTAACATAGGTGATTTTGAAACAACCAGATTTTAGAGTTATGTTTAGGTGCAGACTAATTTGTTTTTAGGGTACCCAGTTTATGAAACACTGCTCCGAACCAGGGTGAGCACCACTTTTACACTGTTAACCCTGTGTAGAAAGTGAAATGAAGTGCTATAAGAATATTACGACTAGATGCTTAGCAACCGACAGCCAATCACATGCCTCATATTCATGTGCTTTAGACAGTCATGGAAATGCTGAGCATTGTATAAACAGTAGTTTCAGTGTTTGAGGGGAAAAATGTCAAATGGTGACAAAAAAAACACTTCAATTGGAATGAAGAAGAGACCATTTTATTCTTACCATTTTTACAGTTTCATTTCATTTAGGATAAACTTGATAGTACAGTTGGTAAGATATAACATGAGGATGCGCAACACCAGAGCCTTTATGTAAACAGGTCTCATGCTGCGTTCATCCAATCAATGACACTGACACAGCAAATATGCAAATAAGAACGTTAACCCAGAGTTTAGGAATGTACCGAGTGAAAAGGCAGCATATGAATACCCAGGATTAATTGTTAACCCCTGGTAAATTATGAGCAGTGTGAAATGTGAAGCAAGATACCCTGAAGTCTGCACAGAACTCGCTGCATTGCATTTTACATTTTTTTTAAATGGGTTTGTAAGTATACATTGATGTTTATTAATCTAAATCTTTATTGGAATGAAATATTGAAATGTATAAATTAATGGTGTTATTAAAGGGTGTTCACACTTGGCATGTTTGCTTGGATTAACACGAACCCTGGTGCGATTGCACTGTTAGTGTGAACGCTGCCATCCGAACCCTGGTGTTCACCAAACAAGACCAAGAGCGCTGTAAAAATGGGTCTCGCCCCGCTTCTGAATCATCTCTGGTGCGGTTCAACTGAATTATGAACGCAACACGGACCAAAGACATGTAAACGAACCAAAAACAGGACATGATGTCACAAGATGCGACCCTAAAAAGGACAGAATGCTCAAGCACGCCTGTTTTTTCTCATTATAGTCGCGATGTTACCCATTCCAGTTCGGTTCTAGCGTCAGAACCACGTCTCCTCCCAGCAGATCTTGGTTTGTGTTTGTGACGGAGGGAGTCCTGACGCTGATTAGACTCTTTTACACATTTTATAAGGTTCCCCACCTCTACTTGTCCTACTAGACCTAACAGCTGCATTTGATACAGTAGACCATAACATTCTCCTCCACCGCCTGAAATACACCATTGGACTCTCAAAGGGTGTCTACGAGTGGTTTGCTCCGTACCTTACTGGCAGAACTGAGTACGTTGCCCTGGGCAAAGCTAAATCACTCACCCATAATGTCACCTGCAGGGTTCCTCAGGGCTCTGTGCTGGGTCCCACACTTTTCTCTGTTTACATGCTCCCCCTTGGCAAAATCATAGCAGACATGGTATATCGTTCCATTGTTATGCTGATGACACACAGCTGTATATTAAGACAACCCCCACTTCTTCTGCTCCCTTTCCAACATCCACACTGACCACCTGCATGGAGGAGATAGAGACGTGGATGAAGCTCAACTTCCTTCAGTTAAACAGCTCCAAAACAGATGCTACCTTGATTTGTACACCACATTCTCTTCACCCATCACCAGTATCACTTTCTCTGGCCACAATATCTCCCTTTCCACATCTGTCAATAATTTAGGTGTCAAAATGGATTCAAACCCTACCTTTGACAACCATATCAATCACCTTTGTAAGACATCATTCTTCCACCTCAAGAACATCGCCAAACTCCATCCAACACTCAGCCTGGCAGATGCAGAGAAGCTTGTCCATGCCTTTGTCTCATCCAGGCTGGACTACTGTAATGCACTCCTCATCGGGATCTCTGGCAAAAGCATACAGCGACTGCAGTACATCCAAAACAGTGTGGCCAGGATCTTGATGAGGGTGCGCAAGCATGAACACATCACCCCCATCCTTAAATCTCTTCACTGGCTCCCCGTCCCGCTCAGAGTGGAATATAAAGTCTCCCTCCTCACCCACCAGTGTATTTACCTACTGGAACTTCTCACCCACCCAACATCCCTACGCACACTTCGTTCTGCTAACACAAACACCATCCAAGTTCCCAGAACAAAACTTTACAGCATGGGCAGTAGGGCCTTTTCATCGGCTGCTCCGAGGCTGTGGAATACCCTCCCGGACTACCTGAGGGCCCCACAGACTACAGATGTTTTAAACGAAACCTAAAAACATTTCTTTTTACTAAAGCTTTTCACTGAATGTGTTTTAAATAGTTTTTCTTGGATAGTTTCTTAAATAGTTTTTCTTATTTTTTGTATTTAATTAACTGTGTTTTTTATTGTGCTTCTAGATGCTCTGTAGCACTTTGAGATTGCAGAAATGTAAAGTGAATTACAAATAAAATTCATTATTATTATTATTAGTATTATTTATCCCAGCACACAGCATTGTTTTGGATGTTGGAAAGATTTTACTACATTTTCAGTCTTACAAATTTGTCAGTAATTACTTTTTAGTTGAAAAGATGGTTCTTCTGAAACGCAAAAAATTAATCAATCACATGTACAAAAAAATATTTTATGGGGCAAAAAAAATCTGGTTAGTTTTTAGAGCCAAGACTTTTAGAGCCACAAGGTCTGGATTCAGTGTATTGAGAAAGCAGCTTCCCAAATAATATGGCTCTCATTAAGGATCCATATTTATGGGAAAGTTTATCCGTTGCAGGCAATCTATCTTTTTATTAGATTTTTTTCTCATTTTGCAACACCCTTAAAAATGGAAGTGTGATGTGTCTTAACCTGACACATATTTTATAGATTAGTTGTTATTGTTCAAAAATCTTTAATAACTATTGTATGTTTTTTTCTGTTGTAGGTTTGTTCTGAATGAATTAATCCAGACAGAACAAGACTATGTCAAAGATTTGGGTATCGTGGTTGAGGTAAGAGCAACGTAATAACTAACAGAAACAGTATAACATAACATCATAATATAATGCTGTGGATAAAGACATATTTTGGCATTGGCATGAAATTATCATCTTAAAGCACTTGTGTTCTTTACCCTTCTTTATTCAACTTTTTTCTGTTTGTCTGAATATAACCATTTGCATATTCCTCATTTGCACTTTCATTACCTCATTAGTGTTTCAGTGTTTACTCAAGCATTTACAGCCGCTGTAGACGGTCATGTGAATTACTGTTGCTTTAATCGGTGACTCATACGTATATGAAATGATTTTCTGAAGGGGTTTATGAAGAGAATAGAGGAGAAAGGAGTTCCTGATCATATGAAAGGAAAAGATAAGATCGTCTTTGGAAACATTCACCAAATCTACGACTGGCACAAAGAGTAAGTGTCTCACATAAGCTCCACTTATTGGAAAATTACTGAAACTAATTCTGTGTTTCTATTGCTATCTAAAGTTTTTTTGTTGGTGAACTGGAAAAATGTGTTGAAGATCAAGAAAAACTGCCTGAGCTGTTCAGTAAACATGTAAGTATGTGATTGACATCAGCTCTGATGCTCTGACGGTGTAAAGGCTCATGAAGTGTATTCTGTTTCTGTGTGTGTGTAGGAGAGAAGGCTGCACATGTATGTGGTTTACTGTCAGAATAAACCCAAATCTGAATACATCGTTGCAGAATACGATTCATACTTCGAGGTAAGACACTTTACTGCAATAGAGTGCTATATTAGGATGGCATATATTTGTAGGCCAGTCTGGAAGTAATGCTGCTTTCACATGCTATCAGAATGATTGTAAATATGAGTTTAGGGCGTTTTCACACCTGGCTCATTTGGAGCGTTTGTTTCAGAACCTGGTGCGTTTTCTTCCTTAGTATGTGAACACAGCAATCACACTGAACGAGGTGGTCTCTGTCCGATTGCAAATTAACTCTTGAGCGGTTTGCTTATAGTGAGAAAGCAATCCGACCCAATGGACCAACGAACGACGAGGTGTCACAATATATGATGGGTAATTGTGTACGTTGCATGAAAAGCAGCAGTGTTCAACATGGGTTAACCTGGAGCAAAGACGAAGTGAAATGCCTTAATGAAATTTGGTTGATGAATATATTTCAGAAAGACTGTCGATAATATAATGACAGCTACAAAGAAAGCCACAATCATGACCGCTATGACACAAATCACTGACCAATGAGAGGAGAGTTTACTCACACTTGATTCATATTAAGTTAAATTCAAAATGAAAATTTCCTGATAACTTACTCCATCCAAAATGTTCATGTCTTTCTTTCTTCAGTGGAAAATATATTACGTTTTTTGAAAACTGCTCATCTTGCTCTGCTCTGCGACGCACCACGGATTGCGTAATCACATGGGAAAGGTCATGCTGCTAGACGTATGCGGAAGTACCGCCCCAGTGTTTATGAAGCGCTCATACAAAGACTAATACAAACATCCTTTAGCAAAAAAATGGTTAAACAACAATTTCAGACAATTTTGAAGTAGGAGATTTTTTTTTAAATGAGCTTTTGTATTAGTCTTCGCATGGGATCGTGCAGAGCCAGAGATCGTGAAGCCATTCGAAGCACTTTGAAACTGCGTTGATTTGGACCGTCAACATTTTGGTTGCCATTGAAGTCCATTATGTGTAGAAAAATCCTGTAATGTTTTCCTTAAAAAAACTAAATGTATTTTCTACTGAAGAAAGAAAAACATGAACATCTTGGATGAGATGGGGGTGAGTCAATTATCAGGACATTTTCATTTTAAAGTGAACTAATCCTTTAACAAATTTTGGTCTATTTAGAAATGTTGCCTTGTGAAAGCGAACCAGACCAAGAAATCTCAACATTGTAACCCTTTTAATCCTCGTTTCAACAAAGTAAACGGTCTACAGGTGTGAAAACGTCCATAGTCCGAAATTGGACATGAACACCGTCTTATATCAGATTTACTACTGGGAAACTTGGAGATAATTTTGATACCCGCCAGCTTTTTTTAGTCTGACTTTGTGGTCCTTTTTAGCAGCCATTGGGCAGTTAAACTCTGCATTTTATAATACTGCAGCGTTCTACACGCGCAAGAAGCAAATGTTTACACTTGTACGTACAGTATTGTTCAAAATAATAGCAGTACAATGTGACTAACCAGAATAATCAAGGTTTTTAGTATATTTTTTATTGCTACGTGGCAAACAAGTTACCAGTAGGTTCAGTAGATTCTCAGAAAACAAATGAGACCCAGCATTCATGATATGCACGCTCTTAAGGCTGTGCAATTGGGTAATTAGTTGAATTAGTTGAAAGGGGTGTGTTCAAAAAAATAGCAGTGTGGCATTCAATCACTGAGGTCATCAATTTTGTGAAGAAACAGGTGTGAATCAGGTGGCCCCTATTTAAGGATGAAGCCAACACTTGTTGAACATGCATTTGAAAGCTGAGGAAAATGGGTCGTTCAAGACATTGTTCAGAAGAACAGCGTACTTTGATTAAGAAGTTGATTGGAGAGGGGAAAACCTATAAAGAGGTGCAAAAAATGATAGATCCAATGCCTTAAAATGGAGAGCAAAACCAGAGAGACGTGGAAGAAAACGGAAGACAACCATCAAAATGGATAGAAGAATAACCAGAATGGCAAAGGCTCAGCCAATGATCACCTCCAGGATGATCAAAGACAGTCTGGAGTTACCTGTAAGTACTGTGACAGTTAGAAGACGTCTGTGTGAAGCTAATCTATTTTCAAGAATCCCCATAAAGTCCCTCTGTTAAAAAAAGGCATGTGCAGAAGAGGTTACAATTTGCCAAAGAACACATCAACTGGCCTAAAGAGAAATGGAGGAACATTTTGTGGACTGATGAGAGTCAAATTGTTCTTTTTGGGTCCAAGGGCCACAGGCAGTTTGTGAGACGACCCCCAAACTCTGAATTCAAGCCACAGTACACAGTGAAGACAGTGAAGCATGGAGGTGCAAGCATCATGATATGGGCATGTTTCTCCTACTATGGTGTTGGGCCTATTTATCGCATACCAGGGATCATGGATCAGTTTGCATATGTTAAAATACTTGAAGAGGTCATGTTGCCCTATGCTGAAGAGGACATGCCCTTGAAATGGTTGTTTCAACAAGACAATGACCCAAAACACACTAGTAAACGGGCAAAGTCTTGGTTCCAAACCAACAAAATTAATGTTATGGAGTGGCCAGCCCAATCTCCAGAACTTAATCCAATTGAGAATTTGTTGGGTGATATCAAAAATGCTGTTTCTGAAGCAAAACCAAGAAATGTGAATGAATTGTGGAATGTTGTTAAAGAATCATGGAGTGGAATAACAGCTGAGAGGTGCCACAAGTTGGTTGACTCCATGCCACACAGATGTCAAGCAGTTTTAAAAAACTGTGGTCATACAACTAAATATTAGTTTAGTGATTCACAGGATTGCTAAATCCCAGAAAAAAAATTTTTTGTACAAAATAGTTTTGAGTTTGTACAGTCAAAGGTAGACACTGCTATTTTTTTGAACACATCCCTTTCAACTAATACCCCAATTGCACAGCCTTAAGAGCGTGCATATCATGAATGCTGGGTCTTGTTTGTTTTCTGAGAATCTACTGAACCTACTGGTAACTTGTTTGCCACGTAGCAATAAAAAATATACTAAAAACCTTGATTATTCTGGTTAGTCACATTGTACTGCTATTATTTTGAACAATACTGTACATGCCCAGTGTGCATGAATGGTCATGTGACATACGTTTTCGGTCGTGTAGTTTTGTGGAAAAGTATGGATTAGGATCATTTTCATGTTAAAACGATAACGCACTAGTGTAAACAGGGCCTTAGTTTTCTCCACAACAGCTAAATCACCAAAGTACTGTATATTTACATAAATGAATGTCCATTTGAAGCATATTGTATGTTTTATACACAGCGAAAATAGCCAGTTTTTTAATCAAAAAATTCGGAAATGTCAGCAAGCTGACGATCTAGATAGCGCTGTGACTGTTTATATGGTTGTCAACTAACCATAACTACATTCTATTCAAAATGTAATATTTTCGATACATTTTGGCATTAATAAAATTTCCCCCCAAAATGAGAGAGAATAAATCTGGTGTCCTCTGTGAATCTTATTCATTCTGACAACAAAGCACTTGAACGTGACAATCTCATAATCACGACTTCAGAAGTGGGAAGTAGGACATGTCTGATAGCATGTGAAGGCCACATTAGCCTCGTCCCGCAATAGCATTTTTCCACAGGCTTTTAAATTATTACACAAAGTAAGCTCTGAGACCAACAAAAGTTGATGATAGTTGCATGTTTTGTTCATCAAGATAATTTTCACAAATGAACAGCTTTAACTTTAAGCCTAAATACAATTGGCAGAGGTAAAAAGCTAAAGTCAGGCTATAAATGAACTACACTTTCGAAATGTATCTTCATTAAAAGTCTACAATTTGGTAAAAGAGCATGAGTACAAATGAGGCTGTAAAAGCGGACTAGTGAGAAAATGAGTTTTCTTTTTCGGCTTGATGACAACCTCTGTAGTCTCATTTAGCCACTTTTTAGCAACCACATTTTTCAAGACACAGAAACATGAGTGGGTGTTACTGGTGTATTTCAAATGGAAGTTGGTGTTGACCGCAGACCTTATTTCAAGCATTTACCAAAAACTCACTGACTTTTGAATGATGCAACCAGAAAAAAATGCTAACTTGTTTCCCCGGTTTTCAGACTAATTTCTGCAGCACTCTGTAAAAGAAAAAATAAGTAATCAATTATTACGAGTTTATATTCACGTGTCTGTTTTGGCTCACAGGGGATCCAGCAAGACATCAGCTCAAGACTGGGTATCAGTGATTTTCTCATTAAACCCATTCAGAGAATTACTAAATACCAACTTTTATTAAAGGTACAGTAGAAAATAAAATGTTGATGCTGCGATTAATACCAGTAATAAATAATCAAGTTTTATTAATGTGTATAATTTCTTTTATTGCTTAAGGACTTCTTGAAGTACAGCATGAAGGCAGGCTTGGATTGTCAGGATATAGAGGTAAAAATGAAGCTAAAGTACTCACTTTTAAAAAAAAATGGTCAATCATAAAATGAGGTGATTGCATTCAAAAAAAATTTGAAGCAGTTTTAATTCATACCCAAAGGTCATACATACATTTTGTTGGTTTTCTCTGGAACAGAAAGCAGTAGACCTGATGTCCCAGGTGCCCAAGCTGTGCAATGACATGATGAATCTGGGAAGACTGCAGGGATATGAGGTATTCTGAAGATGGCTTCTCTTTACTCATTCGGAAGTTTCATCAAACAACTAAGTTTACTGAAAAGATATTGTATAAGCTTACAGTGATTTACCATGATTTAGGGGTGTTCTTCACCCTCATGCTGTTCTAAACCAAAAGACTTCCGTTCACCTTTAAAACACAAATGAATATATTTAAATGAAACCTGAGAAATTTGATTGTCAAGGTTTGGCACATAAATAGAGCTCATCAAATATGGCCAAATGGAAGCTCAAATATTCTTGCTCATAACATACAAGCATGTTCGAGTAGGGGTGTTTGATTCCAGGTTTTTTGGAGTGGACTCCGATTCCCGACTCCCACTGTAGGAGTCTATGGAATCGACTCCATTTACTTTAACATCAAAACAAGGTCTGAAATAAGACAAAATTGCAGTTGTTACACACTTAAATTATTTCCAATTTAGCGATGACTTGATGAGTGGCTATCAGCGTTTCTACCTATCTGTTTCCGATACCTCATTTTACAGAGGAAAAAGCCCCGGAAAAAAGCTGTAGTCGAGTGATTGCGCTAAACGCACATGTTCATTGTCTTAAACGGTGAGTTAAAGACAGTAAATACTAAAATACATATAATCACTTATTAATGTGTTTCTACTTGATGTGCGTTTTTTATGATTTATGGTTAATGATTATGAACACAAGGTTAACTACGAATGGAAAACCAAATCTATAATTATTGCATTAATACATCATCAATTAAACTAAAGTTAGCGTGGAGGAAGTGTATAATTTCAAATGAAAGTCGCTGTGACAGTTTTCTATTTCTAAAGTAAGCACTCAAATAAATGTGTGACAACGTTTCTGCAACAGCTCTCTGACGCTGTGTATCACGTCAGCGTCTCAATTCCTCGCTTCATTTCATTCACTCCTTGCATATACTGTAGTGCACTCAACTGCCATTCACTTTATAGGGATTAGAGAAGCAGTAAACAAGTGAGCGATCTCGACACCGAGAGTCGATTCCTGTGCTGGAGTCGACCCCGAATCTGGGGCTATTCAGAGTCGAGGAATTGACTCCCCATCACTATGTTCGAGTTTCCGCAAGAAAAACCAATGAGGTTTTGTTCTTGTGCTTCAAGCTTGTATAGTTGAGGTTCCATTTATCATATTTTATGTGCTCTGTGCATCAATCAATGTTTGTGTTTAAATGCCCAAATTTTGTCTGTTAATCATATAAAGTGATCTTTTTAGAAGACTTAGATTAAACTGTTCAATTCATATGATTTACTTTTACAATGTCTTTATGAACTTGTTTTGTTGGGGAGGGACAGAAATCTCCTAGGTTTCTGTAGCATATCTTCATTTGTGGTGCTAAGATGTACAAAAGTCTACTGACATGAGGGTGAGTAAATGATGATAGAATTTTCATTTCTGGGTGAACTAGAGACCTGCGCAGGACGGATTTTTCCGAGTTATCCACGACCTACACATCCCAGCATAAATGATTTTTTATTGAAGCATCATTATTCACAACCACTGTTAATTTGAACAGAAAAGCAAGCATAGGCTACTGCATGCATGATTTGCCACGACAGAAAGCACACAAAAAAAACGCACCCTTTATAATCACTAAAAGCTATCACTCATCTCAGTTCTTCTCGATCTCACAAAGTTCCATTGTCATCAGTTCAGCTGTCTACACCGCACACTGAATAATTTATTTGCATCGTGTCTACACATTGTTAGCTATAAGGAGAGGATTTGTAAGCATGCGGAACTATTACGGAGAAAAGACCAGCAGTTAGAGCAGCTTTTTCCCTCTAAAAGCAGCCTGAAGCCTGGGACTCACCAACCCGAAGTTGGAACAAGCGGTGATGAAAGCTGATTGTGTTGTCGCCTCTCTTGAACACACCAAAAGAACTAAAGGCGACTGTCAGCTAGCACTGCGCTCTGTGCCTGCGTGTAAGATAACTGTCAGGTGTCAATAATCTAATTTCATCATTCAAAAAGGAAAACCGAAACCAGGACTGCAGATATATGAACCTTAAACAAAGCAGCGCTTGTTTACCATTTTGAATATCAATCATGCTAATCAATTTCTTCATTCCAGTTGGCTCCTGTTATTATATAAATATTTGTGCATTCAGATGCTCAGAGAAATGACGTAAAATTATAACAGCCTTCTGTCTGTACCGTCTTCACTTCTTCGCTCGCTTTTATTCTCGTGCACTGACTCGTTCGCTAAAGTGAACAGCCAATCAGAGTTTTCTCTCTTACCGACGGCGATTCAACATGCTGAATCAGCGAAGACTAGAGCCAGCGGTGCAATGCTCAAAGCGGCCCAACATTGCTTGACGGCCGACCGTCGGCTCTGTGTGTACAAGGCTTTACACGCGCTCCAGGTGTACAGTGCAGGTTTCAAGGGTGAACTGCCCCATTAACCCTTCTTTAAATTTAGCATTTTAACAGTCCTCCATAATTTGTGGCATCTCTTAATGTTTATTTGAATATATCAAAACAAGCGAGTTGATTGAAACATTAGTTACCTCAGACTGATGTGTGTTTGTGTACTTCAGGGGAAGTTGACGAGCCAGGGGAAGCTCTTGCAGCAGGAGACGTTTTTTGTGACGGAGCAGGATTCTGGCGTTCTGTCCCGTAGTAAAGAGCGCAGGGTCTTCCTGTTTGAACAGATCGTCATCTTCAGCGAGCTCTTACGCAAAGGCTCTTCCATACCAGGATACCAGTTTAAAAAGAGCATTAAGGTAACTGCACCACTGTTAGTCATGGAGTCTGTTCCCTGTTGTTTTAAGCCCAAAGTTTATTATGTGTATTTGAGGGTATGTACTATTTTGTTTTTTTCCATTGGCTGTTGTTCACAGTCAAAAAAGACACTAGTCAGCGATTTATGTTTCTGCCAGTGGGTGCCCACGCTCCATAAACTTGGATTGGATAAAATGAATGGAGAATATCTCGTTTCTTGATCCTATGTTAAAGGCCGCAACATACTTCAAGAGAAATTGAAGACAAAGTGGTGTGAAATCATTTCAAACTAAATCCATATTAAGCCAAATTAAGTTTGTTTGGAGTTCAAAACAGTTTGCCAAAGGCTGGTAAACACCTTTGAACTACTATTGGCCCGTTACGTATGGGTATGTTGCTCTGGGCCTTTTTTGACATGGAAATCTTCTCTGGATCATTGCTTCTGTTCAGTTTGAACACACTTAGGCCCTGTTTACACCTGGTATTAAGATGCATTATGGTCAATCAGATCACAAGTGGCTGAGAGAGACACATAACCGTTTATACCTGGTGTTTTAATCCGTCTCCACTTTCAACCACTTCTGTCCTGATTTCTTCGAGGGGAGGGTCTATGGGTGGGTAAATGTATGGGTTTTTTCAGATCTTTCGATCTAATGGACAAAATAAGCTGAGAAAGGTATAGCTGCAGCCTGGAGATCTTCAGATGGGGGTGTGAGAGCTTCAAAACAGGGTGTGACTTCCTCCCATTGACAGACATGACATGACACGCATGCCATGATCTCAAACCAGTTCAACGGAAAACTCCACCCCACAGCCGATTCTGAAGATTTCGTTAGTCAGGTCAATCACAGTGCTGATTTTCTACACAACGCTACAATGTGTAACACTGACACGTTTTTCATGTTTAATACGTTAATGCTGCTTGCTTTCAAGCAATCTATCGTGCTATATAAATAAATGTGACATGACTTGACTGGAGCGACATCTGATGCAAACATATCCACATTGCTATGATCAGATGCTTTCTGAACAGGTGTTTTCTCACCACTGTTGATTTTGTTGTGTTTTTATATTATTATTGAAAGGAACGCATTCAGCACATATTTACATACTCTCCCAGTACAGTCAGGATGTTTGTTAACAGTATACCGCTGCAAAGGTATTTCAAACTTCTTTTTACCTTTACTCAAAGAACAAAAAAGTACTTTTTCCTGAGTATATTGGGGTCCTAAAAGATGCCCGCAACTGTAGTCCCTCATCCTTTCCTCGGGTAATTTTGAAAAATATAGCGTTCATCTGAGTAATCCAAGACCATTGGATTTTTGTCTTGAACCATGAATACACACAAAAAAAAACACTGGATTTGAGGAGTTTATGTGGTTGTAATAAAAAGTAACAATTCCTTCACGGGTCAATTTGATCCCCTTAGGAACAAATGGAATGCGAGGAATGCTTCAGTATACATTGAAAAACCTAAAAATTGCTCAAAATTAAAACTAAAAATGTTAAAACTTTACCAAAAAACGTCTACATGAATACTGGAAACTGACTTTAGGACCCAGCGGAGCATCCCATTTGCTCCATACAGAGCTATAAGGCCATCTAGTGGCAAAAGTCTTGAAATATCATGTCAGAGACACCCAAATTGGCTGCATGCATATATTAAACGTTAGCATCAAAACTGAATTATACCTTGGGCTTTACTGTTTGGGAGTTCTGAAAATCACGATGCTGGTTACTTCTGAAGCGAGGTGTGATACTGAGTGTTTGTGTGTGTGCGCAGGTGAACCTCCTCGGCCTGGAAGAGCATGTTGAAAACGATCCGTGTAAGTTTGTGCTGTCGTGTCGTGGGTCATTCGAACGTTTTACCCTGCAAGCGGCAAATACGGACATTAAACAAGTCTGGGTTCAGCATATCACCGATCTACTAGACTTACAGAGCAACTTCTTGTCAGGTAAGATGATGTCACGTGAATCGTGAATGTTTTGTTAAACTCTCCTCATGCTGAGCCTTTGAAACCATTGGCGCATCTATCTACTGTATCAACAGCTCTTCAGTCACCCATTGAGTATCAGAAGGAGCGCAGCGGCTCTCAATCTCTGACCCGAAACTCCTCCACCAGCGGGCGAACTGGTCAGTCCATCAGCAGGCCCAGCTCCACTGTGTCACTCGGAGCAGAGAAACCATCTCTGTCTGGAAGGAGCTCCACCCCGATGAAGCTATCTACCTCCAACGGTGGTACGTGCCACGACTCGGACAGATACCAAAGGGTGAGGACACAGCATCTCTGCTAACATTAAACATCTGAACTCTAGAGTTTATAGTGGCTCATGTAACCGGTCCTACTCGACCCACTCCGAACGGGATTTGAACCGGCGTCTCCGGCATAGGGGGCAGGCACGCTAACAAGGACACTAAACACCTGTAACGTCAGTCGCTAGCTTTCTGTTGGTAAACCCTGCAAGTTTACTTAATTGTCTTGAACCTAATGCACAATCTGCATGTGGAAATGGTTTGTATTTAACCTCATGTAAAATCGCAGGTCGTGTGGATTGCTTGAGATGACTTGATTTCACTCAAAAAAAAATTGCAAACTGCACTTTAAGGGTGTGTTCACATGTGGCATGTTTGGTTGAATTAAAATGAACCCTGGTGCGATTGCTCTGGTAGTGCGGTTCATTTGAATGAGTGTGAAGGCCCATCTGAACCCGTGCACCAAACAAGCAGACTAAGAGCGCTGTAAAGATGGGTCTCTCTCCGCTTCCAAACCATCTCTGGTGCGGTTCAACTGAATTATGAACGCAACACGGACCAAATACATGTAAGCGAACCAAAAACAGGAAGTCACAAGATGCGACCCTAAAAAAGACAGAATGCTCAAGCACGCCTGTTTTTTCTCATTATAGTCGCGATGTTGGCCATCACAGTTCGGTACAGGCGTCAGAACCACGTCTCCTCGCAGCAGATCTTGGTTTGTGTGTGTGACGGAGGGATTCCATGCTGTTTTGACTCCTTTACACACTTTATAAGCTCTTCACGAGCACACACACAAAATGGAAAAATCACCTCACGTCATGTTATTACCCTGCTCACCAATAACATAGACTTTTGAAATATTCATGAAATCAGATTGCGAAAATGGCCTGCAAAAACCGTTTCACGTTGACTTTATGCAGTAATATAAATCACAATTCAAGGTTTAAGTGAAATTTTTGGACAGAGGATCAGGGATATTAAGCTAAAAATTTTAAGTATTCATAGTCATATTAAGTGTTTTAACCATATCTTTTTGTGTGTGTGTGTGTGTGTGTGTGTGTGTGTGTGTGTGTGTGTGTGTGTGTGTGTGTGTGTGTGTGTGTGTGTGTGTGTGTGTGTGTGTGTGTGTGTGTGTGCGCCACGTGTCTTTCCTACATCAGTTTGACGGTATGGGCTGTAACGGATCGGCATCCTCCTTGATGGTGACTCAGGACTATAACGCACTGAAAGAGAACGAGATCTGTGTCACACAGGGAGAGACGGTGCAGATACTGGCCACTAACCAGCAGAACATGTACCTTGTGTACCGACCTGCAAACAGCCAATCACCAGCTGCGGAGGGCTGGGTGCCGGGACACATCTTGGGCCCCCTCACTAAACCCCTCATAGACACTACTGCAGACTCAAACATCAAGTAAGTGTCAGTCAATACTAACTGGAGCTATGATTGGATTTTTTTTTTAACTGCACGCCCGTTTTTGAACACCCCCCACCCCATTCTGTTGGAACTAACCCGGATGTTTTGGACCATTTTGCACGGGAAGATTTGATTTTCTTCTTGAGCTTTTTTTCTGGGCTAAAAGTTTAAGATAAATGTTGAAAGGACTTTAGCGAAGCCACGTCGTTGTTGTTTTGTAGACTGAGGATTTGTGAAGAATCTTACATCAGTGTGGAAATGGACACGTCTGGACATTATTTCAGTTGCTAACACCAGTTTTGTTGTTTCTTTGTTTTTTGTTGACATTTTTCTTTTGTTTTTGTGTGTGTGAAAAGAAAAGGTCCTTGTGAAGGATTTGGCCTGTTTCTCCTGACCGAGAACATATACTGTTGTCTATGGCAATTTTTTTTTTATAGATTGTGTATTTGTTTTTATTGTATTTTTGTATAGACGTTTCTTTTGTTTTCTTCTACAGGATCACATGTTGGCCATTTACTGTAAATACTGTTGGTTTGTTTACTGTTTGTAGCACATTCCTGTAAAAAGCCTTTTGCACTATTTAAGTGAACCTTTATTAATGAAGTCAGGTTTGTGCAATAGAACTACAGTTGCAATGTTGTAGTGTAACTAATGATTTGAAATGTATTATATTAAATATGTAAAATAAAATTTTGACATGCGCATGACTTAACACGGCTCAGTCAAATCGACTGCTTTCATTATAATGCCAAGTGAATGCTAACAGTCCAAGAAATCCTTCATTGTGTTTGCAGTATAGAAGTGGTTCATATTATTTGTGTCTTTCATTTGTTTTAGTTCGTAATGTAGTGTGTAGAGCACTTATTTTGTGTTTGTACTAACCTCTCTGGTCCTTGACAGTAAAGGTTTGTGTGAAGCGGTCAATGATATGAGCGATTGCTGTTCTCACACAAACCATGTGTCCACCACGGTGTAAGGATGTAGATTTATGTGCACTGCCATTCTCTTTTTTTTTTTTTTTTTGAAAGAAGTCTCACCAAGGCTGCATTTATTTGATCAGAAATACAGTACAAAACACTAAAATTGTGAAATATTATGACAATTTAAATGAACTGTTTCTATTTGAATATATTGTAAACTGTAAATTATTCCAGTGATCAGAGCATCATTACTCCAGTCTTCAGTGTCACATGATCCTTGCTCAAGAAACATTTGGATTATTAGCAACATTGAAAACAGTTGTGCTCTTAATGAATTTGGGGAAACTGTAAGACATTTTTTCAGGATTCTTTAATTGATAAAAATATTTTGTTATAATATTATAAATTACTTTATTGTCAGTTTTGATCAATTTAATGGATCCTTGCTGAAAAAGTGTACATAAGTGTGTATATATAATTTTACAGTCAAACCAAAAATGATTCAGACACCAGATATAATATTTTACTAGTGTGTGCAGGACACTATAGTTCATTTATGTCAGTGAGGATAGCAAAATAATGTAAACTGTGAAATATTATACCCAAACATTCTTCATACAGTGACTACCAGTAAAATTGATTGAGATTTAGAACCAAAATTATTCCGACACTTTGACCCGACCATGCTTTGCTGAAGCATTTTTACTTTAATTGCTAATGCGACCTTTGACCCCACAGACTGAACAAAATGAAGCATTGCTTGGTCATTGGTTGACCTACACTGGTACTATCTAATTGGGTAGTTAAATTAAGTTGATTGTAATCCATTGCATACCTTTCTATCTTTCTATCATATTTTATTACCATTTTTTAAACTATAGCAGATAAACTGTGATCATGTGAGAAAATGTTGAAGGTGTCTGAATACATTTTGGTTTGACTGTATATATAAATATATAGTTCAAAAGTTTGTGCGTGCGTGTGTGCGTGCGCATTACCAACCTCAAACTTTTGAACTATGTATTTACATATAATGCTAGATCTGATAGATTCTTAACATTTTCTCTGAGCACTGAATATAATAAAATGAAGAGTTAACTGTACAACATTATACTTGTGTAATACTGAAATAGTGTATAAGAATATTTGAGCACACTTAAGAATACACACTAACTCAAGCACACTTAAAGGGAAAGTTCACCCAAAAATGAAAATTATCCCATGATTTACTCATCCTCAAGTCATCCTTGGTGTAAATTACATTCTTCTTTCAGATGAATACAATCAGAGTTATATTAATAAATATTGTGATGCTTCCAAGCTTTATAATGGCAGTGAATGGCTGATTCTGTTTTTATTCGTCTGAAAGAAGAGTGTCATATACACCTAGGATGACTTGAGGGTGAGTAAATTAAGGGCTAATTAAATTTTTTTGGTGAACTGTCCCTTTAAGAACGTCTGAATGCTGTACTTTTCATCTAAAAATGGAAATGGATGATGATAAAAATAGGTTTACAACACTGAGTGTCTTTCTGTTTGCTGTTTCTTTTTTTGGTCTTGCCTATTTCCCTCCTAAAATAATTTACCCCCTCAAGCACTTTAATTTGCTTTTCCCCACTGTTAGATTTGCATTTCCACCAGCGTGTGTAGGTTTGACAACTTGATATTTTGACACAACAGGAAATCTCTCTCGTGGAACACGCTTCGCGCTCGCAAGCGTGCAGAGAAGGACACTGCTACCCCCAAAAGTGACACTAAAGTTGAGAATGGACTGCGTAAGCCAAAGGAAATTCTCAGCAGCAAGGTCACTGAGAAAGTGAGTAGGAGGTTTAGGTGTGTGTGCGTGCGTGTGTGTGTGTGTGTACATGCTTTTCTATCCCGGTGGGGACTTCAAACTGAATGCACACAGACTCATGGGGACTCATGTCACTGTGGGGACCTGAACTGAGGTCCCCATGAGGAAACAAGCTTATAAATCATACAGAATGATTTTCTTTGAAAAAATAAAACTGCAGAAAGTTTAGTGTGATGGGAAGGTTTATGTGTATGTGTATGTTAGTGTTAGGGTAGAGAGTATACATTACAGCTATGTAGAGTCCCCACAAAGATAGTAAACCGTGTGTGTGTGTGTGTGTGTGTGTGTGTGTGTGTGTGTGTGTGTGTGTGTGTGTGTGTGTGTGTGTGTGTGTGTGTGTGTGTGTGTGTGTGTGTGTGTGTGTGTGTGTGTGTGTGTGTGTGTGTGTGTGTGTGTGTGTGTGTGTGTGTGTGTGTGTGTGTGTGTGTGTGTGTGTGTGTGTGTGTGTGTGTGTGTGTGGTCATCCTCACCTGTGTGGAAATAAACACTGAACCCAACACTCAACCCACTTGCGTTTGTCCAATGATATATATATATACAGATCCTTCTCAAAAAATGTGCATATTGTGATAAAAGTTATCACATTTCCATAATGTAATGATAAGCTAAAAATGTCATATATTTTAGATTCATTGCACACCAACTGAAATATTTCAGGTCTTTTATTGTTTTAATACTGATGATTTTGGCATACAGTTCATGAAAACCCAAAAAAATTTGCATATTTCATTCGACCAATCAAAGAAAAGTGTTTTTAATACAAAAAAAGTCAACCTTCAAATAATTATGTTCAGTTATGCACTCAATACTTGGTGGGGAATCCTTTCGCAGAAATGACTGCTTCAATGCGGCGTGGCATGGAGGCAATCAGCCTGTGGCACTGCTGAGGTGTTATGGAGGCCCAGGATGCTTCGATAGCGGCCTTAAGCTCATCCAGAGTGTTGGGTCTTGCATCTCTCAACTTTCTCTTCACAATATCCCACAGATTCTCTATGGGGTTCAGGTCAGGAGAGTTGGCAGGCCAATTGAGCACAGTAATACCATGGTCAGTAAACCATTTACCAGTGGTTTTGGCACTGTGAGCAGGTGCCGGGTCGTGCTGAAAAACGAAATCTTCATCTCCATAAAGCTTTTCAGCAGATGGAAGCATGAAGTGCTCCAAAATCTCCTGAAAGCTAGCTGCATTGACCCTGCCCTTGATAAAACACAGTGGACCAACACCAGCAGCTGACATGGCACCCTGACCATCACTGACTGTGGGCACTTGACACTGGACTTCAGGCATTTTGGCATTTCCTTCTCCCCAGTCTTCCTCCAGACTCTGGCACCTTGATTTCCGAATGACATGCAAAATTTGAGCGACAGTCCAGTGCTGCTTCTCTGTAGCCCAGGTCAGGCGCTTCTGCCGCTGTTTCTGGTTCAAAAGTGGCTTGACCTGGGGAATGCGGCACCTGTAGCCCATTTCCTGCACACGCCTGTGCACGGTGGCTCTGGATGTTTCTACTCCAGACTCAGTCCACTGCTTCCGCAGGTCCCCAAGGTCTGGAATCGGTCCTGCACACTCTTCCTCAGGGTCCGGTCACCTCTTCTCGTTGTGCAGCGTTTTTGCCACACTTTTCCTTCCCACAGACTTCCCACTGAGGTGCCTTGATACAGCACTCTGGGAACAGCCTATTCGTTCAGAAATGTCTTTCTGTGTCTTACCCTCTCGCTTGAGGGTGTCAATGATGGCCTTCTGGACAGCAGTCAGGTCGGCAGTCTTACCCATGATTGCGATTTTGAGTAATGAACCAGGCTGGGAGTTTTTAAAAGCCTCAGGAATCTTTTGCAGGTGTTTAGAGTTAATTAGTTGATTCAGATGATTAGAGAACCTTTTCATGATATGCTAATTTTTGAGATAGGAATTTTGGGTTTTCATGAGCTGTATGCCAAAATCATCAGTAATAAAACAATAAAAGACCTGAAATATTTCAGTTGGTTTGCAATGAATCTAAAATATATGAAAGTTTAATTTTATCATTACATTATGGATTATGGAAAAAATGAACTTTTATCATAATATATATATATATATATATATATATATATATATATATATATATATATATATATATATATATATATACATACATACACTCACCTAAAGGATTATTAGGAACACCTGCCTGTTCAATTTCTCATTAATGCAATTATCTAATCACATGGCAGTTGATTCAATGCATTTAGGGGTGTGGTCCTGGTCAAGACAATCTCCTGAACTCCAAACTGAATGTCAGAATGGGAAAGAAAGATGATTTAAGCAATTTTGAGCGTTTTATGGTTGTTGGTTCCAGACGGACCAGTCTGAGTATTTCACAATCTGCTCAGTTACTGGGATTTTCACGCACAACCGTTTCTAGGGTTTACAAAGAATGGTGTGAAAATGGAAAAACATCCGGTATGCAGCAGTCCTGTGGGTGAAAATGCCTTGTTGATGCTAGAGGTCAGAGGAGAATGGGCCGACTGATTCAAGCTGATAGAAGAGCAACTTTGACTGATATAACCACTCGTAACAACCAAGGTATACAGCAAAGCATTTGTGAAGCCACAACACGCACAACCTTGAGGCGGATGAGCTACAACAGCAGAAGACCCCACCGGGTCCTTTTCCACTATAAATAGGAAAAAGAGGCTACAATTTGCACAAGCTCACCAAAATTGGACAAATGAAGACTGGAAAAATGTTGCCTGGTCTGATGAGTCTTGATTTCTGTTGAGACATTCAGATGGTAGAGTCAGAATTTGGCGTAAACAGAATGAGAACATGGATCCATCATGACTTGTTACCACTGTGCAGGCTGGTGGTGGTGGTGTAATGGTACGGGGGATGTTTTCTTGACACACTTTAGGCCCTTAGTGCCAATTGGGCATTGTTTAAATGCCACGGCCTACCTGAGCTTTGTTTCTGACCATGTCCATCCCTTTATAACCACCATGTACCCATCCTCTGATGGCTACTTCCAGCAGGATAATGCACCATGTCACAAAGCTCGAATCATTTCAAATTGGTTTCTTGAACATGACAATGAGTTCACTGTACTAAAATGGCCCCCACAGTCACAGATCTCAACCCAATAGAGCATCTTTGGGATGTGGTGGAACGAACTTCGTGCCCTGGATGTGCATCCCACAAATCTCCATTCTATCGCTATCCTATCAATATGGGCCAACATTTCTAAAGAATGCTTTCAGCACCTTGTTGAATCAATGCCACGTAGAATTAAGACAGTTCTGAAGGCGAAGGGGGGTCAAACACAGTATTGGTATGGTGTTCCTAATAATCCTTTAGGTGTGTGTGTGTGTGTGTGTGTGTGTGTATATATATATATATATATATATATATATATATATATATATATATATATATATATATACATACAGTGAGGAAAATAAGTATTTGAACATCCTGCTATTTTGCAAGTTCTCCCACTTGAAAATCATGGAGGGGTCTGAAATTGTCATCGTAGGTGCATGTCCACTGTGAGAGACATAATCTAAAATAATCTTTATTTGTATGATACAGCTGCTAATAAGTATTTGAACACCTGTCTATCAGGTAGAATTCTGACCCTTAAAGACCTGTTAGTCTGCCTTTAAAATGACCACCTCCACTCCATTTATTATCCATAGTTAGATGCACCTGTTTGAGGTCGTTAGCTGCATAAAGACACCTGTCCACCCCAAACAATCAGTAAGAATCCAACTACTAACATGGCCAAGACCAATGAGCTGTCCAAAGACACTAGAGACAAAATTATCCACCTCCACAAGGCTGGAAAGTGCTACAGGAAATTGCCAAACAGCTTGGTGAAAAAAGGTTCACTGTTGGAGCAATCATTAGAAACTGGAAGAAGCTAAACATGACTGTCAATCTCCCTCGGACTGGGGCTCCATGCAAGATCTCACCTCATGGGGTCTCAATGATCCTACGAAAGGTGAGAAATCAGCCCAGAACTACACAGGAGGAGCTGGTCAATGACCTGAAAAGAGCTGGGACCACTGTTTCCAAGGTTACTGTTGGTAATACACTAAGACGCCATGGTTTGAAATCATGCATGGCACGGAAGGTTCCCCTGCTTAAACCAGCACATGTCCAGGCTCGTCTTAAGTTTGCCATTTGGATGATCCAGAGGAGTCATGGGAGAAAGTCATCTGGTCAGATGAGACCAAAATAAAACTTTTTGGTCATAATTCCACTAAAATTGTTTGGAGGAAGAAGAATCATGAGTACCATCCCATGAACACCATCCCTGCTGTGAAGCATGGGGGTGGTAGCATCATGCTTTGGGGGTGTTTTTCTGCACATGGGACAGGGCGACTGCACTGTATTAAGGAGAGGATGACCGGGGCTATGTACTGCGAGATTTTGGGGAACAACCTCCTTGCCTCAGTTAGAGCATTGAAGATGGGTCGAGGCTGGGTCATCCAACATGACAATAACCCGAAGCACACAGCCAGGATAACCAAGGAGTTGCTCTGTAAGAAGCATATCAAGGTTCTGGCGTGGCCTAGCCAGTCTCCAGACATAAACCCAATAGAGAATCTTTGGATGGAGCTCAAACTCCATGTTTCTCAGCGACAGGACAGAAACCTGACTGATCTAGAGAAGATCTGTGTGGAGGAGTGGGCCAAAATCCCTCCTGCAGTGTGTGCAAACCTGGTGAAAAATTACAGGAAACATTTGACCTGTAATTGCAAACAAAGGCTATTGTACCAAATATTAACATTAATTTTCTCAGGTGTTCAAATACTTATTTTTTTTAATTAAAAAGTTGAATGATTACAACATCTGCTAACAACTGCATGACTATAAAGAAATACTGTATTACAATACAGGCTGGGGAGGACTTTTTAGTATATATATTTTTTCGATCCCAGTACTGCTCAATAAATTAATAAACATTTGTATGAAATTTGTAGGAAGTTTCCGCCACAGGATAAAAACAAAAAAAGGTAATTACGACTTTTTATCTTGCAATTCTGACTTTTTTTTCTCTCTGAATTGCATGATATAAACTCGAAATAGTGAGTTATAAAGTCAAAATTGAGAGATAGAAAGTCTGAGAAAAATAAGTCTGTCAGGATTTGACTATATAACTCACAAGTTCTCACGAGTTCTCCCAATTCTGACTTTAAAATGCAATTGTGAGTTTTTGTGAGAGAAAAAAATAGCAATTATTTTAAAATTGTTTTATTATGTGGCAGGAAAAAAGCTTCCATGAATTAGATTTATAAAAAAAAATACTATTATCATTATTTTTATTTGGTAAAGTACTACAGGATACAAAAAAAAATCTTTTTTTTTTCATTTTCCTATTTTGTTATCAATCATATTAATAAGTAGGTAATTTCAAAACGTAAGGATTGTTGTATTCCTGTCATTTGGCCTAGGATTCTGTCAGACTGTGAACTCCGTCCTTCTGTATTCCTGTACTTGTGAGTGTGTAACATGTTTCTCTCTCAACCTGAACCACAGGAGTCCCGCAGCTCAGACGAGTCCGATTGTGAGGATGAACTAGACCCCAAAACTAGTATGGAGGTAGAGATACTGATCTCAATGCATGCAGCCCAGTAGATGTTATATTTTTAATTTATTCATTGGTAGTATTTTTTTTTTTTTTAATAAACCGAGTAAATAATATAGTAAAGAAATATGTGAACCCCTTTTACATTTTATTTGGCCTAAGTTGTTGTTGTTGAGTTATTATTTGAACTAATTGTGTGGAGTGATTGATATAAAGGGCCGTTCACACCAAGGATGATGATAACGATAACTGTAACGTTTTAATAATCATTCTAATTCTATGAAAATTGTGAAGTTTACACCACAACTACACCAAGGAACTTATGAACGATAAAACCATTGACAGCCAATCCTTGTTTGACATTGAACGTTATTTTCAGTTGATGTGGGTGCTAATATAGTTATCGTTATCTTTCTCAGTGTGAACGGGCCTCAACCCCAGTGAAAAGCTTTTGCCATGTTCAGGAAGAAATACTATCTTATTCAGTGAGTGCATCTTTAATTCCTCAAAGTTCTCACTGGAGCCAGTGTGATCAGTCAGTGGCCAAGCTGCAAACATCTCACAGAACTGTCATATATTTTTCTTCTTTGCCTTAAATCAGGTTAAAAGTCTTTTTTGTGATTGTTCTAGAGCAGAAAGACCTGGTGATACCTATTTGTGTTTGATATCTTCACATTAGAAATCCAAAGTCAGTTGGAGTGCACTGGGTTTTGGAAATTGTGTTCTAGTTGTGTACTGTACTTTTCATTTTGGTCTGGATTGAGGATTTCACAGCACACTGAAGAAATTGTATCAATGCTATTCCAAACATACACAGTGGCTGAATACCAAATATAATTAATACTTCTTTTAGAGTGATAGTTCACCTGAAAATGAAAATTATCCCATAATTTACTCATCCTCAAGCCATCCTAGGTGTATATGACTTTGTTCTTTCAGACGAATACAATCAGAGTTATATTAAAAAATGTACTGCCTCTTCCAAACTTTATAGTTTGTGGCAGTGAATGACAGCCCAAAATGTGACCACCATAAAAGTGCATCCATCCATCCATCATAAACGTACTCCACGCGGCTCCGGGGGTCGTGACCTTCTGAAGTGAATCAACGGGTTTGTGATAGAAACACATTTAAAACTTTATAAAGTAATATATCTAGCTTCATCCAGACCACCTTCCGTATTCAGTTTATGCAGAAAATGTAACGCCCCTCGCAGTTCAAAACGCTTACGCTACGTCCGACGTCATCGCCGCGCCAGTTACGCTTTATCCGTAAGTTGATGTTGAAGACAGATGTTTTACTTTATAAAGTTTTAAATATGGATATATTTCTTAAACAAATGCATTGATTCACTTAAGAAGGTCTTTATTAACCCCGCGGAGCTGTGTGGAGTACTTTTATAATGGATGGATGCACTTTTTGGGGCTTGAAATTTTGGGCTGCCATTCACTGCCATTATAAAGCATGGACATTTTTTAACATAGCTATTCGTCTGAACCTAGGATGGCTTGAGGGTGAGTACACCATGGGGTGATTTTCAGTTTTGGCCGAACTATCTCTTTAATATTTCCTCCATATCTTTATAGTGTTGGGGATAATGCATTACAAGTAACTCATCTCATCTCATACTCATCTCACTTGTACAAAAACAGATTCAGTATTCCTCAAAATGAGTAAAAATAGTGAAACACTCCAAACCTGCAATAATTTAAATGTGTTAAATTACACACATATACTTTATTAATCTCACTTTATTAACCAATGTCTTTGCTGCTGACCTTTGATTATCCAATTCAACCATAGGAATAAGCTCAATTGACTTAGTTAAACATTACACCCCATACCCCCTCTTATTTATTGCTGAAGTAAGAGGGTGCTTCTTATTTCTAATTTGTGCATCCTCGCTTCCTTTCCTCGCGTCTCAGCTCCACCCCTCATAGGATGCGAGGGAAGGCTGCAAGGAAAGAAAATGAGCATCATCAGCTGTGCTCAAGGGATCTGCCCTTATGTTGAAGTTTGGTTAATAAATTAATAATAATAATAAAGCAAGATACCCTGTTGAAATATGTGTGATACATGGTTTATTTAAACTGCAAAGGTAAAGCATAAATGAAAAAATTACTGTCACCGATGTGAAAGGGGAGGGTCATTTGTACAGGCTTCTTGACAAGAAAGACTTTCCGCATAGGATACACCTGTGCATCCTCGCTCATGGCTCCTCTGGAAACTTCCTCACTCCTCGTTCCTCGCCTCCTCATCTCAAGATGGCTAACTTTAATAGTTTTCCGGGTTACGGGCTGGAGGACGGAGTAGTGAGGAAACGAGGAAGCCTTAGTTTGAGTATTGAGAAGCACCCAGAGTGTTGAACTTTCTTCTCCTGTGTCCTATTCTTCTGCAATCCAGAATGGCAGCACAGCTGAAAGGTTTGAGCTGCGCCATCTACTGTACAGGAGTCCATTTGCATTTCCTTCAGCCTGAGGCTTATTCATTTCACTTTTGATGTAAAAGGGCCTTTGCATTTGCCAAAAATATAACTTTTGATTGTTTTTATGTTATTATAAAACAAACCAGCAAGACCAGCCCAGGTGAGAAAAAGTAATGTAATGCATAACTTTCTATAAAAAGTAATATTGTAACACATTACTTATAAAATGAACTTTCCCCAACACTGTTGATATGGCAGAAATAGCATGAGTAGCAGCCAGTGTCTATGATCTCATGGGACGGCTCTGTCCTCTGCTGGATTTTGCTGGAGTGACACAACATAAAGCTTTCCTTCTGTTTTTGTGTGTGGAAATAATCAGTGCTTTTATATGACCCTCTGAAATGCTGCACATAAGTATGCATCTGAAACTCTCATCTGTCTGTTTTGCAGTTGTTGAACCCTAATTTCATCCAAGAGGGTGAGTTTATGAATGTACAGATGCTCAGTTTGTCTGTATTTTACATAAGATCGGGAAAGATGCCCCCATTAGACACAATGAGTCTAATTTAATTTTAAATTGTAGCATACTGGCATATGAATTTATGCATACTTAATAGCCTATATTTTAATTGAAGATGTGTCATAAAAGCAACACTGTGAATTCAAATTGAATATTGTCACTCAATTAACTTAAGTTTTATATGAATAGTGAAGATGTCTGAAATCTAACTCATGGAAATAATAAACAATAACCCCATGAATTGCAATAAGTATTAAATGTAAAAAATAAGAACACTAGTAATGACATGCCACTCAGGGCCTTCTGTGCCAAATCTGAGTTGGACATCTTTCCTCAAGGGTCAAATTGTATTTTTTTCACTTCACAAATTTAAAAATGAATGTGTCTACAAATCTTTCATTAACAGACAAAAAAGATGAATTAGCCTCAAACTGTTTCAATTGACTAAATCATACAAATCCTACAATATAAGAGCGCAGCCATTCATTAAAAGTGTTGTGATGAGATTTTGTGCCATCTTTTATCTAGAGAAATAAATGAAGGGGTGTCATCTTACCCCATCTTACCCTATATATTGTTGAGTTATCATACTTAGCCTATAGCTTGTTTTAGATTTGAATTAGCCTTGTGAAACTATTATTATGTGTATTTCTTTAATAAAATCAAAAAATCAAAAAACAGTTCAGGTGTATAAAGTGAATATGTGGTGTGTGATGCAGTAGTTGTGTTTTAATAAATAGTGTAGTCTGATTTGAATCATGTCTTGCATCTGTGATACAGTGGCTCCAGAGTTCCTGACCCCTCTAGCAGACGTGTCGTGTGCTCTGGGGGAGACGGTGGTTCTGTGTTGTAAAGTGTGCGCTCGACCCAAACCCACAATCACCCTGAAAGGACCTGATCAAAGTCTGCTGGTCAACAATAACCGATTCACTATCAATATCAGGTACAAATACACAATCAGTGAAGTGACCTGAAGGCCAAGTATGTTTACCCATACTCTGATGTTTTCCTCCACATTTAAGCCATCCAAGTTAGTGCACACACATTAGGAGCAGTGAGTAGTGAAGACATATGCAAAGAAAGAAGACAAGGCTTCAGTGAATTGTAGGGCCCTATTATAACAATCTAAGTGCATGGTCTAAAGTGCACTTAGGGCGTGTCCGAATCCACTTTTGCTATTTTAACGACGGAAAAAATAGTCAGCCGCCAGGCGCATGGTCTAAATTGGTTATCCCTAGTCTCCTAATGAGTCAAGGGTGTGTTTTGGGCGTAATGTGTAATAAACCAATCAAAATTATCTCCCTTTACCTTTAAAAGCCAGTTGCGCTTGCACCATGGCAAATTCGCTAATTACGTGGTTGAATTTGCGAGAGGAAACACTCAACTCTTCTCAGGAGAGGAATCCTTTTATTTTTAATATTTAAAAATGTGTGTCTGCTTGCTGTGCATCCCTGTGTGTTCTATTTAAACAACGTGGTGCTGGACATCAAAATGATAACTGCATCGGGCTGAAACTAGCACAAAACACTTGCTGTCGACTGCCGTCGCATTGCGCCGGGTGTAGACTAGGGCCCCTAGTGTTGTTGTCATGTCATGGGGACCCTTTGTGTTTTGATGCAAACTGCTTTGTTTGGCCTTCTTAAAACTGATGAAATAAGTAATCAGTGGTTAAAGGAACACTCCACTGTTTTTAGAAATAGGGCTTATTCAACATCTTTCCTACATTTAGATATGTGGGCAAATGCATTTTTGTCTCAGTGCATGCATTGTTTTAGTTTGGCAGTGTCGCCGCTAGCTTAGCTTAGCATAATGAATGGAATCCTATGTTGCCAGCTAGCATGTCCCGAGTAAAAGTGAGCCAAAAACTGATGTAGATAAAGATCAGCCGATTTCCTAGGCAGATATTGACTGAACACTGCTACTTGGGAGCAGAAATATCACGCAACACATGAAATCCTCAAAATAGCCAGCTACTATTCACGCCGGTATGTTGACGGAAGTTGTGGGATTTCATGTGTTGCGTGATATCTCTGCGCCCAAGTATAGTCAATATCTGCCAAGGAAATCGCCTAGTCTTAATCTGCATTGCTATTTGTATTTGATGTGAATACGCAGGCCACAAGAAGTAATTAGGTGTTTTTTTTAATCACTTTTTGGAAGGAGGGGCTTTGTAGAAGCCAGAACTCATTAGACCCTTTTCACAGACTTTGATGACGCCTTTAACCAGTCATCAAAATGTAACGTTAATCCTGCAGTTTTTTGGTTTCACTTTATTTTGATGGTCCCTTTAACATATTCTGTTGACTATAAGTAGCGTAACTACATGTCCACTAAATATCATTAGAGTGTTAGTAGAGTTTCAGTGGACTGGTAGGGTTAGGGTTAGAATAAGTTGACATGTAGTTGCAAAGTTACTAATAGTCAGTAGAATGTCTGTTGAAAGATCATTAGAATAAAGTGTTAGCAGATATTAAGCAGACAGTCAACTAATACTCTAATGAGAGTTAGTTGACATGTAGGTGCAATGTTACTTATAGTCAAGAGAATGTTCAAAAGGGACCATCAAAATAAAGTGTTACTGTTTTTTTTTACATGTATATATGTTTATAACACTCTAATACTTTATATTACATTACTTTTACATCAAATTACAAAAAACAAGTGAACACTATTGTGAGGGTGTTTCTAATACAGCGTCTATGGGAGTGATGGTAAAAAATTAACATCTTTCTCTCTTTTCACAAGTTATCAATCTCACTCAATTTTTTTTCCTCTTTTTGAAAGTTGTGAAATCACTATTGTACAGTTTTTCTTTTGCTATTTGAGCAAATGGGGACACTAAAAAATATATTTAATGTATTCTCTCATTCACTGCTATAAAAGGTAAAGGATTAGTTCACTTTTAAAAAAACTTTTGCTGATAATTTACTCCCCCCCATGTTATCCAAGATGTCCATGTCTTTCTTTCTTCAGTCGAAAAGAAATTAAGGTTTTTGATGCAAACATTCCAGGATTTTTCTTCATATAATAGACTCAATGGAGCCCAAACGGTTACAGGTCCAAATGACAGTTTGCAGCTTCAAAGGGCTTTAAACCATACCAGACGATGAATAAGGGTCTTATCTAGCCAAACGATCAGTCATTTTAAAAGAAATTCAAAAGTTTAAGTTTTATGAGCACAAATGTTCGCTTGCTCCGTTCTGTGATATGTGTCACGTCCACGTAATACGCAATTACGTTGAAAAGGTCATGCTTGCCGTGGCGGAAATACCGAGTCAGTGTTTTCAAATGAGCGGAAGGAGGATTCAAAATCGTCCGACATCGTTGTATTACCTTTTAACTCCCTTTTTTGTAAACAGCGTTTGACTGAGTATGTGCACGTTCAACACTGACTCTGTATTTCCGCCTACGGCAAGCGTGACCTTTTCAACATAACTGCATATTACGTGACGTCACGTACACATATCACAAAACGGAGCAAGGCGAACATTTGTGCTTATAAAACTTAAACTTTAGATTTTTTTTTTTAAATGACCGATCGTTTCGTTAGATAAGACCCTTATTCATTGTCTGGTATGGTTTAAAGCCCTTTGAAGCTGCACTAAAACTGTCATTCGGACCTGTAACTGTTTGGGGTCCATTGCCTCGTTATAAGGAGAAAGGTTTGCATCAAAAACCTTAATTTCTTTTCGACTGAAGAAAGAAAGACATGGACATCTTGGATGACATGGGGGTGAGTAAATTATCAGCAAAAGTTTTTTTAAAAGTGAACTAATCCTTTAACCCAACTATGACGACTTCCGCTCTGGGAAACCCGGAAATGTAAAAAAGGGTCTAAAAGAGCGTTACGGACAGACTGGGAATAGTGGTGCTGCAATAATGTACAGTATGTGGAAAATAGTGTGTTTTTTGAACATTAGAGCATGTTAACCTTTTCTTTTCACCCAACATACAAAATATATATTCAATTTCGGATCATGTCATCTGGATTTTTTCTGTGGGAAAACTGTACCCATGTGACCTCATGTCTCACTGTTATGTAACTGTCCCATGATTCCTCAGGGTTATTTTTTTTCCCCTTGTCTTTTCCACTCCATCACAGACTGTGGCTTTTAACACATTTTTGTGATTTTTTTTTTTTTCCACTCCCCAACCACTGCAAAGATCTGTTTAATATTACACACACACATCACATCTTTAACTCTCTATGAAGAAAATAAAACAGTTCTAAAACATGCCTAAATCTGTGTGTTATATGATTGACTGTATGACCTTTGACCTAGATACATGTAATTTTAACATAGACAGCATATATAAAATGTTGGTTTTATATTTTGCAATAGCAGGTTGGTTTTTGCTTTGTACTGCCCTGCATAAACTGTTTTATACGGCAGATGTGTACATACACTGCCATATGTAAATATATTTGTAAATATAATAGATTAAATTTATAATTTATTTAAGCAAAATTCACTTTTATAAGTGTTTGAACACAGTGTCCCCATAAATCATAAACAGACTCTCTAAACAAGCGGTTCCAGATTTCGCCCTACTCTTGCGTAAACCCCACCCATGACCCACGTTCTGCCCTATTATCATAGATCCCGCCCTGAGTGAGCAGTCCGCCATTTCTGTTTCCTTACTGTAGTAGCTAGAGATAAAGGTCTGCGCCAAGAAAACATTACAAATGTTCGGTTATTGGATGTACGAACTAGTGTTGTCAAAAGTACCTAACGCGATACCAAATCGGTACTGAAATTTTTGCGCTGTTGTGCACAATCATTAACACCTCTGCATGGGCATTGCGCTCACACGCTCATCAAACAGGTCTGTGATTGGCTACAATGATCACCGCACGGCAGCGTTTGAAAGCACACGGAAGTGTTTGAAAATGTTTTGGAAGCGGGAGCGGGAGCGTTTAACTCCACAACAACTACATAAATGTATCCAATAACCATTCAGAATCGTCCAGTTTCATTCTAAAAGTTGTAACTTCTTCCTGAGTCTCTCCATCAGTGTCCGACTCCGGTTTGATCATGACAATTGACAATTTCTGACATTTTGTCTGCGTGACATTGTCCAGTTTTTTTGTTGCCGGAGTATCCGAAGCACGAGCTGTAAAAGCTCCGCCCTCTTCTGGAAAACAGCAAACACCCAAATTTGATAAGCTATAATAAATTATCTGGCATATTTTGAGCTGAAAATTCATCGACATATCTTGTGAAAAGGGGCATAATTTAAAGATTTATAAAATGATAAGTGTGCCATTTGATTGTTTATCTGAAAATAACTTTCTCACTCTGTGTATGCTGTGCCTGATCTCTTTTAGGGATACGGGTGATATAGTGTTGAAGATCTGTAATCTAATGCCACAGGATACTGGCATCTACACGTGTGTGGCTGTGAATGATCATGGCACAGCCTCCTCGTCTGCATCTATTAAAGTACAAGGTGAAAAGACACAAAGAGAAATAAAGATGGGCACTGTACAACTCGATCATCCGTCGAAATGTTGTAATTCGACTTGTTCTCTGGTCCAGGTATCCCAGCAGCACCTGCTCGACCTGTGGCACAGGAAGCCAGCAGCACTGCAGTGATTGTTCACTGGCTTCCTCCATCCAGCTCAGGAAACTCTGCCATCTCCAGCTACACTGTGGAATACAGGCAGGAAGGTAAACAATTGCATGCTGTCATGCTTGGAGTGGGTCGAGTAGTCGGTTACATTGCCACAGCAACACTGACACATATCCACTTAGAGAACTGCTGCCTGAGATTTCTGTTGTAATGAGAGACATTCAACCCCTACGGGTCTGAGCCAGTTTTGGGGCCCTTTAGAAGTTTTGACATGCTCTGGCATTTGTGCTTTTTTGCTTATAAACACATTAATGGCAAGTGTCATTACATTGTATGCAGCACAAACTGTGCTACCATAATATGTGAGCAACATGTTTGTACATGCTTGTATTTTTTAGAGAATAACGTTTATGCAAGTTTTTTTTTTTTTAAACTACAAATTTAAGTAGTTTTTTGTGGCCTTTTTTGTGAAAAGGCCACAAAACACATAGTAAATGGGTCCACAAGACTTTGACTAATGGATGCCTAGAGTTTTTGCTTCAAGATGCATCATTCACATAACAAAATATATTGATTTACATTTTGTAAGACTCTTTTGTTTACAAAGCCCATATGCCAAGAGATGTGAATGATCATGAATAATGCTGTGATTCACAGCTGAGAAGACAAAAGAACCACAAAATGAGTAGGGTGACCACCGTCCCGCTTTGCGTTGTTCCACACAGCATTTTCACCTCTTGTCCAGCACGTCGCATATTGAGAAAATGTCCCACATATTCATCAGTCTGTTGGTTTTTAATTATCATATTAAGAAACCATGCATTCGTTCTTTTGTCTTTTTAAGAAAGCATTTTATTTATTATTTTTGCTGCGTAGTTTTGGCCTACATTTAACAGTGCTTCGTCAGAAGTAACATCCCGCTTACACAAATAACAGCCGTTTTTTAAATCCTATCCAATGGTTGAAAAGAAAGGAGTAAACACGGTCACTAGTAGGTTGTGATGGCTGTCAATCAAAATGTGGAGCGGTGATACGTTCCATGTATTCCTTGTCAGGAAACGAATGGATAATTCGGTAAATGTTCTATTCTTAATATATAATACACAATAATATATAAGAATATAAGACTGTCCATTAACTATTTTCATGTTGTTTTATATTTTATTTGTTAATTAATTATTTTGTTGGATTTTAGTTGGACTTGGTCAGAATTGTTTCAAAAGTCTGCATGATGCCTGCTGCCTTTGGGCTCAGTGATGTTGAATTTAAATGACGTGTAAAATAAAGACATGTTATGTTACATTTTGATGTAATGGTGTTTTCTAAGAGACAATGTAATTTTATCAGCTTAAATACAGAATACAAATGTTTTTATTAACTGTTTTTATTAATTATAAAGTGTCTGTCCCACATTGTCCCACACAAACTTAGTAATTGTCCCACATTCGGTTTGTTTGATGGTGGTCACCCTAATAATGAGCCGCATAATGAATGAGCCTTTGAGTCAGGTATGTGAGAGGAAACTATAAGAAAAGATATGACGATAAATCTGGACAAAAGAAATATATTTTTGTAGTTTATTTAGAATAACAATATAAAGTGCGAGCCAAAGCCAGAATCTCCTATGTGGGCCAGTATCAGGTCACTATGATTCCCAAATAAAAAAAAAAAACATCTGTGAGGATACTGATACATATTGTATTAACCTTAATATAATATCCACTCTTAACAGAAAGCATGATTTTTGTGATCTCATGCATGCATGCATTAATACAAAGCATGTGAACTAAAATTGGTATAGACCTATTATTATATATACGGTCAAAATATTGGACACATTACTATTCTTAATTTTTTTGAAAGAAGTCTCATGCTCAAAAAGCCTGCATTTGTTTGATCAAAAATACAGAAAAAAAAACAGTAATATTGTCAAATGTTTTTACAATTTAAAATATTGGCTTTCTATTTTAATGGGGACATGTTGCTCTTTTGAAATGAAAGACTTTGATGTACAATGTAGAAATAAAACTCTCCTCTCTACTCTCACATTCCCATCCCTCCCCAATCTACCAAAACTGATTGAAACTAAACAGCTCTGTGCTGTCACAACTGTGAGCACATTAACATATGATTGCCCACATTTATATATTATCACCTTTTCTGATTACAGCGTTTTAAAGTACGTGTTGTAAGGTTGAGTAAGTGATTTCTGAGAAACACAGTTGATAATAGAAATCAGACCACACAATACAAAATGTACAAAACTGCAGCCCATGCTTAGAATAAACAGAACGTTATCGTCCTCTGGTGTGGACGCAAATATAGTTATTGTTATAATATCTTTATAGATGTGTTATTGGTGCACCTTTACCTTTCCCTTGTTAAAAAACAGTGTGAATCATTTGTGAAAGGTAACCAGTGATAACATAGGATGTTACACTACTGTTCAGAAGTTTGGAGTCTGGACAATGTTTTCATGTTTAAAAACCAGAGCTGCATTAATTTGATCAAACAAACAGTACATTTTTTTTTAAATAAATTTAAAATAGCTGTTTTCTATTTTAATATATTTAAAAATGTAATTCATTAATAGGATGGCAACACTGATTTTCAGCAGCCATTACTCCAGTCTTCAGTGTCACATGACCCTTCAGAAAAAAATGTTGAAAATAGTTTGGTTGAAATAATGATAGTTTAGGGATTCTTTCATAATTAGAATGTTCAAAAGAGCAGAATCTCTTTCAGAAAACTTTTCTAACATTGTAAAAGTCTACTGTCATGTTTGTTCCGTTTAATGCATCCTTGCTAAATATGTGGGTTTTTTTTTAATGACTGACCCTAAAATCTTTTGAACAATAGTGTACATAAAGGTACAGTAACAAAGTTTCATTTCAAGCGTAAAAAATGTTGATGAGCACAGAGAATAGAATATAGCATCTTTATCCAGATCCATGCATTCTAATTTTTTCCAGCAAAGTTGTGTCATTTTGTTTATTTATCCTGAAACCTATAACGTCTGTTAAGATTCATAAACTGAAACACTTGATTTGTATTTTGTGTAGTTTTTTTAATCGTCATTACAATGCGTTAAGAAATATGTGTGTCTGTATTTGTGTGCAGACTCTCTGGTGTGGCAGAAGTCTGTGGTCCACACTGCAGATGTGTGTGTGAAGATTGAGAATCTGATTCCTGGTGGGCATTATCAGTTCAGAGTCAGTGCCAGTAACCCCTGGGGCATCAGCCCACCCAGTGAACCCTCAAACATGGTGACGTTACCCAGCACAGGTGAGGACAGTCGAATCAAACATGAGTGCTTAACCAAAGTCAACTACCTTCCTGTCTCGAAACAGATTCATACAGATCTGTAACGATATACGGATGTATAAATCATCCCCTTTTAAAAAATATATTTTTAGAAACATTTTAGATTTTTTTTGTCATTTATTAATACCTGTACTTTTGATGCTTAAAGGTGCACTGTGTAAATTTTAGCTGCTTCCAGCGGTGAGGTTGTGAATTGCAACTGCCCACCGCTCACCCCTCCCTTTCGAAGCACATAGAGAAGCTACGGTGGCCGACACAGGACAAAAAAGTCGTTGTCTGAGACAGCAGAGAGTGACTAGCACTCTGTAGAGAAGTTTGTCCATTTAGGGCTACCGTAGAAACATGCGGCGCAAAATGGCGATTTCACTGTAAGGGAACCCACGGTGTGTGTAGAGAGAAATGGCTCATTCTAAGGTCATAAAAAACATTACGGTATACATTATGTAAGGTCTTTATACACCACTGAAAACATAGTTATGTATATTATATTGCATTTCTGGCAATAGATCCTCATAAATACTACACACTGCACCTTTAAGTAGTTTAATTATCAGTCACCTTAATATTATTAGAAAATATTAATTCCCAATTTTTCATTATTAATAAAAATGCACATGTACTTTTGATGCTTAAAAAGTTTTAATGTCAAATTATATTTTTTGAAAAACTGTAGAATTTGTTTTGCCAGTATTAATACTATTTAGCTGTACTTTGACGCTTACGTAGTTTTAATATCAGTTAATTTAATACTTTTAGAAAAAGAAAGTTTTTTAAAATACTATTTAATATCTACTTTAACTGTACTTGAGTCCATTTCTTTAAAGTTATCTTTACTTACTAAAGTATGATGGTTGGATACTTTTAAACAACACTGAAAAAGTAGAGTTTCAGTAGAGTTTGATAATCACAAACATACAGTGTACACAGTGCACACAAATAAAGGTCAAATCATGGCTTAATTCGATTTCACTATTTTTAACTATTTTTAACTATAATTTTCAGTGAAGAATAAAATACACATTTAGAATATACATTTCTCTCATATTTTTGCTGTGCTTGTCGCATTGCAATCTGGGAATGATTTCTCAGCTGAAGAGACACGTGATGCTGGCTTCCATTTTAGCCAAAATAAAGTATCTAGAATGAAACATAACTATGCCACCAATACCTGTTGGAAAAGCCTATGTCAAAAGTGTTCCTGTGATGCCTGTATTGTTTTGGTATGAAGCAGCCCTGGGTTTTTAAACAGAACTGATTGTTTTGTTCCAAACATATTTCTTATCCTCTATTTTTTTTCTTCTTTTTTATGAAGCCTCAACATATGACGGCACTGGAATCCAGTGGAAAGACAACTTTGAATCTGCGTTCACAGAGTTATGTGAAATTGGACGGTAACAATTTTTTTTTTCATTAAAAAGCAGTCTAGCATCATTCATCCTGTCAGTAACAAACTCTGACATTTTTTATATGCTCTCTGTTTCAGGGGTCGTTTCTCAGTGGTGAGGAAGTGTCTCAGTAAGGCCAGTAAGAAGGAGGTTGCTGTGAAATTTGTCAATAAGAAGATGCAGAAGAAAGAGCAGGTTGCCCATGAGGCCGATATCCTGCGTCATGTCCAGCATCCCCAGCTGGTGGCGCTGATTGATACCTATGAGTCACCCACGGCCTACATGCTGGTCCTTGAGCTGTGAGTAAATCCATTTTGGAAAGTAAATACACTTCCATTGACACAACAGGGCCTTCCTCGGGGAACAAAACGTATAACTGTACCTTTAAAGTTTTAGGGGTTTAACAGTTTAGACCCAGAGACCAGTAGTGAAGAATGAAGACCAAGAGTCAGGAGTGCAATTAATTAAATAAAATCTTTACTGAAGAATAGTTTGCAGTTTCATCAGCAGAAGCCAGCTTCAAGTCTCACGAGGAGTTCGTAGGCCGCGCTCACTCTCTCTACCAGTCTCTCGTACAGTACATACAATTGTCTCCACAGTTATACTGTTTTCAAGGTCTAGCCACGTCATTTTTGCAAGGTGTATGATTCTGATTGGCTCAGAGAAAATGCAAAGTCATGGTACATTTCCACACATTGTCAGTTAATCAGATGCAGGTCTCCATACACGTCACCTGTTGATGCTTTCAGTAACCTTCCAGGTCTGGAGCAGGCGCCAGCTTGTCCAGAAAAACAAATCCACCCCATCATCTAAGGATGTCTATTGTCCACCTCCAATACTAATCTGTAACCCAGAATATTGTGCACATACACAGATACACAGTTTCTTCAAGGTTGGAGCTGATTAAGCTCCGATCCATAATGTTCCCAAAAACACACTGATAACATGTGCTTTCTCTCAGTGAGAGGTACAGACAATAGTACAGGCAATATTCATCTTGATTTTTTAGTGTTTCAGTAAAGGAAATATAAAATGAATAAAATTTAAGAAAAATGAAAGATAAATCCATATTTAATGTCTGAAAGCTGGGCTAAGTGAGCAAACACTGTTACTGCACTCCCAGCATGTTAGGGGTGTGTGATACCTCCAAAATCCAAACACACAACAACATGTAACTATCATGTGTTTAGTGACACATCACACATCTCTAGGCCAGACCCCCAGTCACCACTCAAAGACCAAATGCAAACTTTAGAAAACATAAAAGAAGAACAAACATAAAACTATAGGAGGATTAATATTAAATTAAGGCTTTGATTATGATTATAAATTAGAATATTTACAGGTATATTGAAGCGGCAGTGAATTCCAGAATTTACTCTTTCAAAAGATACACAATTAGTCCTTAGGGTACAATTATATCATTGTTTTCCTCTACTTAGAGCAGGGGTTGGCATGTTTGGTCCTAGTGAGTCACTGTCCTGCAGAGTTTAGCTCCAAACCTGAAAGACATCTATAGAAGCTCTGATTGAGAACTAACAGAAGTTTAGATGTTGATGTTTTATTGAAAATGTTTGGTCACCATTATGGTGATCATTGTTTCCTTTAGTTGGGCAGTTTGACTCTTGGTTTTTTATGTGTTTGTGGTTTTTGTTACAGTGTTAACAAAACACATAATCTGTTCAAATCAAAAGAAGCCATAAACAAAAATTGTCATGAAGAAAAATGTTTGACTAAACTCATTACTGACTAAAATGTTAATAAATAATATTCACCAACAATACTTTCTTGCCACAGATCAGGCATTCTGATTTTGATTTTTAAATACATTCTAGGGGGAAAAAGGTTTAGATGCACACATCAAGAATCAGCATATGAATCTCAACAATGGTGACATACTTAATGCTGCAATGCATGCTGGGATCCATGAGTTTTATACTGTGGTGGCTTAGCAGGGTTGGAGCTAAACTCTGCAGGACATCAGCTTCCTAGGACCCAACTTGCCTATTCCTGACTTAGAGGTACAAAAATGTACCCTTAAGATTATCACCCCAGTGACGGCCACTTGCACCTTAAAAAAGGTACTATTTTGTACTCTTTTTGTGCTTTTGTTTTTGAGAGTGTACTAGTTATGTCTGTACAGCAACTTGGCCCATCCTAGTGAACGCCAGAGTAACCAATGGCAGTATGAAGTTAGCCAATCATACCAAATACATGCAGAAGAATGAAAGGTACAGTGAGGCTACAGAAGATGCAACAGAAGTGTAGAATATGAGCCCTTTAAAACTCTGCTTTATTGAAGTTTATTTCCAACCTGCTTCAGCACACCTGCCTGTGTATTTTCAGGTGACCCTGAAATGCTTGATCAGTTGCTTCAGGTGTGATTGATTACGGTTGGAATTAAACTCTGCAGGACAGTGGGGTTGTCTCAGATCGCCCCCTATACCCTTAAAAAGGGCAATATTTGAAGGGACAGCCATTTGTAGTGGTCAAGTGTTATCAAGTGCACTCATTCAATCCCACAATGCACCGCAATAACAAGACTACAACTGATGTACGCTCAACGGAACACCCACAATGCACTGTGAGAGTTGTACTGAATGAAATCCCACATCCCGCCAGAAGATGCCATCCGCAACTGAAGCATCCATCCATTTTCCAAACCGCTGGTCCAGTGTGGGTACAGCGTAGGATCATACTGTTATACATTCCTAATTAATTAAGGTTTATACATATTTCCCATGACAGAGCTCAAGATAAATCTTTGTATTACTACTGGAGCTGCTGGTTTGCTAAGTTTCAAATGAAGCACAAACTATGCAAAAACGGCAGCACTCAGTGTCTGGTGCACTCAGTGTCCGAAGACACTCACTCTTTTTCATTCACTCCTTCAAGTGGACTATATTAGTGGAGTAATGTAGGAAATAGTGAATGTGGGCGATTTCGGACACAGCCTGGGCCACAGGAGCAGGGTTGAGGATATGCACTTTAAAGGAACAGATCACCCGTTAAGAAACATTGCATCACATTTTCACATTCCAAACCTGTATGACTTGCTTAACACAAAATTAGATGTTTTGAAGAATATTTATGCTAGGCTTTTCCAGATCATAAAAGAATAAGAGATGCAAGTTATTGTATTTGTGCACTTCCAGTTGCATCATCTAAAGTCAATGATTTTTTCCAGAATTGTATTTTTTTAATGACATATATTGATGATCATATTTATCTCTGTTCAGTGTTGAAGATGGACGTCTGCTGGACTATCTAGTGGCTCATGATGAGCTGATGGAGGAGAAGGTGGCGTTCTTCATTAAAGACACACTGGAAGCACTGCAGCACCTGCACACCTGCAGAGTAGCACATCTGGACCTCAAGGTGAAACATTATACCACCACATCAGCAGCATTTAGAGCTTATTTAGTAAAAAGTAGATGATTAGCAGACACTTATCCAAAGCAACACATTAGCAACTGCCAGATACCACCAGTACACTTAATAACTGTGCAGCAGTGTGCTGACAACCTAAATAAATCCAAATATTGTATATACCAAGACTGTTTACTTATATTATTGTGAATGGGAGAAACTGCAATGCAAAATATGATGGATCTAATACAGGAAGTCCTACCTTCTAAAAAGAGAGTCATTCCGCCTAAGCTCCAGTTTCCATAGAAACCACCTGTAACACTTTAGTTTAGGGTACAGCTCTCGTTATTAACTAGCATCCATGTTACAAGGATTTTGGCTATTTATTAGTACTTGAAAAGCACATATTAATGCCTTATTCGGCATGACCATATTCTACATTCCTTAATCCTATCCAACACCTAAACTACAAAAACTACCTTACTAACTATTAATAAGTAGTAAGTAGGAGTTTATTGAGGAAAAAGTCGTAGTTAATAGTGAAAATTGGACCCTAAAGTGTGACCAAACCATCAATGTCCTAAGACTGCACATTGGCTGGACCGACCTGAAATACACACTTTTAAATGCTATTTGAGCAAAAGAAACAACATTTAAGAGACGGTTCATGTCAGATTTGATTACTGATTTGAAATATGTTATTATTAAAATGTGAGCTTTTTAAGTTGTTTAGAGTTGGTCTTGCATAACAGAAGTAGCTCCAAATATGGCAGCCAAGTGAACTGAGTTTCTTTGTAAGGGACTTTGATAAAACCTGCTAGAAGCCTGAATCTAGCAGCAGCCACATAGCAACATCCTGGCAACCACCCATCACACCAGTGTTTTGTACAAGCAAGCACCAAGTATGTAGGTAGATGAGCACTAGTGCAGAGTCTTGAAAGTCTTTTTCTTCTTCCTCAGCCTGAAAATCTGTTGGTGGACCTCCACGTGCCTGTGCCTTGCGTGAAGCTCTCCGATCTGGGCGAAGCAGTACAGGTTTCGGGTCACCGCTATGTGCATCTCCTCCTGGGGAACCCTGAGTTTGCCGCTCCAGAGCTCATCCAGGGCACCCCGGTATCCCTGTCTACAGATGTGTGGAGTGTAGGGGTGCTGGCCTATGTCATGCTCAGCGGAGTCTCCCCGTTCCTGGACGAGAGTCTGGAGGAGACCTGCGTCAACATCTGCAGGCTGGACTTCTGCTTTCCTGAAGAGTACTTCTGCGGCGTCAGCCAGGCCGCCAAAGACTTCATTATGTCCACGCTCAACCAGGACCCCAGAAAGAGGCCGAGCTCAGCCTCGTGCCTGCAGCACCCGTGGGTCAGCGCTCATAGTGGAGATTACTCCAAAACACCGCTGGACACCGTCAGACTCGCTGCGTTTATCGACAGACGCAAACAGCTACATGATGTCAGACCCGTGACAAACGTTAAAGGACTGGTCAGCAGCAGTATGGGACACACCTTATGAGACGAGAACATGGGCTGAAGGAGAAAGATTCTAGCATGTTACATGCTGTTCTTCAACATTAAATATCATTAACATTAATCATTTGGAATGTGCACTTACTGTACACAGTGTTTCCTGTAGAGTTATTTGGCCTGCTCTGATGTCTTGTGACCCGGGGAGTTCAACACTTTTGAGACCTTTATGGCTCGTTTCCACCGAGCGGTACAGTTTAGTACAGTACAGTATGCTGAACCCTGATCCGACTTGTGTTTCCACCGCCAACAGCACCCTTATTATAAGCGTGGTGTAGCGACCGACACAATTCTTGCACAAAGAAGAAAGCGGCACAGTAAACAACAATGGACGACATACAGCAGATTATCTCTCCATGTGGCTGTTGAGTCAAGAAAGCAGGCTGCAATTCTCTGTCAACCAATCAACGTTTCTGGCCAGTGAGTCTAGCTCCACCGGACTAGTTTAGTACCGGACTACTGTGCTAAGAACTCCAACGAAAAGGGTGCCAAAAAAGTGGTACTATACGGTTCGGAATTCGGGTACCATTCACAAGTTCTGACAACGGAAACGCCGAAAATTGTGCATCATACCGAACTGTACTGAACCGTACCGCTCGGTGGAAAAATGCCATTAGTGATTCATAGATTAATAGAAACTGCAAGGACACTGGAATTGTGGTAATTGTGGCGCTAGGAGTAGTGACATCATTGAATGTCATGTGTGGGAGTGGCTTAGGGTGATTTGTTTGTTATATATTCAGTGATATTGAGAGGGTTTACAGGAAATGTTCAACCAAAAATGAGAATTTCTTACTTGTCGTTCCAGACCTGCAAGATGTGCAAAGGCAAAAAGAGATATTTTGACGAATGTTAATGCTTCTCCAAGTAAAACAAAAAAAAATTTTGCGTTGACATATTTTCAAATACGACACATCAGGTTTGACATTGATGATGCTAAATGGCGCGGTTCTTGAACGGATCGCGACATGCCAGTTTGAATGTGCAGGAGTTCAATAAAGCAATAAACCCCAAAAAGCCGTGGTTTACAGTGAATTCAGAACAGCTGCAGCCCTATTCGGACGGGACTAGTTTTCTAAACGACATTTGAGTTATGATTTTTATCACTCGACGTCTGTGATTTCATGTATCGATTTGGACGGGACTAACATCTCTGTTTATTTCAGAGGAGAAAGTGTGTTTTCTAGATAGGGGCGTTACAGAAGCTCGTGCTGGGCTTGCGCATGTCACGTATGACGTATATGTCTTAAGTTATTATTTATTGATATAATTTTTATTTATTATGAAAACCTATTTAAGTAAACTTCACGAGTTAATAAAAGTGGCTTTTATAATAAAGTGAGTAGCAAAATCTAGACAAGCATCTTACTCTTACCTGACACTGATATTAAAGGCACAATATGTAAGATTTTTTGATTAAAATATCCGAAAACCAGAACAATGTTATATATTTTGTTGACTTGTGTATTTGCATTATCTCAAATGTTTCCAAGAATCTTTAAATCCAGAGAAATAAGCAGTTTTTACCAGGACACGGATCGTGCCTGTGCGTCGCCCATCAGTGACATCATATTTTATTATATCCTAATTGTTATATAGCTCAACACAGTCTTATTGTCTTATTGTTCAAATCTGGTTTACCGTGAGTAGCATGTTTTACAATGCTTAATATCTCACTGCGGTGTGAATAAGTGTCTCATAGCAGCCGCCGAGCGAACGCACAGAGTAGCATTATAACTTTCAACACACTCAAATGTATCTAATATGATAAAACAGAGCTGCGTTACCTCACACACTGCGGTACCGCTCGTCTGCGGCAGAATAAAAGCACAGCGAAATGAAGGCGTCATCAAGCTATGCCTGTGTTTTGAATACACGACCCCTAGTGGTGAAAAATTACATATTGTGGCTTTAAAATGGGAATTCTTCATAGTTTTTTATGCAGATTGGTTCTATTTATTTCTTTTTACAGAAGGTAAAAGTCGCCATAATATTTACTGACACTGTTCGATTACTGAGATGGAAAGTTCGTACGGGACTGAAATCTCTGAGAAGCTCTGGTAATAATTACTTTCCCCCAGCTCTCCATGAAAAACGAATCCCGTCTGAATACGGTTTAAGGGCCGTTGTTACTGCTGAAACCCCCATAGTTTTTCTAAACTCACTGTAAATCACGACTTCACTGGGATTAGAACAGTTGCTCCACATACCTGGCAACGTTTCATAAAATAAACACACAGACACAAAAAATGAATGCTATTAATAAAAAATAAAAACACATTATTCTTCCACCAATGTAGTTCTTCAGAAGTGGACTAGTTGAGCGACATGCGAGTAGATAAACGACGACAGGATGTGATAGAATGTGCTTGAGGGTGTGAAGAGAAATTTAGCTATCCATCATCTTGCAGCAGATATATTTTTCATGGATTTAAAAATGTTGAATATTTGACAGGTTATTGTACAAATACATGCATGTAGAAATAACAGAACATACACCACTGAACCTGTATTATATTCCGTTTTCATAGTTTGGGGTCATAAGTGTCATCATTGATGTCATTTAGCATAATAAGGCTTTTGAATGTCTTAAAATAGAAAAAATATGAATTGAACAAAGAATGTTGTTTTCTTATTTGTCAGCAAAGTATTGTCATTTCAGTTATTAAACCTCAGCAGTTCAGCACTTATTTCCACCGCCGTTCAGAATATGGTGTCAGTCAGATTTTTTGTTTTTGAAATGATTATCTTCTACTCACCAAGGCTGCATTTATTTGATCAAAAATACAGTAAATAATATTGAAATATTAATACAATTCAAAATAACAAATTTAAAATAAAATTAAATATATATTTCTGTGATCAAAGCTGAATTCCCAGCATCATTCCTCCAGTCTTCAGTGTAACATGGTCCTTCAGAAATCATTCTAATAGTCATGTAGTGCTCAAGAGAGATTTCTGAATAATATCAATGTAGAAAACACGTGTTCTATATTTTTATTCTTTGATGAACAGAAAGTTTAACAGAACCGATTTAATTTGAAATAGGGTTTTTTTTGTAATACAATTCTTTACTGTCACTTTTGATCAATTTAAAGCATCCTTACTGAATAAAAGTTATTATTTTTACAAATATATTTAACAAAATCCATTGCCCAGAAAGAGCCCACAGAAGCATTTTACTCCATTTATTGTTTCATGTATTATTCTTCAACACATTAATGTATTATAAGAATGTCCAATGTTGTGTTTATGTTTGACTATAGAATTGTTCTGTATGTTGTAATATGTCACACTGTCACAGCAGTCACATATCAGCTTTGACAGGTCAGAAGCACATAGTTTTAATCACTTTCAGTTGATAATGTGACAACATCAGTGTACACACCTTTACCGTCAAAGGAAGCCTAATGGAGAGGATCAGTGAGGGCCAGTGGATTATCACAGCGGTGTAGAATAAAGACATTACAGCATGACACGCCTGTGAATACCGCATTGGGACAATCGCTACATCTCCATGTTTAAGCTCATCAGCTCCTGCTGTTTAAAGCTTCTGCTCTGCATTAATAACCTCAGTAATATCATCACCAGGGTTGGGCCACATCTAAACACAAACAACATAAAAATAATCAGAATGTAATTTGATTTCAGTCAACAATAGCTGTCACCCAAAATACTTCCTTTGATAAGCATCTCAGTAGAGCTCATTACATCTCTATTTCACGCATATGCCCCTGCAAAAGGATTGTATAGAAGCCTGTGTAAAACTTGCGGAAATATTGTTTTTCTTGATTCATATGGGCTGTTTGTTTGTTACTGAATGTTAAATAAACCGTGCTTTGTTTTTAGAAAAACTGTTTTCTTGTGTGTCTTTTTTAAACGTTTATCTGGAGGTGGTTTTATTAATAGCATGCAGTCTTAATATTGTTTTAATGAATTATTATTTTAATATATTATAAATGTTAATATTACATCAGCACAATATCAAAGTACAAAGATTTAACACTATGTAACACTATGGCCTGGTTTCACAAACAGGGTTTAGTTTAATTGGGACATTTAAGTAGCTTTTACAAATATGCCTTGAAAAAAGACATTCCTGGTGTGCATCTCAAGACAAAACAATGTCACTGACATACACTATATTGGCAAAAGTTTTGGGACGCTGCATGCCTTAACATGCACATGAACTTTAATGACATCCCATTCTTAATCCGTAGGGTTTAATATGGAGTTGGCCCACACTTTGCTGCTATAACAGCTTCAACTCATCTGGGAAGGCTTTCCACAAGGTTTAGGAGTGTGTGAACAGTCATTTTTAACCATTCTTCTAAAGTGCATTTGTGAGGTCAGGCACTGATGTTGGACGAGAAGGCCTGGCTCGCAGTCTCTGCTCTAATGCTCTTTTGCAGGGTCTTTTTTTGCATTGAGAGAAGCTTCTAAACGTTCTTCCCTAGTCTGCAAGCTCAGGATCCGACTGCCCCTTCTTTCCTGCAGAGAAATAGTTCCCTTTCGCCAGGGGTGGACCCTTCTTCCCTGACCCTGCCTGCTGTTTAGGCTGTGTGTGCCCATCCAGCCTTCCAAGCACTGATTAAGCAGGATAGACAGCATTTTCACTATATTTGCAGCCATTTCTGGCAAATATTAACACAATATGTGCATCAACTTTGACTAGGCTTTACAGTAGCATTTTATTCTGGGGAGAGATAAAGAAGAGACAATGTTAATCTTTTTCTTGAGTGATCTGGTTATTTTATTTGGGTCATGAGAGTACAACAGCGTTCACAGCGTTGAGTATTGTAGCCAATCACGGGCATTTCTGTTGAAAATAATAAGCAAGCATATGTTTAATTTACCAGGAATGAGAATCCTCTCAGTATCGATCAAAACAAGTTTTATACAGTCTCATAACGCTGAATTAATTTTAGTGCAAGTTTACGTTTTACACAAATCTTCCCATTATATACTTATCCTCGCATCATAACAGACAAAGCACGGACATGATTTAAATAAAGATTTATTAAGTTTAGTCAGATGTTTTTGTTTTTCATTAGACTTTATAATGTTCCCTACAATTAGGCAATATATTTAACACCAGTACAAATAAAGTGACAAAAATAGATATTTTAATGTTATAGTGTGTTTTCACGACACGTCATCAATCCGGAAGTCGGCCCTATTGGCGAAACTAAACGTAAACAATGCCACTGAACCGAACGGAACGCGCACATTTTTGCTGATTATATCTGCTGAAAATGGTCAATTATTGATTTGTTTTAGGCTGTACTAATCGGCCAGACCGGGAAACATTTGGAGTTTTATAGATTGCCAAAAATAATAACAAATCAAGGAGAGGAGTGCAAAAAAACTGTCTGAGGAAAGAAGGCGTTTGTGGTTGGCCAAACTGATCCAGGATTTCAAGGGCAAGAATCTTGACAATATTCGCGTTTGTTACATTAATGAGACTAAGGCTTAATGTTTCTACAACCTTCCTGTTAAATGTGTCAATAGCAAGAGCTTCCAGGGTATTCACTGATGTTATTTCATTGTAAATAGTATACTTGTGTAGCAACAAACAGTATACCACTGTCATTAGAACAACTTGGCAGTGACAGCAACTTATTAAAAGAGCAATAGAACAGCTGGGTATGGTATGCCACAACTTTTTACTTTATTGTATGATGTACAAATTATGTGAAAATGTACTCTATTAAATAAAGCTGTACAACAACAAAAAATAGCGTGAATTGTTATATTAACACATTACATTTTCAAAAGGAAATAAAAAAAAAAATTATTAAAATAAAACTTTAAGCCTAATTGAAAAAAAAGTGCCTGAAGTGCTTAAGGGAAAAAAAATACACTTAAGCTTTACATCAGAGATGTAAATAATAACGTGAAGCTGCAGAACGGTACACTGCATAAAACAATTGCACAAAGTTACAAAAAACTTTACTTAAAAAAACCTTTGTAACATTTGAGGTCTTCAGCTGTGTATGGACTTGGCGAAAAAAAAGAAGTAGTTTACTATGTCCGGATAAGAAATCGAAGGGAGAATTGTCGGGTTGTCAGTCCATGACAAAAGAGGAGGTTGCCTAGCAACGAGGGGGAGAGGACGCTGGCGTTGTCTGTTCGCCGCTTTTCCACCCGACTTTAGTTTAACTTATGTTAGTTTTAGATTTTTATTTTTATTGTTTTGACCATAACTAGTATAATCAGTCAGCGCCGATATTGGGACTGTTCCTTGGATCGTATCGTCTCAGATAACTCTACTTGGCTGTTGACAGTTGGTACATGGCAGTTGGTAGTTTCGAATGGACTCTCTCATGACAGGAGCGGATGCTCATTTTTCGCCGTGTTTCTACGTCAAAATATTTTTGTATGGATTGTTATGGTTTGCTTCTAATTCAGAAGGACGTTTACTCACCTACTGCTATCTCTTCTAAGTATCGGCTGTTTTGCTGGTGATTGCTGGGAGTTTGGCTCATGCAATTCTCTGCCATGGTATGGACCATCTTCTCGCTGTGCCTGACAGTGTTCCAGCTCTGTGTTTGGATAATGCATAGCACTAGTCAAGACCTTCCAGCGGCCGTCATGAAGCTAAAATATTCAATCCTGCAGCAACTAAATTTCAACAACCGCACCGTTCCGGCGTGCATTGCGGTCATTAAGGAACATGGACTTCTGCGCCGACCGCGTTACATCCATAGAGGCTCTCGTCGTGGGCTTGTTTTCCATCAGAACACTCTGCTTCAGCCATACCATCCATCTGGACCACTGTCCATCCATAGAGGCTCTCGTCGTGGGCTTGTTTTCCATCAGAACACTCTGCTTCAGCCATACCATCCATCTGGACCACTGTCGCATATCTACCGCGTCATCAGAACAGTGTTGCTCTCTGTGTTGGTAACCTATCAGTGGACCCCACAGACTATAAATGTTTTTAAACATGGTCTTAAAACCCACCTTTTTAGCTTTTAATTGATTTGATGTTACTTATTTTTCTGTTTTTATTTATTTTAGTTTTTTGATTGTTTCAAATCTGTAGCACTTTGAGATTTTGCCTAATGTAAGTGCATTATAAATAAAATGTATTATTATTATTAAGAGCTAGCTCATACGGATCTTTAACGCCTATTAACTTAAGTTTCTTAAAATATCGCGCTCTTTCCTGCTTACTGGGTCCTTCTCTATATGATTTCACAGCTTCGACGCGTTTTTCTGTGGTTTAGACATAATAAATTAGTAGAAATTGGTCTTCAGTGGTATTTTAACCGTGCAATACGCGCTGTTGTTTACATCCTAGTACCTCCAATATGGCCGCTCATCCGGGTAACTGACCAAGCCGTGACGTAGGTGCAAACCCTCTATAACAGTGATTTGATAGAAAAAAATGGCTAATAAGCCAATAAGTGATCCTCTTCTGCCATCTACTGGCTATAGTGGTAATTTATTTTATCATTTTTTTTTATGTTGTTAATGTCCTAGTGTTATTTTATGATACTCAACGCATACACAACAGGTGAATATAGATAAATGATGCTAGCATATACAAAATTTAACCCAAAAAAGAAGTTTTAAATCATGTTTAAAAAAACGTGGAGTGCATGCACCTCGGTGGGTGGAGTTTACCTATTTTGAATGTGTGTGAGTCTAGACGCTAGAAATGTTTCACAATCCACGCGCTGTGCTGCGACTTACAAATGTGCAAGTAGAGATCCACCAATGCAGAGGAAGCCATCAACAAATGCACAGGAAGCGATTCACAAATGAATGCAAATGAGTTGTGTTTGTGACATAAAAACATATGCGGATATTTATTTTATTCACAAATGGCATTGTATTTGTGAATCTAATTCATTTTTGTGAAACCCCTGCATACGTTAGTGGATAACATTCTATTTATTCGGAATAATGCAACAATTCTACCCCCATACCACAGTGCTGTCCATGCTAAGTCGAGGGAGTGCTAGGGGACTTTAAACTTTTAAAGTCCACAATCATCTCCACAGTTTTGAGCGTGTTCATCTCCAGATTGTTATGACTGCAGACAGTCAGTTTCATGGCCACAAAAAAAATATTATTTCTTAGTAATCACAGCTCTTAGAGCACGTAACAAGATCGGTCATTTAAGTGACAATTTGTTTGCAGGCAGGGAGTCAGAACCAAATATGTATCGTGCACAAATTTTATAAACTAAATCACGAATCCCGCTGATGACGTAAGACGCTGCTGACGTGTTATCTGGTGCGCCAGAGCGTCCATGTAGTCTGAGGGAGACGCACGCTTTGCGTCTTACGTCAGCAGCGTCACTGTGGACTCGTGAGTGCGGATTCAAACAAACACGGAAGAGAAGACAATGCTGAATAAAGTTGTAGTTTTTGTTAGTTTCGGACCAAAATGTATTGTCGATGCTTCAAAAGAGTCTAACTAACCCACTGATGTCACATGGACTACTGATGATGTTTTTCATACCTTTCTGGACACGGACTGTAGAGTGTGCATACACTTTCAATGGAAGGACAGAAGGCTCTCGGACTAAATCTAAAATATCTTAAACTGTGTTCCGGAGATGAACGGGTTTGGAACGTCATTAGTCATTAATGACAGAATTTCCATTTTTGGGTGAACTAACCCTTTAACATATACTTGTTTAATTAGTGACACTTAGCCTACTTTTTTAAACCTTTATTTGAATATGGCAACATATAATTTTAAAATCTTTATTCGATATTTCCATCACTGGCAGACTCTTCCCTCATCAGCCAATCACTGTGCATGATGACATCATCCATAGCAATGAGGTGAACCCAGCCCTTTCTCTTTTCTCTCTATTCCTTAGTAAAAGTTGCTATTATATTTGCTATTATAAAAGTATTTAGGAGAACTCAGTGCTAAAATGTTTTTGCTTCTGCCGTCAGTCTGAAAGTCTGGCTTTGCGAGACTACCCAACTGCAGACTGATGGGGCGTTCACACGGACGCGATTGACGCGAATTATTCGCGCTATTCGCGCGAAAGTGGGACGCTTGAACATTTTGAGTTTACTCGCTTCATTCGCGCGAATCGCGCCGCAGAATGCCAATTCGCGTCTCTGCATAGACTTAACATGTAAATCACTCGCGCGAATCGCGTCAATCGCGTCCGGTGTGAACGCACCATGAGGCTCCAAGATGTCGGCGCCATATTTTGGCGTTGGCGGTGTCATGACAAATCAGGTCCTCCCTCAAAATCGTGCCTCCCCAAACTGTCAGTTAATGATTATCTTAAAGCTGCAGTCCGTAACTTTTTGCGCTCTAGAGTGTCAGGAGTTTGGTTTGATTTCTCTTGTTTTCCTTCTCTCGCTACTGCACGTATGCTTTCGCACAGCTGTCCGCCATCTTAATCAGCGGTCGCGCTCTTCTTCTCTTATGCTCTTCTCTCCTCTTTTTCGGGTTATTGTTTGTTCATTTATGTCTGCTACTTAAGCCTTGTCATTGTCTGCTCGTCTAGTCCTGTATCGTCATGTGTGTGTGGCAGACAAGGATTTCATCCTGTTATCTTCTGCCTACAAGTCTGCTCTTCTGCACCGCCGTGTCTGCCAAGTGAAGTGATTGTTGGGTGTTTCCAGTGTGCACTCTCTTACAGCAGCTTCCTGCACCAGGCACCCCACACTGTAAAAATCGTAAAATGGTAAATTACTGGCAGCTACGGCTGCCAAACAAAACCCTAAAATTAAAGTAAAATATCTTAATTCAAATAAAGTGCAAAAACAATAATTTTACAGAAATTTACATTAAAGGTTTTACTGAAAAATACTGCTATTTTACAGATTTTTTCCTGGTTTAAATTAAGATATTTTACTTTAATTTTCACGGTTTTGTTTGGCAGCCATAGCTGCCAGTCATTTACCATTTTTATACAGTGTTAAACAGTTATTTTACAGATTTTTTCCTGGTTTAAATTAAGATATTTTACTTTAATTTTACAGTTTTTGTTTGGCAGCCATAGCTGACAGTCGTTTACTGTTTTTTAAAAAGTGTAAAATTGTTATTTTACAGATTTTTCCTAGATTATTATGATCAAACACCTTCAATAACACTGTTATTTTACAGATTATTACAATAAAAAAAATCCAATAAAGTGTTAAAGCATGCTCAAGATTGTAAATTTACATTTTATTTTGGAAGACAAAATACAGTCTGTACAATAATACAATTCATAATACATTTAACATTTAAAACACAGATAACAGTGGAATAGTTTCATCAAATTTTTAAAGTTGAATAAAAATATTCTTAATTTTAAACTGAAAAAATTTTTTTTTAAAAAATACAAAACTGATACATCTACAATGTTTCACTATTGATTCTAAAACTTGTATTATTCAGATATAAATGTATGTAAACAAATTCTTCTCAAACAGTTCTTCAGAGCCCCCAGGAGGAATTAAAAAACTAAAAATTGCATTTATCTTGTAAGTTAGGGTTACTAATATCATAATGAGGTCATGATTTCACCTTAAAACAAAACAACAAATTGTGCCGTTTACCGTTAGCTTTGTATTTACCAAATCAGTTTTATATTGTTTTTGTTAATATTCAACTGACCCTGTGGGCTCCATAGCTGATAATATATGTGGACAAACATTTACCTTTTAATTCAGAATCCAAGCTATATAGTGTAATAAGAAATATAAACAAAACATACAACAGAATGTCCATGATTCTGCATCAGAAGGGACAGACACAGCAGATAAAGAGCAATCCTCTTCCAAATCTCCAATAATCAGCTGATCCTTAAAAGAAAGAAAGAAAAAGACATTGATTAATTGAAAAGTCCTTAACAATTGAGGATTTAGTTTTTGTACCTTTCCTTTAAACAACATTTGATATTGAGATATTTTGGCTATATGAACACAGAGTCCTCTCAGCTTTGAGATGGGAGTTATTAGGAATATGAGGATTCACAACAACTGACACCTTCTCCAGATGTATCATAGCAAGGTAACACAGTTGCACCAATTTTTGTACACAGAATGCCAACTATAGTACAAAATATTCTGTAGAATAACACTGTTATTAAAATAAAACCAACCAACTAATATTTTTATTAATTGCAGCAGTTTACACTGTTTTTATTACAAATGGTACTTGTTGAGATCATTAGATTAATCAAGACTTCAGATTTAATCAGTCATCATTTACTCACCCTTAAGTTTTCTTTACCAACCTTTCTACAGACTTTCTTCTGTAGAAAACACAAAATAAAAATAAGGAAGAAAATATATTTTGAGAGGTGTCTTGGTCATTATTGACCAAAACATTTGGTCCAATGTAGTTTGGTTATACCAACATTATTCAAAATGTTTCACAGAAGAAAGTCAAACAAGTTTGATAAGACATGAGGGTGAGAAAACGATGAGGAGTTTTAATTTTGAGTGAGCTATGCTTTTAAACTCAAGAGGGTACGTTTGAACAGAGTTGGGCCTGTGTTCACATTTCCTCACACATAAGGGTACAGTAACAGTATTAATGTTGGATACGACATGAATACTCACTTCCTCTGAAGATCATGTGGCAGAAGATTTTCATTCCCAAAACTTCTGGATCATGAGGGGAGAAACACACACACACACACACACACACACACACACACACACACACACACACACACACACACACATTAATATTAATTTGTTTAATAAAACATTCATATTAATTATCAACTTACTGACAGAGACATGGACTTGAGAATTGTACTCACCAGGTCCATGCAAAAACAGAAGATCGAAAATCCTGGTTTGCCTATAATTCTTCCAAGAATGGAGTCCAAGAATGGTGGTTTCATGTCCTTTCTGTTGAATGAGTGTACATGACAGTGTTCTCAGATTACTCGTGCCAAAGCTCCTTTACTTTTTATGACAAGCTTGATCTAGCTGACAGTAAGGATGGGCATTATGACCATATTATTCTACATACATGAGAAATGTTATTTCAATAACGATATCACAATATAGTTATTTAATTTTTTTATGGATATTTCATCAAAAATATTACAGAATAATACTGTTTAGTCTTCAATGTAGCATATTCTATTAATTAAATTCAATTGATTCTAAAAGAGCCAAGGTCTTCTCTGACTTTTGTTGTTTGATTAAAAATATGAAACCAGTTTATTAAGCTGCTGTCCCTTTAAGAACAAATGCACAGAATGACACTCATCCGGGTTTCCCACTTTAACTGTTTAACTTTACATCAGACATAACTGACTGTTTAAATCAAGTGAATACCTCACATGACTTTAAGATAATTCTGTGCATTTTTCAAAGGATAATTGATTGCGGCTTATTTGAACACATGCATGTCCCTCTCTTTATTCTTCATACATGCATGTTTCTTTGTCAAAATGTCAATAACTTTTAGTACAGTGATACACGGATATATTTACATTCCGTGATATAAAAAGGTAACGTTACGTTAAAGTTAACGTTAACTGCAAAGTCTCTAACAATAGTCACTATCATCATCATAGCGTTCAGCCCTATCTTAACAGTATTACAACATAAAACACAGAAACAAAATATGTAAATTAATCGGGATTAGTATATCACTAAGTAACAGTTACTTGATGTGACAGTGAAAAAAATATAAAGGTATTTACCTGCTGCAGCTTGCCGTCTGTTGTCCGCCATTGGTAACTTCTGTTCAGATTCCTGTTTTTTCTTTCTCTGTCGACATCCCACGATCGAAATTTGTCCAAAATAAGATTTTAATGGATGTAAAATGATCCATGTAAGTTAATGCTATTACTAGTGGACCGACTAAAGCAAAAGCAGCCGCGAGCACTCCAACGGCAACGGGTGTATATTCAAACATGACCGGTAGAAGGCGCGCACAGCTGTCATTGGCCAGATTTCTAGATGACGTTCAGATTGACCAATCACGCTCAAATGAACACGGAAAGACAGCAGATTGACTTGCAACTGTTATACAGAAAAACTGGTTAAAACTACAGTTAGCAAATGTGTATTTTATTTGCTGTTATATTTCATTAGTTGGTCAAATGGAGTGGGCAGAGCAGAGGCCTGAAAGTTTCAACCTGGAGAGCAGTGCAGATTTGATATTTAGTTTAGTTTGTTATATTTGTATCTAGAATTACAGTTTAAATGTAAAAATACACCTAAACTGTAAAAATAAACAAATAAAAATAAATGGTCAAATTGTAGTGATTGCCAAACAAAAACAAAATTAAAGTATAAAATGTCATTTTAAATAAGAACAAAACTGTAAAATAACACTGTTTTCTCTTAAACTTTTAATGTAAATTTCTGTAAAGTTTTTGCACTTTATTTTAATTAAAATTTCAAGATACAAGTACAAGATATTTTAATTTGACAGTTTTACTTTTACTTTAAAATAACAAAAAAAAAAAAAAGAATAATGTTAAATTGTTAGTATGGACATAAACCTTTAATGTAATGAGCTAAATATTTTATTATAGATTATTTCTGTAATTTTACATACATTTGTATGTCATTTAAGAAAACAGAAAAATACTGTATAAATACTGCAGTGATTTTCTGCATATAAAAAAGAGAATTACTGTAATTTGTCATTAATGATATAATTCTTAAAATAATGGTCAAGTTATTAATTTACAGATATTGTTTGTATTTTATATGAATTTGTATGTTATTTATGAAAACAGAAAAATACTGTATAAATAATACAGCGATTTTCCTGTATAAAATAATGAGAATTACTGTAATTTGTCATTAATGATATAATTCTTAAAATAATGGTCAAGTTATTAATTTACAGATATTGTTTGTAATTTTACATGAATTTGTATGTTATTTATGAAAACAGAAAAATACTGTAAAAATAATACAGTGATTTTCTTGTATAAAAAATAAGAATTACTGTATTTTGTCATTAATGATATAATCCTTAAAATAACATTAAATTTGTTTATTTACAGATATTCTTTGTAATTTTACATAGTTTTAAACATAATTTAAAATTAAAAGAAAATACTGTAAAAAAATTAGAGTTATTTTCCGTAAAATTAGGATTTTTTTACAGTGCACCTGTTTCATGTCTGGTCCCTATAAGTTTCCTTCTTCTGAGCTGTGTCTGCCTAGACGGCCAGTGACCAGCAGACAGCCTATTTTGTCCTTTTCCTGCTGTCCAATAAATAACTGAAACCTGCTTTCGCTTTTGGGTCCTTTCTACATTGAGGTCATATCGGTGAATAAACAGAGCTGCATGCGTCAAGCGGGTGGACATTGCAGCTGGAGCTACTTCTCTCTGTTTATGTCTAAGGCAAGTCGCGCAGGGACTGTGCTCCTCCGCAGCGGTTCCTACCAGACCGGTCTGAAATAGTCACAATATAAACAATTACTATAAGTGTACCATAATGGTTCAGGGTAAGACAAAAACTTTATTCATGTTGTACATGTTGAACACAAAAAAGTTACAGACAGCAGCTTTATACAAATTATTAAGTTAAAATAAGCATAGCTTGTGCATGCGTATTTTGCATATAAAATGTGTACGAAAACACTATGCATAATAAAACCAATTTAACGTAATTTCTTACACTTGATTAGCGGCTTCACTTTTCTACAATGGAAGAGAGTGAAGGTGAGTTGAAACCTGGAAGCCACAGAAAGAACATGTCTTTTTTTAAATACAATATAAAACTATAAATAAATTATAAATTTTCTCTTTATTCATTACAATGCATGATATCAGCATCATAATGCATGGCAGCCATAGTCTTATTATAATTGGTAAAACCTAAAAGCCGAAACAAGAAAACAATGATATAGTTTATTTTATTTAGATGATATACAATATCACTCAATTACACGCCTATTATTAAAAACTACCACACATTTGCTGGAGGTAATGCCTTAAATCAATCTTACCTGTCATGACATTCCCTACTCTGCCTTCTCTTATAAAATAACATTTATATCAAGGTAAAATGTACATATAGTTCCAAAATAAAGTATTGTTTAGTGTAAAACATGTTGAAGATTAGCGAACAGGCAGGTGATTCATTAAGACTACATGTACATTAATCCGGACAGATTTGAAAACAGAGTTATCGTTTCAAAACGCTCTCCGTCCACACTAATGTTTTCCAAAAGTTTCTCATTCACACTGAAACGCTTAAACACCAAATTCAACTTACTGCACATGCGTAAAAGCTCACTGTCTCATCATAAAGTGCACACAATTCTTCTAGCAGGGTCATCTTATTGAAATATCTCACCATTCACTGATGCGTCCAGGTCGCACTCGGTCAACCATTATTATGTTTGGTCTAAAACGCATTGTTTTGCCACAGGACAGCAAATACAAGTAAGTTTTCTGTCATCCTTGCAGAGTTGCCAACTTTCAAGTTCACATTAGAGTGAGGTTTTTTTCGGGGGAGGGGAATCGTATTTTTTTTCCAATCAGATTTTTCAATAATTCATATGTATCCTACTGTATAAGGACAAATAAGTCACCTACTGGGTGATGGCATTACAAATGAAAAAAATAATTTCAGCCACAAAATGACTCTATTTAAACCTTAATTATTACACTAATTGTAATATAAATAATAACAAATATTTGAGGAAACATATTTTCAGTGGTCATTAATGGACCATAATTATTGCACAAATAGTATTTAGTATTTAGTCAAGGTGTATGGTCAATCAGTATGAGTGTGACCAATTAGTACGGACTACCTGGGGCTAAATACAAAAAAACCCATAACATTAATGTTAACAATGTTGCATCTCCATCACTCTCCTCCATAATAAAATGATACTGTAAATGTGGTTGACGTAATAATCAATGCATTCTTTGCTGTGCAGGTCACCAAAAATTGCTGCAAATACCTGTATAGTGAAGCTGTTGTCTCTCTGCTTAAGCCATTCAAATGTATTGACAGCACCGGTTTAAAACTTTAAAAAATGTAAAAGTTTAGACTTTGTTTAATATCAAAAGCAGGTTTGGTCATTTGCCGTGAGATTTACTGTGCCAGCGTGAGAGCGAGGGGGTGGGGGAGGGGGTTAGGACAATTCCAAGAATAGGTAAAAACTAATTTAAAAATGTTATTATATTATACACTACATAAACCATCATCATTGAGTATTTTTCAATTAATAATAAAATGAATTATCTTTGATTCTACTTATTTTGGCAATAAAAGTGAAATATCCCCAATTGAATGGAATAAACATCTATATTGACCAACCGCCCCCTTGTATCTGCATGAAATGGTTTTGGTCCTGCCTTAGCGCACTCATCAGTGACGGTGTTTAGTTGCAGAAAGTCAGTCCGACGCGCCATAAACACAGAGTAGGGTGAGCAGACGACCCGTTTCAAGGGGACAGTCCCGGTTTTTGGTGTTCTGTTCCCGACTGGAAATGTCCAAGTTTTACAGTTTGTTCAAAACAACCATGAAAAAAGCTCCCAACGTTATAGCAGCAATCGTTTAGTGATTATTTCTCAGCTGCTCAGTGAACCCAAACAAACAGATGAACTAGAGGAAATGACTAGCAGTATGAGCACCATTTTCTCTAGTACATTAGAAAATGTTGCACCAATTAGATTAAAAAGGTTAGAGAGAAAACTAAAGCACCATGGTACAACAGTGCTACACATGTCATCAAGAGAGAAACTCGTAACTTAGAGCGTAAATGAAACAAACTAATTTAGAGGTCTTTAGAATCGTGGAAAGATAGTATGTCACGTTATAAAAGGCCTAAAAGCAGCCAGGGCTGAGCATCTCCGCAAACTAATAGAAAATAACCAAAATAATCCAAGGTTTTTATTTAACATTGGCTAGATTAACAAATAAACAAGCATCGCCTGAGCAAAATATTCCGTTACAGTTTAGTAGTAAGGATTTTATGAATTTCTTCACTGAGAAAATAGAAAGCATCAGAAACAGAATTGTAAATGTACAACCTTTAATGATGTCTTATGATTCAACCTCAATTATCGCCCTCAAGAACTACTGCACCGCTTTACAACTATAGGACAGGAAGAGCTAAATAAACTTATCATTGCATCTAAACCAACAACATGTTTATTAGATCCAATACCCACTAAACTACTGAAAGAGCTGTTACCTGTAGTGGAAGAGCCTCTTCTCAATATTATTAACTCGTCTTTATCTTTAGGTCATGTTCCAAGAATATTCAAGTTGGCAGTCATAAAACCTCTCATTAAGAAGCCACAATTAGATCATAATAACCTAGCAAATTACAGACCCATTTCAAATCTTCCATTTATGTCTAAAATACTAGAAAAAGTTGTGTCTGCTCAATTGTGCTCTTTCTTGCAAGAAAATGATATCTATGAAAAATTTCAATCCAGTTCAGACCACACCATAGCACAGAAACTGCACTCGTTAAAATCACAAATGATTTACTTCTAGCTTCTGACCAAGGCTGTATCTCAATACTAGTTCTACTCGATCTTAGTGCTGCGTTCGATACTATAGATCATAAAATACTCTTAGATCGACTTCAAAATTACACTGGTGTTCAGGAAAGGCATTAAACTGGTTTAGATCGTACTTATCAGACCGCTACCATTTTGTCTGTCTAAATGGGGAAAAATCAAAGATAACGTCAGTAGACTATGGGGTGCCGCAAGGATCTGTGTTAGGCCCTCTGCTATTCTCAATATATATGCTGCCACTTGGTAATATTATAAGAAAACATGGAATTAATTTCCACTGTTATGCTGATGACACTCAATTATATATTTCATCACGACCAGATGAAAAACGCTAAATTATCTAAACTGACAGCGTGTGTTGAAGATATTAAATACTGGATGACGTGTAATTTTCTGCTATTAAATTCAGATAAAACAGAGGTATTACTTATTGGTCCAAAAACGGCCCACAAAACCTCTCACAATACAACTTTAACTTGGAAGGACGTCCTGTCACTTTATCCACTACAGTAAAAGACCTGGGTGTTATATTAGACCGCAACTTGTCTTTGAAAATCATATTTCATATGTTACAAGAACAGCATTTTCCACCTTAGAAACATTGCTAAGCTCGTAACATGCTATCTATTTCTGATGCAGAAAAGTTAGTTCATGCATTCATGACCTCGAGACTAGATTACTGTAATGCTTTATTAGCTGGTTGTCCTGCATCCTCAATGAACAAGCTACAGTTAGTCCAAAACGCAGCTGCTAGAGTTCTTACTAGGTCAAGAAAATATGATCATATAACACCAATTTTATCATCTCTACACTGGTTACCTATTAAGTTCCGTATCAATTACAAAGTATTGCTACTGACCTATAAAGCCCTAAATGGTTTAGCTCCAGTGTATTTAACGGATCTTCTATCGCCCTACAATACATCCCGCTCTTTAAGATCACTAAACTCGAGGCTTCTGGTCGTTCCTAGGATATCTAAGTCCACTAAAGGAGGAGGGCATTTTCACATTTAGCTCCTAAACTCTGGAATAGCCTTCCTGATATTGTTCGAGTTCAGACTCGCTGTCCCAGTTTAAAACTAGATTAAAGACGCATCTCTTTAGCCAAGCATTCACATTATAATTACCTTTTATACTACAGTTAAATCGGATCAAAAGCATTAATATTCTGAACAGCAGCTATGCTAATTATTTCCCATCTGCTTTTCTGTTATTATCTCGGGACACTAGTCCCGAGGTAAATAGTTAGTCAGCTCCAGTTTGTATCCAGCCTCTCATGGAGACTTCAGATGCCCCAACACCTGTGATGAGACGACTCGGCGCCTGTGAAGAGACGACTCACGCCAGCGCTGTTATAGCGGCCTAAAATAATACATGATTGATTAACTTTTTCTAACATTTTTCAATGTACATTTATAAAATGCACTTTCTGTAAAGCTGCTTTGAAACAATGTGTATTGTGAAAAGCGCTATACAAATATATTTGAATTGAATTGAATTATTTCACCAGCAGATGGCGCTGTGAGATACACTGACTCTACTTGGTCGGTAACAGTTCAGAGCGCCATGATCATTATGAGGTAGTAACATACTAACTATTCATGTTCAATTTAAGTAATACTGTTTGTATGTGATTTATAACAGAGCCTCCCGAAGTCACAAAGCAGTGATTACCATGCATCTGAACTATAAAAAAAGTATAAATTACACTTGCAACAAAAACATGTGCAAAACACACATACTTCCTGCTTAAAATAAGCCTAAAATGCAAAATAACAAGACCAATTAAGGATAGTAAGAGTTATTTTCAAGCACAAACGTAAAACATTTTAAGTAAAATAATAATAATAATTTCTATAGTGTAAACTTGTTAAAATATGATAAATATTAAAATATTTGTTAAATAGTTTTATTTATTTATGTTGTTTTATTTTTGTAATATGTTTTGTTAAGTCATGTTATACTATTGTTTTGAACTGCTTGTTATTTACAGTGGTTACTATTAGCTGAAAAAAAACCCAGACTTTATTCTTACCATCATGAAGGGCAATTTATTTAAGAAGCTTTATCATATCTAATGTATGTAATCAAGTGGTGGTAATACAGAACTATAGGTAACTTGGGTCAATGTTCTGTAGTGTTAGTGCCATTTATTGGTATATGGACTATTTTAATATATACAGTATATTGTATATATCACAGTATATGTATATCCACAATAGCTGCGCAGAGGGGGCCCAATTCGATTTTTTTGTCATGGGGCCCAAAATCCCTGGCGGCTCCCCTGCCTGAAAGCATGAGAATCATGGCAAAAGCGTGAGAGTTGGCAACCCTGTCTTTGCCGGACTGTAATGAAGTGTGCAAAGTAACATATTTTAGCAACTGTGTGAAAGTGAATAGCACATAACTGGCACAACAGCAGTATAAACATACATTTCTATTGGTAAAATATGCGTCATATGACTAAACATGCGTCATTGTTTTTTTTCTCTAAAAATAAGTCTGGAAAATGGGGGGGTCGTCTTATATTCAGGGTCATCTTATATTCTGGTATACTTCACTCACACTACGACGTGAAGATGGCGTTTTCAAAAAGCTATGTTTTCGTTGACTTAAAATGCCATCTCAGTGTGGACAGAAGGCCAAAACTTTTCCATTTTCAAATGAAAATGTATTAGTGTGGACATGACCTTAAGCCATTTTCTCACAAAAGCTGTTTATTCAGTTTCAGTGGTGAAGACTCTCGTTCATTCATTCATTAAAACCCCCGGCCTCTTGTCTCCTTCCCTGCATGCCACTAAAGCTTTAGCTTTATTGGCTAAAGTTTGTAGGCTTGCCTCAGTGGCTTTGGCTGAACTCTGCAGAACAGAGGGCCTTCAGGACCGAGTTTGGACACCCCTGCCATAGAATATGTGGCCAGGTTGTAGTTTGTTACGGTCATGACATTTTTAAACATTTTACTTGAACATTCAGATTACATTATTTTAACACTTTAAGGTTTTTTTTTCATACTAAACATGTGATACATACATCTTTTAACTATTGTTGGACTCGGCATCAATTCCTCGAGTCCGCGTGTTCGTTGAATGAGGAGAGCAGGAACAAAATATAGTTTAACTGTTTTAATGATTAAGTAAGTCAGATGAAGAAGCATTCAGAGCTCTGGGTCACAACTGTCCCTGATTTACACAATCCTATGCGAGGTTTGTCCAGGCAGTCTGCGACAAACTTGCCTTTCCCTGACCCAATATTTATACACAAAAAACACATAAGTTGTCTTTCTTTGGGAGTCAGATGATTTTCTGGTCAGCTGTGCTTCGTTTGCAACATCACCCCTCCAATTTCCCAGACAAAAGACTACTTCTTTGTTAATAAACACAAAGGCACTCTGAAAGTATAGCAAAATGCATAGCAAAACACTTTCTCATATGGATCTGTTATACCTACCACAACCTCTGGCTGTTGCTCTGGTGACTCTTATGTCCAACAGAAAGCACATATAGTCTTAATGCAAAATCATTTCATAAGCTAACATTATCTTAAATTTACTATTGTTAATGATTAATTTCTATAAGCGTTGTTAGCAATAATGCACAAACAAATATTTTATTCTCAACACTATTTAAAAAGGGGGACTGATATTTAATAAATGAATAAAAATGAATGTTATAAAAACATGAGATATATGGGTGGGAAGGTGTCATGCCAAAAAAATAAACACAACTCATTTAACTAAAGAAAACTACAGTACCAAGAAAACAATTACAATATCCCGACTAAACTAACTCTAACTAACAATAAAAGAAGAAGACATATTTTTTTTTTCACAAGAACAAACATCACACAATTAATTCCAAACAATGATAAAGGCAAGAATTGGACTGTACACTGAATAATTGTTTCAATTGTACAGACTATACAAATAAGCATAGCAGGTATTAGACAAAAATAATCTGTTACTGTTTTTTTTGTTTCTGTCATATTCTCCACTCATCAATATCCGTATCTGTTATTTGACCATGTATTTTTATCCATATAAATGCATATAATTAATAGTATGAGCAAAGAAACAAAGAAGGAAGTGAATGAACCTACAAAGAGCCAAAAGAACCAAAGGGTCAAAATCACAACTGCCATGACAGTCACAGTGATAATCTCATGGTAATTATAGAGCATGACAACATGGTTATCACAGAAACCGCAGAAAAAGCCAAGACCAGGAAATATCAAAGCCCGGTATTGGTCTGCTATCCTGTGCAGCAGATAAACAAAAAGCATTAAGAAGCCCAACCAGAATGGCTTCAGTTTCCTCTTGTCCCTAGAACAAGAACAAGACATGAAAACAGGTTTAATCAGTCTGTTTACACTGCTGTTTCTCTAGATATGCATTTTATTATTTTAATTTATATAATTGTATGCCTTCAATTACCTTTAATGTTGCTTATTTCTAAATGCATTTTTTGTGCATTAACCAAAATGCAACATGGCCCCCAGTGCTATATTAACATGGTGTTTGTGTTCGAAACTATTTTATACAGAATTACACTATACTCTATATACAGTTGCAAGAAAAAGTATGTGAACCCCTTGCAGAATTTATGGAAACGTAAATTGTTTTAACCAAATAAAAGATCATTCAAAATGCATGTTTTTTTTTATTTTATTTTTTTTTTATTTAGTGCTGTCCTGGATAAGATATTTTACAAGAGATGTTTACATATAGTCCACAAGACTGATAAAAATAGCTGAATTGATTAAAAGACTTTGATTCTTTATACTGTGTCGTTCACTGGATGATCCACAGGGTTTTTTCTTTTTCTTTTTCTTGTTTGTCTTGAGCAGTTAAACTGCCCAACGTTCTTCAGAACATTCTTCCAGCATCTTCTGCATATTTGAACCCTCTCCAGCAGTGACTGTATGATTTTGAGATCCATCTTTTCACACGTGGACGTTTGAGGGACTCAAACACAACTATTAAAAAAGGTTCAAACATTCACTGATGCTCCAGAAGGGAACACAACACATTAAGAGCCAGGAGGTGAAAACAAATTTCCCGAAAGACAAAATAAGCACCGCCCGGCTCTTAATTTCCTTCTGGAGCATCAGAATCATACAGTCACGGCTGGAGAGGGTTCAAATACGCAAAAGATGCTGGAAAACTGAAGCGTTTGCAGGACCTAGAGGATTTTTCTGAAGAATGGTAAATGGACTGCATTTATATAGCGCTTTTAACAGACCAATGGCCATCCAAAGCGCTTTACACATTGCCTCACATTCACCCATTCATTCACTAATAGTATGAGCAAAGAAACAAAGAAAGGAAGTGAATGAACCTGAAGTAAGGCAAGAGGGGTTAGGTGTCTTGCTCATGGACACCTTGACACTTGGTCAGGTGGAACCGGGGATCGAACCACCAACCTTCCGGTTTGCAGACAATCTACATGAACCACTGAGCCACTGCCGAAGAACATTGGGCAGTTTAACTGATCAGGACAAACAAGAGACTCAAGAACAACCATCACAAAACACACTAACAGCTGTGGATCTTCCAGGGAACGACACACAGTGTTAAGAATCAAGGGTTCACAAACTTTTGGGGTCAATTAAAAAACATCTTCTTAGTCTTGTGGGCTACATGTAAAAAAAAATTATGTAAAATATCTTATATTACAGTATTAAATAAAAAATGTGTATGATCTCTCTTATTTTGTTAAAATTCTTAACTTTTCAGATGTATTACCATGCTTTTATACATCTGGTGAGTATCAGCCTTGGGTCCTCATCACTTGGGGGCAAAAAGAGCATACATACAAATAAATAAATAGTCCTTATAGATGACTGGTTAATTTTCAGTAAATAAAATTATTTTATTGTTTCTTTAGACATGTAAGACGTTCCATAATTTACCTGCACAAACATACACGTTGGTCTTTACTATCATCATCAGCAGCAGCAGCACTACCATCAGAATAATCATCCGATTCTGGGTTACTTGGGGAATGGAGGGGGGGGGGGATTGTTGTAAACAAAACAAATAAATAGTTTTCATAAATGACTGGTTAATTTCCAGTACAAAGCTTTTGTTGTTTCTTTAAAGAAATACTGTGTTTTTGAGTTATGACAACTAACAAGCTACATTGAGTACAAGGAACTTAATAATTTGTAGCATAGAGGCAAATTGCTATAAGTTCTCCAACTAACAGAGTTGTAGCCCAGGAACCAATGAATCTTATCAATTTGAGTTAAAATCAACAGCAATCAGCACATGCTATCTGTCATGATCCCAGCCAATCTTCCCCTGTTTTATGTGAGGACTTTTATTTCCTTTCATTCCTGTATCGTGTGCATTTGTTGTAGCTTCATGTTCATGTGCCTTTGGTTTATCTTGTTTTTTTCAATACATTTTTACTGCACTTGGATCCAATGCCTCTTGTCTGCAGCAGCCATGATACACTAACAAAACACATTTAACATGTAAATTAAATTAACAAGATTTTGGCATTAGCGCAGTCATTGATTTAGAATCTATACCTTCCTGTAGCCTATCTACTCTTCAGCACAAAGGTAACCACAAAACTCTTTTAAATGTCAAACATAACAGCATTAAACACTAACAGGTCTTTCCCTTCACTAAAAACGGATAAATCAACACATCAACATTTATTCTCCTAATCCAGATGCAGAGGTGGGTAGTAACGAATTACATTTACTTCGTCACATTCACTTGAGCACATTTTTTGGGTAACTTGTACTTTTAGAGCATATTTAAAGTTAGGTACCTTTACTGTTACTCAAGTTGATTTCTTGTAAAAAAAAAAACGTATCGGTTACGTATGGTAACCCTCGTTCCCTGAAGGAGGGAACGGAGATGTACGTCGGACATCACCGACGAATTGGGATCACTTCAGGGAGCCCCTATCAGCTTCGAGATATAGAGAACAGGCCAATGGGCCATTGACGTGCAAGATTTGCATCTCCCGCTCCACCCCGCACTGCAGGTACAAACAGGAAGCGAGAGCAGCACACTATTATTTTTCACTGAGGAGCCGAACTAGTGACTCAGCCCGTAGTGATGGTACAGCAATTGTGGCGACGGGACGTACGTCTCCATTCCCTCCTTCAGGGAACGAGGTTACTGATCACCATGTCCCTGTGTTCACACAGTTGGTCGCTCGACGACGCCGGATCAACCACTGTCACTGATTGGGATCCCTTTGGAAAATGCCACAGTTACTACCACTTCAGCGCCCAGCGAGCAATGGCTCAGACCCCTTCTGTACGGGCGGGGAAATTCACGCAGGGAGAGTCATACTGCTGTTCCACGAGACCCACTCAGCAGACTCTTGGATAACGCTGGGAAGCCACATCATGTTCTTACCTTGTGGAAATGCACATATGGACTGACTTGGGCAGTACAACATATGGGAGTCCCAGGGGTAGCCCCAGCCTGAGACGACAGGAAGTCTGCCGAGGAGATCCAAGCTCGCCGTAACCCGCCTGTACTGTGGAGAATACACATATGGGACCGCCGTAGGGGTCACAACATATGGAACCCAGCCTGACACCAGATTCACGATGCATCAGTGTCATACCTGGCGCACAGAGGCATTCTCCTTCGCCACAGAGGTGAAGTGAGGACACCCCAGGGTTCGCCATTCTTGGGGAACTCACCTGGAGCATATGAGCGCATCCGTTCAGGAAGGAATGGCGCAGCAAGCCGACACTAGAATGGGCACTTCTGTGTTACTGACTATGGGAAGTGAGCACACAGGAAGATACCGGCTCTACACACAGGCTATAGAACCTAGCGAGCGTGTTCGGTGTCGCCCAGCCCGCAGCTTTAATATCTGTCAGCAAGGCGCCACGAGCCAGCGCCCAGGAAGAAGCTACACCCCTAGTGCAGTGGGCTCTCAACCCGAGTGGGCCATCCTCTGCTTGGAGACAGCCTTTCCCTTCTGCTGGCCTCCGTAACAGACGAAGAGCTGCTCTGAGGTCCTGAAGCATCCATCTGTCCAAACGTATCCGCAGTGTCCGAGAAATGCTAGGGCTGGGTCTGCCGCCTCTGAAGGCAGCGCTTGCAGGTTCACCACCTGATCCCGGAAGGGGGTGGTGGGAACCTTGGGCACATATGTCTCGAAAATGTCTGCAGGTCCCCTACCCTCTTAATGGAGGCCAAAGCAACCAGGAGTACTGTCTTAAGGAACAGAACTTTTAACTCAGCTGACTGCAAGTGCTCAAAGGGTGGCCTCTGCAGTGACCTTGCACAGAGTCTGTGCGAGAAGGCTCACTGGGGGAAAATGCATACTTGCGTAGGCGCCGACTTCAATGGTGTGCCAGGATGGACATCCGTGCCGAGGGTCCCCTCGGTCAGGGAATAAAACAACTGGCAATGGGTCATGTACCACCTGGGGATGGAGTCTCCACTCTCTGGGGAGCACTGGCTGTCGTGAGAGAGAGGCCATAGATTGAGCCCTTTTGGAATGCGAATGGCGACCTCAGATGCTTCCTGACTCCATAACAGGAGATGGCGGGCGAAGTTGTGACATGCCGGGATGCACCATCCGTGTTTGTTGATGTACGCAATCCCAGTGCTGTCCGTCCGACCAGAACGTGCCTGCCTCTGAGCGGCGCTGAAGCGTCTGAGTGCAAGGCACTGCTGAACAACTCCAGGCAATTGATATGCCATTTCAGTTGAGGCACAGACCGAGACTGCAAGCCCGTGGTTATGGCACCCCAGCCGGTGGCAGAGGCATCCGTGGAGACAACAGCATGGGTAAACTGAATCGCATAGCTGAGTCTGATGGTACGGATGAGCCAGTGAGACAGGCTGGGAGTGCTCAGCAGGCCCCCAACGACCGACCTCAGCGGGTCACCCAGGCTTACCACAGTAGCCCCTTTTCGGTGCAGCGAACTAGATGCAGGGACCTGACATAGACAGCATGGGAGCGGCCTGTTGTGGGGTCTGTGTCCGCTGGGGAGGTGCATGAATGCATGGAGGCTGGGTTGCGTGACAGCACCCCACTGGCAGCTAGACAGAGGCGTGCTGGTGCCAAGGCATGACACTGCCAAGCGTGCTCTCTTGGCACTAGGGCCAGCGGCGGAACAGATGTTAAATGTGTTGAGCTCCCGGCCTCATATAAATCCGGGAGGAGTGGTGCTGCATCCATCTCCCAGATAAAGCAGTGTCCGACATTTCTGGGTGGCCCGTCTCAGGGTCTCTTACAGCGACGCTTACCTCCTGGCTTGGCAGCGGCCTGAGCGGGCTGGACGTTCTTCCGCTGCGGCTCCACGCCGACGCCCTGGTGGAGGCTGGGCTGGGGCAACAGAGACGGCGCGGACGTCCCAAAAGCAGGTGGAGTGTGCTGCAGGATGGAGGCAGCAGCAGACCGCCGGGCAGGATGTGTTTGATCGCCTCCATCTGCTTCTGAGGAAAAAATAATGGTGTTTCTGGGCCAGGATGGACATCGTCTGGCCAAGGGCCAGCTCTGTGCGCAGCTCAACCTTGGCTCAGAACTACCCGTCGGCGGAGGTTCTGCCACCCCACCGATGAGGGTAGTGAGAGAGAGGAAAACTACATAGATTATGGCCCTTTTGGTGTTCCATATTTTGGCACCAAATAGTTCCACAATGCCACAGCCTTCCAATGCACATCCGGGATGCACATCCTTTTTTTAAGGACCAGCAATCCCACCTGTAAGCTACCAGCAGGCATGAGAGATAGTGAGTGTGGCTGTGAGAAGGCACGCTGAACACTCAAGCCCTTATTAAAAAGAGGCAAGATGAACAACGCGCCGACGTGGTTATGCTCTCATGAGAGAGCATAAACCACCCACAAACACAGTCTCAACATGCTTGCGATGCACTAGAGGAGTGGGGGGCCCATGGAGATGTACTCAGCAGGGAGACCTCACTGTAATCCTCAGGTCACCCAGGCTTATCAGCCAAAGTAGCCCCTTTTCTGGTGCACCAGAAAAGGAACTAGATCGGGGTATAAGTGAAGGGACTCAACTCTGTTTGAGGTTTCATAGTCTCGACCGTGCATCTGAAGCGGCCGAGCGACGGGTGCTGGGTTGCGGTGACAACCCGCGCTGTTACCTGGCAGCTAGACAGCACACGGCGCGCTGAACAATAAGTCAAATGTTACATCTGCCCCCACATGCGGGGGTGATTGTAACTGCATATGGGGGCAATTGTAACAACACATGAATTTCCTTCATATAAATACCAAGGATCACAATAAACTCCAGATAATATAGATATAGTTAAATCTATTTAATATACGTTACATCCATATTTCCAGAACCATTAATTCTATTGTAATTAAAACAATACAATGAGTCAGATGAGGATTTTTTTTTTTTTTTGCAACAGAGACCGCATCACACAAAAAAGGGTTTAAGTGTATGCATAGGTATTTAAACTAAACACAAAACATTTTTTTGAAATTATTGAGGAAAAAATAATCTATTTCAATGTCCTTACTACGTTGGTCAATATTTTGATGGTATGGGGGCAATTGCTGACTGGACTACCCCACGACAAGCTAACCTGCCAGCGAGAAACTGCTAAGCTAATATTTGACAGAGATATCAAATGTTAGACAACCAAATGATCTTCAAAAAAATACATATATAAATTCATAGACATTAATGGTTACGACAGAATGAGGAAAATACTGTAGATTAAAAAAAGGGGACCTACACCTCGGGAAAATACAGAGGTCAGGTGAATGACAAAAGTGCGCTGCTCTCGCGTCCTGTTTGTACCCGCAGTGCGGGGCATACCTGTCAAGTTTTGGATTTGAAAATAAGGGAAATTTTATTATAGCCCAAATGAAAACACAAAAGGGTATATATGAACAGCATTTACTTTAAGGCTTACAGGTCCTTCTCAAAAAATTTGCATATTGTGATAAAAGTTCTCTATTTTCCATAATGTAATGATAAAACTAAAATTTTATATATTTTAGATTCATTGCACACCAACTGAAATATTTCAGGTCTTTTATTGTTTTAATACTGATGATTCTGGCATACAGCTCATAAAAACCCAAAATCTCAAAAAATTTGCATATCATGAAATGGTTCTCTAAACGAGCTATTAACCTAATCATCTGAATCAACTAATTAACGCTAAACACCTGCAAAAGATTCCTGAGGCTTTTAAAAACTCCCAACCTGGTTCATTACTCAAAACTGCAATCATGGGTAAGACTGCCGACCTGACTGCTGTCCAGAAGGCCATCATTGACACCCTCAAGCGAGAGGGTAAGACACAGAAAGAAATTTCTGAACAAATAGGCTGTTCCCAAAGTGCTGTATCAAGGCACCTCAGTGGGAAGTCTGTGGGAAGGAAAAAGTGAGGTCAACCGGTGAGGTCAAGAGGTGACCGGACCCTGAGGAAGATTGTGGAGAAGGACCGATTCCAGACCTTCGGGGACCTGCGGAAGCAGTGGACTGAGTCTGGAGTAGAAACATCCAGAGCCACCGTGCACAGGCGTGTGCAGGAAATGGGCTACAGGTGCCGCATTCCCCAGGTCAAGCCACTTTTGAACAAGAAACAGCGGCAGAAGCACCTGACTTGGGCTACAGAGAAGCAGCACTGGACTGTCGCTCAAATTTTGCATGTCATTCGGAAATCAAGGTGCCAGAGTCTGGAGGAAGACTGGGGAGAAGGAAATGCCAAAATGCCTGAAGTCCAGTGTCAAGTACCCACAGTCAGTGATGGTCTGGGGTGCCATGTCAGCTGCTGGTGTTGGTCCACTGTGTTTTATCAAGGGCAGGGTCAATGCAGCTAGCTATCAGGAGATTTTGGAGCGCTTCATGCTTCCATCTGCTGAAAAGCTTTATGGAGATGAAGATTTCGTTTTTCAGCACGACCTGGCACCAAATGTTTTACTGACCATGGTATTACTGTGCTCAATTGGCCGGCCAACTCTCCTGACCTGAACCCTATAGAGAATCTGTGGGATATTGTGAAGAGAAAGTTGAGAGACGCAAGACCCAACACTCTGGATGAGCTTAAAGTCCCTGTAAAGGCAATTCTGAGATTTGTTTCTAAACACATTAGAAATGTTAGAAATGTATTGTTGAAACACATTACAAAGACTGTGAATTATGTAGTACTGAATTCAGAAGTTAGACAGTGTGTTTACGGCCGCTTTCCCGCGAGTGGGTGTGGTTTCGGCGCCGATCAACGGACACGCCCCCAGCGTTTGAGAGCAGAGAATGCTGCTTATTTTTTCAATATTTCGATAAGATATTTTATGTACTTAGCAGATTTTTTTATGATTCAAATTTGGCTAGTTGGTTAATAACACATTTATCTGTGGTGTGAGAAACTCAGAACACATGTTTAATTTTGACTTTACAGGGACTTTAAGGCCACTATCAAAGCATCCTGGGCCTCCATAACACCTCAGCAGTGCCACAGGCTGATTGCCTCCATGCCACGCCGCATTGAAGCAGTCATTTCTGCGAAAGGATTTCCCACCAAGTATTGAGTGCATAACTGAACATAATTTTTTGAAGGTTGACTTTTTTTCTATTAAAAACACTTTTCTTTTATTGGTCGGATAAAATATGCTATTTTTTTAGATTTTCATTCAACATTGCAAAATTATTTATTTACCTCAATCTCTCTTTGCAGTCATTGCTCCCTGTGTCTCTCCAACAATTTCCTCCACCATAATCTTTTTACTTTTTCTCCTTTTCGCCGCAAATCAGCGCACAGACAACTTGGAGCGCTAACTTTCTGCAGTTTATCATTTTTAATATCAATTCAAGTCTTGTGTGAGAACTCCAGTCTGACGCACTCGCGTTGTTTACTTGTCACTTCGCATGTGTGTTTGTTTGGGAAAGTTGGGGAACATAGTTTGCGCACCGGAGAGAGAGAGAGAGGTCTCAGCAATTCTTCCTGAACTTGCACATGGCAGTTATCGCGAGGCTAGTTACAGAGCTCAGATTGGAAATGTTTTTGTTTTTTTACTCTGGTATTATTTTTTTTTAATAACGCAGGTAAAAATACAGGAGATTTACAGGAAAATACTAATACGGGAGGACGGCGTGAAAGAAGGGTAAAATACGGGACTTTCCCGGCCAAAATGGGATAGCCTACTTGACGGGGCGGAGCGCGAGATGCAAATCTAGCACGCTAATGGCCCATTGGCCTGATCCGGGAATTATGAAATTTCCGATTTCTACAACCTCATAAAAAAAAAGGCTAATTAACACTGAAATTTGAGTTTGAATTACAGACAAAATTAAGTTGTTGCAATGATCAATATTATTATGTCAGCAGAACTCTACAAAATCTTTGCAACTTAAAAGGTTTAACTTGCAACCATGCATTTATTTATGTTGTGGTAACAGGTCCCCTGAATTACTTTAGAGAGTGCATATAAGACATGTCCCATAATTTACCTTCCGTGAAATCCTTTTTTTTCACCACCGTCATCATCAGCCTTACTGTCATCATAATCATCCGATTATAGTGGGGGTAGCATACAAACAGACAAACAAATACAAATAAATAATTCTCATAAATGACCGGTTAATTTTTAGTAAATATAATTATTTTATTGTTTCTTTAGACATGTAAGACGTCCCATAAGTTACCTGCCATGAAATCCTTCATCACCATCATCATCAGCCCTACTATCATCATAATCATCCAATTATGGTGGGGGGAGCATACAAACAAACAAACAAATACAAATAAATAATTCTCATAAATGACCGGTTAATTTTTAGTAAATATAATTATTTTATTGTTTCTTTAGACATGTAAGACGTCCCATAAGTTACCTGCCATGAAATCCTTCATCACCATCATCATCAGCCCTACTATCATCATAATCATCCAATTATGGTGGGGGGAGCATACAAACAAACAAACAAAAACAAATAAGTTCTCATAGAGGACTGTTTCTTTTTAGTAAATGAAAAATCTTTCGTTGTTTCTTAGACATGTCCCATAATTTACCCGTCATGAAATCCCCTTTTTTTTTTACTACCATCATCATCAGCCCTACCATCATCATAATCATCCGATTATGGTGGGGGAACATACAAACAAACAAACAAACAAACAAAACAAAATAATTTAATAGTTCTCATAGAGGATTGGTTAATTTGCAGTAAATAAAATATTTAATTTTTTCTTAGGACATGTTCCATAAGTTACCTGCCATAGAATCTACATTTTTCTTTTCCACCATCAGCAGCCGCAGCATTAGTACGTAGTTCTCTGGGAAATATGAAAAATATGAGTGAGTATCTAGTGAACTACCTCCGCTATTTAACCGCTTTGAACACTAATTATTAAACTAAATGAACCATATAGACCAAATTACTTATCTAATTACTGATCTAAAGCCCACATTGTGACTGTATGATAATCGAAATATATTCTGTTGCATTATGTTTCTGTTTAACACTGTGAAGCTGCTTTGAAACAATCTGCATTGTTAAAAGCGCTATATAAATAAAGTTGACTTGACTTGACTAACACTACAAATTAATTAATCCATTTGTTGATCGTTATGTTAATATTGTGTTACTCATTTAAAAAAAGTATTCTAAAGTATTACAAAAAATGTACATAATGTATGTTTAAATACTTTATTGTTACCAGACAAAAGTTCTCATTTAAAAAAAAAATACCTGATCAGCTGTAGAAAGTCTCGGACAAAATTTGAACTGTTGAATAAAAATCTGTCTGTCAGATCGTTCTCACAGTTGTTACTGAAATATTCATTTCAAAGAAGTTCATTTTAGTTTACAGTGAAGAGTCAGTAGTGTTCAATTGTACAATTTCACCTCTTGTACATTGGGTCTGGTTGTGGTGCAAGAGCGAAGGTGAATTTTTCTGGGGAAAAAAAGAATGCAGTAAGTGATAGTGTTTTCAATTGCTCCCATTTTTACAAATAACGTCAGGTGTTTGCTAACCATTTTATCTTCATAATGTTTTTTAAAGCAATTAAAAAAATGTAGGCATCATTTTTTAACTTGAAGCAAATACGGTCAGTTTTGATTTTATTTCAATAGACAAAAACGAGTGCAAAAAAGTATACCTGTGCCTGTACTTAACTGTCCACATTGTTCGAGCTCGTACCTCAATTGATGTCCAGGTGGTGGTAGCAAACATCTATATATATATATATATACATATGTGTTAAAGAAAAGTTAATCAAATAACTCAAACAGATTGTATTCATTGTTAAATAAATAAAACACATTTTCAGTTTAGAATTAAAATTTAATATGTAGACCTACTTTATTTGTGCGTGTTCGCTGTCTGATATCTGAATTTCCCTAAAAGAAAAGAAAAGAAAAATGAAGCAATAAGAAGATGTGCCACATATTTTGTTTGTTTAATGAATAATTTTTCAATTGGAACACAAGAAAAGGCATTTGATGCATCAGGGTCTGATTAGATCATAAAAAGTGGGCATTATTTCAATGAGAAGGATTATCAGCCATTTCATCATGTTCAATGAATTTAAAAACATTCAATCATTAACAAACAAAAATTATCAAACTTGTACCTGTTTTCCAACAGTGGTGAAAGAGAATAGAATTCACTTGGACCCGAGCTGAAATAATGGAAATTAAATAAATCATTATGACATTTCTAACTTTCATTAATGGTGATAACATGGATAATTTGACATTGTTTAGTGTAAAATATTTGCCCATCTTTTGGGAAAATTCCATTTTAAAAGTAATAAATTATCACTTTAACCAGTAGATGGATGCAGAGCTCCACTATTTGTTTTTCAGTTTGATTCATATCTAAATAATATGAAATCACAATTATAACAATAAAAATTGCTTTTTGCCAAAGTTTGTCATTTTTCTTCCTGAAAAAAAAAATCAGTTCCCTTTCCGTCGGTCACGTTCGACATTCTGACAAATTGGGGATCGCTTTCAGTCTATTAAAGTCTATTAAATATAAAAGTAGGCTTTATAAATCTTACGCGAAAAATCCTTCTAGCTTAAATAAAGAGAAATATATTTCTTATAAATAAACATTACAGCAGATCATAAGAAAGAGAAAAAGAAGTCATTACATAGAACTTTTAAAAGCCTCACAGTAGTGTTAAATGAAGTTCTCAATAGGAGACATAATCCTACTGCTCTTCCTGACCTTGGTGATGCCAAAGCTAATCTTGCACAGAGCTTTAATAATCATTTAGCCTCAATAGGAGTAAATCTGTCTAAGAAGATAAGTCAACCTCAGGATGTCACTTTCAAGCATTTTCTTTCCGGTAGCTATATGCATACATTTTTTATGAAAACAACAGACAGTGCTGAACTCCTCAAGATATTTGGACTTGAGGAGCTCATGCACTGCTGGCAAAGATGGAATATGTAGTAAGATCATGAGGGCAATTGCGAACGTCATTGTAGAGCCGCTGGCTCATTGCATCAAACTTTCTTTATTTACTGGCATTGTACCCAAAATGACAAAAATTGCCAAGTTGATTCCAATTTTTAAATCGGGTGACAGAAATGATATGCGTAATTACCAACCCATATCAATTCTACCCACTTTCTCTAAAGTAATGGAGAAAGTGGTATACAATAGACTCAGGAAAATGTGGTGTCAGTATTTTCTTGGATTTATCAAAGCCTTTGATACCATTGTGCATTAAATTGCATTACTATGGTATTAGAGGTTGAGCACTTGATTGGTTCAAAAGTTATTTATATGAGAGGGAACAGTATGTCCATGTCATAACTCTGCTTGAAAGCCTATAATCCTTGGGGTCCCCCAGGTTTCCATTTTAGGGCCACTCATTCATTTTATATACAGGTCCTTCTCAAAAAAATAGCATATTGTGATAAAAGTTCATTATTTTCCATAATGTAATGATAAAAATTAAACTTTCATATATTTTAGATTCATTGCACACAAACTGAAATATTTCAGGTCTTTTATTGTTTTAATACTGATGGTTTTGGCATACAGCTCATGAAAACCCAAAATTCCTATCTCAAAAAATTAGCATATCATGAAAAGGTTCTCTAAACGAGCTATTAACCTAATCATCTGAATCAACTAATTAACTCTGAACACCTGCAAAAGATTCCTGAGGCTTTTAAAAACTCCCAGCCTGGTTCATTACTCAAAACCGCAATCATGGGTAAGACTGCCGACCTGACTGCTGTCCAGAAGGCCATCATTGACACCCTCAAGCGAGAGGGTAAGACACAGAAAGACATTTCTGAACGAATAGGCTGTTCCCAAAGTGCTGTATCAAGGCACCTCAGTGGGAAGTCTGTGGGAAGGAAAAAGTGTGGCAAAACACGCTGCACAACGAGAAGAGGTGACCGGACCCTGCGGAAGATTGTGGAGAAGGACCGATTCCAGACCTTGGGGGACCTGCGGAAGCAGTGGACTGAGTCTGGAGTAGAAACATCCAGAGCCACCGTGTACAGGCGTGTGCAGGAAATGGGCTACAGGTGCCGCATTCCCCAGGTCAAGCCACTTTTGAACCAAAAACAGCGGCAGAAGCGCCTGACCTGGGCTACAGAGAAGCAGCACTGGACTGTCGCAAATTTTGCATCTCATTCAGAAATCAAGGTGCCAGAGTCTGGAGGAAGACTGGGGAGAAGGAAATGCCAAAATGCCTGAAGTCCAGTGTCAAGTACCCACAGTCAGTGATGGTCTGGGGTGCCATGTCAGCTGCTGGTGTTGGTCCACTGTGTTTTATCAAGGGCAGGGTCAATGCAGCTAGCTATCAGGAGATTTTGGAGCACTTCAAGCTTCCATCTGCTGAAAAGCTTTATGGAGATGAAGATTTCGTTTTTCAGCATGACCTGGCACCTGCTCACAGTGCCAAAACCACTGGTAAATGGTTTACTGACCATGGTATTACTGTGCTCAATTGGCCTGCCAACTCTCCTGACCTGAACCCATAGAGAATCTGTGGGATATTGTGAAGAGAAAGTTGAGAGACGCAAGACCCAACACTCTGGATGAGCTTAAGGCCGCTATCGAAGCATCCTGGGCCTCCATAACACCTCAGCAGTGCCACAGGCTGATTGCCTCCATGCCACGCCGCATTGAAGCAGTCATTTCTGCAAAGGATTTGACCAAGTAGTGCATAACTGAACATAATTATTTGAAGGTTGACTTTTTGTATTAAAAACACTTTTCTTTTATTAATTCGGATGACATATGCTAATTTTTTGAGATAGGAATTTTGGGTTTTCATGAGCTGTATGCCAAAATCATCAGTATTAAAACAATAAAAGACCTGAAATATTTCAGTTGGTGTGCAATGAATCTAAAATATATGAACGTTTAATTTTTATCATTACATTATGGAAAATAATGAACTTTTATCACAATATGCTTTTTTTTTAGAAGGACCTGTATAAATGATTTTATAAATTCTACAAAAATATTTCATAAAAAAATTTGTATGCATCACACTGGAACCCACTTATTCTACAAGATATAGTAAACTCAGAATTAACTAAAGTGGACTCTGGATTTAATTTAACAAACTGTCATGAAATGTCAGCAAAACAAATTACATTTTATTCAAATCGAGCAATACATTTAAAAACACTGATCAATGCCTGATTAAAATTCTAATTAATGAGCAGGAGATAAAAGCGTGTATTACACTAAATTCCTGGGGGTCCTCAATGATGACTCTCTAACCTTTAAATGTCATATTGACCATCTTGTAAACAAAGTATGTTGGCTTGATTTATAAGATCAGACATTTTCTTTTTCTATCTGCCCTTCTCACGTTGTATAAACTCTTTTTGAACCACACCTTAACTTCTGTAATGTGATATGGTGCAACACCTTCACAAGTTATTTTAAAAACTTGTATCCTTGCAAAAGAAAGTCATACGGGCTTTGTCCTGGTCAGAGATAAATTCACCCACTCACCCTCTATTCCACCGCTTTGAGTTACTTAGACTAGCTGAGCTAAATGAATATCATAATCCTTGCCTTATGTTTCAATTTGTTAACAGGCTGAATTTGAGATTGAGTAGTCTTGCTCAGCTTACATACTTCATGAGAATTAAACCACTTATATCAGGAAAATTTAGCAGAGATGCAAATCTGGAACAGGACTGATGATGGTCTCAAGGTGATGCCCTCTATCTCCAGCTTCGAAAGACAACTAAAAAACATTTCATATCAACCTATATCTAAAAACTGCTTTCTCATGGACAACTGGGATGTATGTGTATGATTGTATGTGCGTGTAATGTTATGTATGTTCTGGTGCACTCTTTGTGTTCTCTTATGTCACAGGTCGGGCGGGCCAAACCAGGCTGCACCCACCCTGGAAACCAGGAACCACCTCGAGGAACGTGTCAAGGACCAGACAGACAAGGGAATAAGATAATACAGTTTATTTATGATAGTTAAAAGGTCAATGAATTGGATAAGTCCTAATTAAAATCTTCTTCTTGCCACCAGGACAGTTCAAGAGTCTACCGACCTCCCAGGACAGGAAGGGAGGGACGCTCGTGGCGGACCGGAGGCTCGGAGGAATCAGGGGAATCTCGCGCCGTCCAGGTAGGTCACTGGGTAAGTACTCCTCTACGGGACTCAAGAGGGGAGGCCTTGGTCATACGAACCCCATTCAGGCTGGAACCAGGTAAGTATGCAGATGCGGGGGCAAAGCGAGTCACTGGGGTTACTCCGGAGGAAGGTACTCGGAGGTGGGGGCAAGCAAGCCACTCTCTTCTTCTTCTGAGCAAGGTAAAGGCTTCCAAATAGGCGTGTGGGGTCCACCAGGCGGGGGACGCTTTGAGCGGGGCGCTCACGTCAGCGGAACACTGGGACAGACACAGCACAGTTTCGGCGGTTCAACAGTATGTGAAGCTTTTCAACTGATATACCTTCTCTCCTTTCGAGCAGGGTCAAGGCTTCCAATAGGGGCGTGTGGAGACCACCCGGCGGGGATGACACTTTGGACAGACGCTCCACTTCAGCTGAGCACTGGAACAGTACAGTAAGGTCTCAACGGTTCAACAGGGGGTGAGCTTTTCAACTGGTATACCTTCTCTCCTTTGAACAGGATCAAGGCTTCCAATAAGGGCGTATGGAGACCATCAGGCAGGGATGACACTTTGGACAGAACGCTCCACTTCAGCTGGGCACTGGAACAGTACAGCAAGATCTCAACGGTTCATCAGTATGTGAAGCTTTTAACTGATATACCTTTCCTTCTTCTGAACAGGGCAAAGACTTCCAATAGGGCGTGTGGGGACCACCAGGCGGGGAGGACACTTTAAGCGGACGCTCACTTGGCTGAACACTGGGATAGACACAGCACAGTTTCAGCGGCTCAACAGTACATGAAGCTTGCAACTGATATACCTTTTCTTCTTCTGAACAGGGCAAAGGCTTCCAATAGGGCGTGTGGGGACCACCAAGCGGGAGGACACTTTGCCGGGACGCTCACTTCGGCTGGACACTGAGATAGACACAGCACAGTTTCAGCGGCTCAACAGTACATAAAGCTTGCAACTGATATACCTTTTCTTCTTCTGAACAGGGCAAAGGCTTCCAATAGGGCGTGTGGGGACCACCAGGCGGGAGGACACTTTGCGGGGACGCTCACTTCGGCTGGACACTGGGATAGACACAGCACAGTTTCAGCGGCTCAACAGTACATGAAGCTTGCAACTGATATACCTTTTCTTCTTCTGAACAGGGCAAAGACTTCCAATAGGGCGTGTGTGGACCACCAGGCGAGGAGGACACTTTGAGCGGGACGCTCACTTCGGCTGAACACTGGGATAGACACAGCACAGTTTCAGCGGCTCAACAGTACATGAAGCTTGCAACTGATATACCTTTTCTTCTTCTGAACAGGGCAAAGGCTTCCAATAGGGCGTGTGGGGACCACCAGGCAGGGAGGACACTTTAAGCGGGACGCTCACTTCGGCTGAACACTAGGATAGACACAGCACAGTTTCAACAGTACATGATATATAAAGCACTCAGCATTAACAAGGCCGGGTCTTTTCAAGCAAGAAGTTTGGGCGGTACTTTATCAAAGCCCTTCGCCAGAGGTAGCGGGAGGCAGACTGTAGGAGGAGAGTGCACGGCAGACTTCTATTGCTTCTCCACACACAACTTTCACTTCACAGCACAAAACGTGTAAATCTCACTTCAGACACTGCAATTCCACTCGCACACCGTGCATTCGGCCAACACTCACCCACGGTCTTTCCCTCCCACCAGATCGAATCTGTCCTCGATCAGGGCTTGACTTTGTTCGGAGAAGCAGAAGAACGATGCAGCGATCACCACATTCAGCAAGGAGAGGACAGAAGTTGGAGACAGATCATTAATTCACTCGGTGTAATAGTTCACTCGTGCCAAACGTTTTCCAAACTCTCCACACCACTTCAGTGTTAGTGCATATAAACAACGGATCAAATACTCATCACTTGCGTCTTTCTCACTACGGACGATATTCCTCAAGTCTTCGCTGCCAAATACTTCACTCCTTCCTTCCTCTTCCACAGCTCCAATCTTCCCCACTCCACAGCCCAGCCTCAATAAAAGAGCAACCCGCTGGCAAGCACAACATCATTCGAAGCCACCCCACAGTCTTCTTCTTATTGCGATTTTACGGCAGATCGCAAACAAATATTTGCATTACATACCTATAGCTGAAATGGACCAGTGACACCTCCTATACCCAACCTAAATTCCTCTTATTTACCCGCATGGAGACATCATCGAATTTCATCCGGCGCTGCGTGTTCAGCTCCTCCGTCCACTCTCAGCCCCATGACAGGAAAAAAAAAAAAATATATATATATATATATATATATATATATATATATATATATATATATATATATATATATATATATATATATATATATATAGATAAATAGAAAATAACTTAATTAAATAAAAACCCACTTTAAATACGCTTATTTAACCCAGTGCTTAACAAATACTCTACCAATAAATGTATTGTACTCCTATCTGATTTTAATAAATTTTGAACACTCAACTTTACTCCTATTTTATTTAATTCCTCCTTCAACTCTTTCCTTTCAACCTTATATCTCCTACAGTGCATTATTACATGTTCAACTGTTTCACTCACCTCACATACCTCACATAAACCTGTTGGATGCTTACTTATTAAGTGCAATGTACCATTCAATCTTGTATGTCCCAATCTCAGTCTTGTAATCATATTCTCTTCATTCCTACTCCTACCTGATATTCTTCCCTTACCCACTGTTGACTGTATTTGATGCATATGTCTACCTTTTAGTTCATTGTCCCAATACTGCTGCCATAATTTCAAAATATGGTTTTAATAATTGATTTAATTTCTGACCTGCTAAATAAAATCTGTATATCTACTATTTCTCGTTCTATTGCCTTTTTTGCTAATGCATCCGCCTCCTCGTTACCTCTCAACCCAATGTGAGCTGGAACCCACAAAAACTGTACCTCTAAATTAGCTTGTTTAATTGAATATAATTCTTGAACTATCTCTATTACCATATCTTGTCTTGTTTCTGACTTTATCTCCTTCAAACTTATTAGAGCTGAACTACAATCTGAACATATTACTGCCTTGGATATTTTAACTTCCTAATCCACCTTATTGCCATAATTAATGCAAACATCTCTCCAGTATACACTGATAAACAATCTGATATCCTTTTACTCTTATACACTTTAACCTTTGGAATAATGAATGCAGAACCCACATGACCAGTTTTGAATCTTTTGAAGCATCTGTAAAAATGTGCATATACTCCCCATATCTTGACCCAATATACTCCCTTACATTATATACTTCTGTTTCATATGAACCCTCCTTTTGCCTTTTTTCTAATAAACTTAAATCTACTTCTGGTTGGGGCATGACCCATAATGGTACTGGAGATAAAGGAATTATTGGAGCATATCCAACCTCCTCCAATCTCATATCACTAACCAATTTCCTCACACTCCATCCAAAGCTATTACACTCTCTCTTCTCATATTCCCAACTAGGACTCATTACTTTCCTTGTCGGGTGATCCTCACTCTGACCTTTTAAATTTGCCCAATAAGATGCCATTAATTGCTGTCTTCTTATCTGCAAAGGCATTTCACCCATCTCTACCTGAAGAGCGAAACTGGAGAAGTTAGATATGCTCCAGCAAATTCTTAGTGCTTGAGACTGAATTCTCTCTAATTTAATTAAATGAGATTTATTTGCAGAACCATATACAATACAACCATAATCAATTATAGATCTTATCATAGATATATATATAGTTTTAAAGCCAATCTATCTGCTCCCCATTCCTGACCTGAAATACATCTCATTACATTCACTACACGCTTACATCTTCCTACCATTTTTTCAATATGCTCTCTCCAAATTAATCTACTATCAAACCAAACTCCTAGAAATCTTACTATACTTACGCTCTAATTCTTTTTTGTATAATTTTAACTTAACATCCACATTCCTCCTCATTTTAGTAAAAAGTATTATTTTTGTCTTTTCCACTGAAAACTTAAAACCATTTTCCCCTGACCACTTTTCAACTTCATTTAGCGCACCTTGCAATTTCTTTGTGTTATAATCTATATTCTTTCCTCTAAACCAGATAGCCCCATCATCAGCAAACAATGATTTCCCCATACTTCTATCAATCCTTGAGAAAACATCGTTAATCATGATAATAAATAAAAGTGGACTTATTACACTGCCCTGAGGTGTACCATTTTCAATTGCTCCACTTAATGATATAGCTCCACCCACCTTTACTCGAATACTTCTTCCAATTAAAAACTCTTTTATCCAATTATACATTCTTCCTTTTATACTCATTTTCTGTAACTTTATTAATAACCCCTCTTTCCACAACATATCATAAGCCTTTTCTATATCAAAGAAAACAGCAAAGACACTTTCCTTATTTATAAATGCCTTTCTTATTTCATCCTCTAAAGATACTATTGGATCCATAGTCCCTCTACCACACCTAAATCCACTTTGATAAGAAAAAAACCAATTCATTTTTTCCAAATGATAAGTCAATCTATCAGCTATCATTCTCTCCATTACCTTACATAAATGAGAAGTTAATGCTATTGGACGATAATTTATAGGATTACTTGGATCTTTCCCAGGCTTTTAATAGGTATAATTAATGCTTCCTTCCAACTTTGAGGAATTATACCCTCTATCCATATTCTATTATAAAATGTTAAAATCACTTCCATAGATGTTTCACTAAAATGCTTCATCATACTGTAACTAATCCCATCCACTCCTGGAGTGGATTGTTTCATTCTTCTTACTGCATTCTTTAACTCACTCATAGAAAATGGTACATCTAACAAATTATCTTCAGCCTCTTTTTTCTTCTCTATATCCGGATATTCCTTCATCACACCCTTCCTCATTTCCTTACTCTGTTCAGTCAAATTGTCTGAACTATTTACTTTATAAATGCCTTTAAAAACATTTCCACTTTATCTCCATCCTCCACAGCTATTTCTCCTCCATACTTAAAACTGGATACCCATTGCACTTTTGAATCCCTTTCATTTTCTTAATCATACCCCATACTTCCTCTACTGGTGTATTCTTCCCTATCTCATCACAGTAAGCCATCAATACTGTTTTCTGACTTTCCTTATTATCCTCCTTACCTCAGCTTGTGCTTGTTTGTACATTATTAAATCTTGAAAATTATGTGTTTTCTTAACCATCCTAAATGCTTTCCTTTTCCTTCTTATTGCACTAGTACATTCTTCCGTCCACCATGGAACTATTTTATTCTTCCTACCTCCTTTCCCTTTTGGTATATATTTATTTGCTGCTACTTGAATGGCATAAACAACATCATCACTAATCATTTCTACTGATCTATCTGGTTCTACTATAATACTCTTTAATCCCTCTTCACTCAGACTCATGAATTCTTCCCAATTCGCTTTATCAAACCTCCATCTACCAACATTTCCTTGACTCGCCTTACTTCCTCTCACATTCACACTAACAGTTATCATTATCTGATAATGATCACTCCCAATAGTATCTTGTCGCAATATTTCCCACTCAGCACTCCCTGCAATTGAATCAGACACCATTGTTAGATCTAACACAGACTCTCTACCTGTAGCCACATCTATTCTTGTATTACCCCATCATTCAGACACACCAAATTTCTCTGATCTATCAAATCTTCCACCACTATTCCATTACAATCTGTCACTAAACCTCCCCATAACATGCTCTGTGCGTTAAAATCCCCACACCAAATTACCTATCTTCATTAAGACCCTCTATTTGCTCTAACTCACTCAACACTAATTTCCTACAAGGATTATAAAAGTTTATTATTACATACTTTTTTCCATTCACCCATACCTCTACTACAACATATTCTTGTGTTACACCTTTGCCTAATGTTCTATATTGCATGCCTTCCTTAATCAGAGTAATACACCCTCCACCATTTCCCTCCTCTCTATCTCTTCTCTCACTCACATATCCTTTAATAACAAAATCAAATCTAGGTTTAAGCCATGACTCTTGTATACATATCAGATCCGGTTTAACTTCCATCTCATTAATAACACCTTTAAACTCCAATCCATTAGCCACAAGACTTCTTGCATTCCATTGTAAAATTAAAATCATCCTCCTAGCCAAACCATGCTTCCTGGCTGGACTGTATCTCACTAATTAGCCCATCCCTAACCATTTCCCATGATATATCCTTTACTCCCAAGAATCTCTCTGCTGCCTTGACTATAATTTGAATCTTAGTTGTCTTCTTTTCAGTCTGTGCAGTACAATTAATTACTTCAGCTATGAACAACAAGAAATTTACTTTACTTACAATCATTGTCTCTTCTGTAATCCTACCTTGCTTCTCTGAGATTTCCTCAATTCTCCTCTCTTTTTGCACTTCCCTCTCTTTTCCTTTCTCTCTATTCCTTGTATCAACCACTTTAACAGCCTCTGCATACGTTATATTCCTCTTGGCTCTCTCATTCTGTACTTCAATTGCTTTCTTCCTCACCTCACATCCTCCAAACGCAACACTATGCTCCCCTCCACAGTTGCAGCATTTTGGTCCTGCTCCTTCACATTTGCCATAATCATGTTCCCCACATCTTGCACATCGTTTCTTCGCTTTACACACCATAGCCACATGCCCGTATTTTTGACAATTATAACATCTTAAAGGAGGCACAAAAGGCCTCACGGAATAACTGATAAATCCAAGCTTGACCTTATCTGGCAAAATAACTCCATCAAACCTAAGCTCAACAGAGAGACTCTCCATTCTGTTCCCTTCTCTACTCATAAACAGTCTCCTAGCACCAACTATTTTACCTCCGCCAATGTTACTTTTAAGCTCTTCCATAGACACTCCTAATGGCACTCCAGATATTACTCCACTTACCCACTGCCTCTGTCCTACAATCTTACTACTCACCACTTCCTGCTTACACATTACTTTAATCTTCATCACTTTCCTTCTTTGCTCTTCACTATTACAAACAATCATCAATTCTCCATTACTTAACACTTTTGCCATCTTAATTTCTCCAACTACTTTCCTCAACTCTTTTGTTAATACAATTGGACTTACCTTTTGTATTCCACCATCCTCTTTAAATTTCAATATTACCTTCAACTCATCCAAATTTACATTCCTCACCTCCTGTTCATTTCCACTCTCCCCTGAACCTCTTACCTCTACCTGATGTTTTTTCTTTCTTTTCTTTGTACCTACCTCTTCCCTTATATCTAAATTCCTCTCTTCTCCTGTCTTTCCTAATTCCATTTGTTCATCTTCCACATCCGTATCATCTACACTAACTAGTATCTCTGGTCCATTTCCACTATAATTTTTCTTATATTTTGACATGATCGCTGCATTTACGCCTTCCACCAAACACCGTGGCGTGTCGGAAGCCGCCCGACCCGCCGTCCTCCACCCCCACAGTCTGTTTCTCTCTGTTTTTAAAGCCTCATTTCCATAGGTGTCCCTCTCACAGCGTTTTCTATAATTGCCTCACACCTGCTGTCACTCAGGCAATCAGCCCGCTGCCATGGCAACAGATTCACAGGGCATAGACCAGAGGTTCACTGGAAAATCCTGAACACTGTATTCACCAGGATCTTAGTCCCGTTAGGTTCGTTTGTCACCCGTGACACTTACTCATCACTATTTGGTTACAGGTTGTAACTGTGTATATCTTAATCTGTATTACTGATTTGATCATAAACTATGGGCCCCCACCTAAGCTTTTTTTTTTAGCTCATTTGGGGGACCCATTCACTCTACCCAATTGATTTTGCATCCCAATTGTATTATTGTAATGTCTGAAGATGGTACGTGAATTAAATAAACAGTAAACCAATCTACTAGTTATAGATTAACTAAAGTTAATCTTTAGTGTAACTAAATGAGCCAATGACCATTGGTGTGCGGTTCACACTTTCCACGCTCCTTCCGCAGCGCAGGTATAAATAACGAAGTGGAAGCACTTTGCTTTCTGCTTTGGAGCCGAACAACTGCCGTTTAAAGAGTTAAAAACTACGAGTCTGCCTTTTGGAAACTCTGGTCTGGTGCAGGTGTGATGGCACAGTACAGTGGTGGTCGCGTTCTCATCTGGGCATCAGAGAGTTGCGTCTTCAATGAGTTTGTGCACTCACAACAGGCTTGCACTATTACAACTATTATGAGCCGCAGTTAATCTCCCCTGTGTGCTTCAGCACTTGAAAGAACAATTTTCCTTTCTAAAAGAGCTTACACAGTTTGACCCTGCGTCTTTTTCAAGATGTCATTCAAACCATGTGTTTCTGGCTGCGGTTGTTTCCTGTCCTCATTTGATTGCCACGATCTCTCTCACATAAGCATGTTGAGATTGCGTTCATGGGTGCTCCATGTTCTCACAGGAGAATGTGATCACGTCGGCAGGGACCACTTTTGTCCTTCAGGTCGATCGCTGAAAACCAATCTTGGGGATGGATGCAAGCGAAAATGCATTTCTGCGTTAACATCTTGAACGGGAGCTTGTGCAGGGCCCGATTCAAGACACGCAGGTCTAAGATTGTCATGACCCACCACCTTTCTTGGGTACAATGAAGTAGGGGCTGTAGAACCCCGTCCTCATATCAGCTGGAGGAACCGTCTCAATCGCGTCCTTCGCCAGTAGGACATTGATCTCTGCCCGCGAGACATGAGCATTTTTGCTTCGCACGGAGGTGAAGTGGATGTCCCTGAACTGAATCGCATAGCCATAGTAAAAGTTTTTAGAGAGTGTGTGTGTGTGTGTGTGTGTGTGTGTGTGTGTGTGTGTGTAACATTATAATATTGTGTTAGTCCTCTTTTGCCAAAACAACCCTGACACGTTGAGGCATGGACTTCACTAGGACCCTGAAGGTGTGCTGTGGTATCAGAGCTACAGAATTTGAGCTCCAGTAGCTCGTCTGTTTGATCAGACCATATGGGCCAGCCTTCGCTCCTTACGTGCATCAATGAGCCTTGGCCGGTTTACCACTGTTCCTTCCTTGGATCACTTTTGATAGATACTGACCACTGCAGATACTGAAACACCCACAAGAGCACAAGATGCTCTGACCCAGTCGTCTAGCCATCACAATTTGGCCCTTGTCAAACTCGCTCAAATCCTTACAATTAGCCATTTTTCCTGCTTTAAAACACAACAACTTTGAGGACAAAATGTTCACTTGCTGCCTAATATATCCCACCCACTAACAGGTGCCGTGATGAAGAAATAATCAGTGTTATTCATCTCACCTGTCTTGCCTGATCGGTGGAAAATAACATGCAGAACACTGTAAGTGAAACCAAATCAAGGACGTAAAACTTACCTACTGTTGCATGCCTGAAATGAATGCATAGCATTTGAAGACAAAGCAATACTGTTGTCAGCCATAACGTCTCAAACAGGATGGCAGTCTGTTGTGGAAGTTAATTTGTCTCTCTCTTATGCTCTCAACACTTTTATGCAGAGAACTAAAGATTGGCAGAACTTATAACCAGGGGTGTGGAAAATGCTGTTTCAGTCCCTCCTTTTTTGTAGCATTCCGAAAAGTCCCCTGGTATGATGTCAGATGCAAGGAATATTGTTATTAATATTATTCCAGGAAATCATCTGCATCAACAGAATATTTGGTAAAACTAAAATAGATTATTTAATTTTTTTGGTTTAAGAGGACTTAAAGTATGTAAACCAAGTATGTAAATAAACATACCTGCAGGTTTAGACACTCATTGTGAACATTTCTCAAAATAAGTCATTATCTTTGACTTCAATTTGCAGTTTATATTTATTGAAAAATAAAATAATTTTTATAACCTTCATACTGCACTAGGTTCAATTTAAATTATATATATATATATATATATATATATATATATATATATATATATATATATATATATATATATATATATATATATATATATATATATATATATATATTTTTTTTTTTTTTTTTTTAATTGGATTAATATGATGTTTTTGACCTAATCAAAACCCAGTTGAATATTTAACTTTCGGTCTCCACGAAGTAGTGTAGCCTACCTTTAATAAAGTAGATTATAACATGGTTTCTGTTTTGGCTTTATGGTTTCAACAAAAAACATGTAACTGAACAGGTTCAGAGGCTTTGACCCTTGCATGTGAACTTTTGTGCTTCTTTGTTTACCACATTGCTTTCATTCTTTGAGATACACAGTTATGAAAAGTATCTCTCTCTCTCTCTCTCTCTCTCTCTCTCTCTCTCTCTCTCTCTCTCTGCCACAGTTCTGTCAGGCTTTAACTTTAAAATCCCTTGAATAACTATGCATACGTATACAAATATACAGTAGGCTATACACACACACACACACACACACACACACACATATATATATATATATATATATATATATATATATATATATATATATATATATATATATATATATATATATATATATATATATATATATATATATATATATACAGGTCCTTCTCAAAAAATAGCATATTGTGATAAAAGTTCATTATTTTCCATAATGTAATGATAAAAATTAAACGTTCATATATTTTAGATTCATTGCACACCAACTGAAATATTTCAGGTCTTTTATTGTTTTAATACTGATGATTTTGGCATACAGCTCATGAAAACCCAAAATTCCTATCTCAAAAAATTAGCATATTTTATCCGACCAATAAAAGAAAAGTGTTTTAATACAAAAAAAAAGTCAACCTTCAAATAATTATGTTCAGTTATGCACTCAATACTTGGTGGGGAATCCTTTTGCAGAAATGACTGCTTCAATGCGGCGTGGCATGGAGGCAATCAGCCTGTGGCACTGCTGAGGTGTTATGGAGGCCCAGGATGCTTGATAGCGGCCTTAAGCTCATCCAGAGTGTTGGGTCTTGCGTCTCTCAACTTTCTCACAATATCCCACAGATTCTCTAGGGTTCAGGTCAGGAGAGTTGGCAGGCCAATTGAGCACAGTTATACCATGGTCAGTAAACCATTTACCAGAGGTTTTGGCACTGTGAGCAGGTGCCAGGTCGTGCTGAAAAACGAAATCTTCATCTCCATAAAGCTTTTCAGCAGATGGAAGCATGAAGTGCTCCAAAATCTCCTGATAGCTAGCTGCATTGACCCTGCCCTTGATAAAACACAGTGGACCAACACCAGCAGCTGACATGGCACCCCAGACCATCACTGACTGTGGGTACTTGACACTGGACTTCAGGCATTTTGGCATTTCCTTCTCCCCAGTCTTCCTCTAGACTCTGGCACCTTGATTTCCGAATGACATGCAAAATTTGCGACAGTCCAGTGCTGCTTCTCTGTAGCCCAGGTCAGGCGCTTCTGCCGCTGTTTCTGGTTCAAAAGTGGCTTGACCTGGGGAATGCGGCACCTGTAGCCCATTTCCTGCACACGCCTGTGCACGGTGGCTGTGGATGTTTCTACTCCAGACTCAGTCCACTGCTTCCGCAGGTCCCCCCAAGGTCTGGAATCGGTCCTTCTCCACAATCTTCCTCAGGGTCGGGTCACCTCTTCTCGTTGTGCAGCGTTTTTTGCCACACTTTTTCCTTCCTACAGACTTCCCACTGAGGTGCCTTGATACAGCACTCTGGGAACAGCCTATTCGTTCAGAAATGTCTTTCTGTGTCTTACCCTCTCGCTTGAGGGTGTCAATGATGGCCTTCTGGAGAGTATGAGGTCTCTGCTGAACAAAAAGGGGCGTTTCTCAATTCTGGGCGTTTTCAAATTAAAATAGGCGTTTTTCAAACTCTTTACCTGATTGGCTAAAGTTGAATGGGCAATTCCCAGTAACGCTAGTCATGCCATGCGGAGAAGAGGATATTGCTACTGAGAGATGAAGTGCTAATGGATGTAAGTGGATTGTTGTAAATTACTTATTCGTTTAATGTTTTTGTGATTTATGTCCTGTTCAGTGCCCTGACTACTGAACTAGGGAGCTGATTGAAACGCACACTTTGTGTGACTGCGCCTGTACGCCGACTGATAAAAGGGGGGTAACGTGTTTTATGAGGTTGTATTGTATTTTAATAATTAATAAAGTGTCTTCTACTCTCCTGGTTCCATTCAGCTGTTACAAATGTTTGTGTGCATTTTTGCATTATTAGGCAACGTTCGCTGTACTATTTGATGAATGTTTGTCACGTTAACCTTGAAACCATTGTAGATAAGTCACACACACACACACACACACACACACACACACACACACACACACACACACACACACACACACACACACACATATATATATATATATATATATATATATATAATTTATTTTTATTTTTGCATATTGATTACGATTTACATAAATACAATGGTTTTGTAGCGTTAATTGTTGGAATAACTACGATAACCATGGTTTGTTGGTTTTATTCGTATAGTAAAACCAATTTTTATTTTTGTAAGGATAGTTTAAAGTATGGCTTAAAGGGATAGTTCACCCAAAAAGGAAAATTCTGTCATCACTTACTCACCTTTAAGTTGTTTCATACCTGTATGAGTTTCTTTGTTCTGCTGAACACAAAAGATGATATTTCGGAGAATGTTTGTAACCAAGCAGATAGAGCAACCATTGACTACCATAGTAGGGGAAAATACTATGGTAGGGAATGGTTGCTCTATCTGCTTGGTTACAAACATTCTCCGAAATATCATCTTTTGTGTTCAGCAGAACAAAGAAACTCATACAGGTCTGAAACAACTTAAAGGTGAGTAAGTGATGACAGAATTTTCCTTTTTGGGTTACCTATCCCTTTAAAGTATTAAACGACTACATCATTTACAATACATATATAGTGCAAACTTGTCTTAAACAAATGTGTGAATATTTTCTTTTTGTGCCTGTTCAGCACATAACAATTCAGCGGAGAGGTCAAAATCCTCAACTACAGCGCTGCAATGCAGATGCAAATTTATTCACCAGTCCTTTCTGCACATCTCACGTATGCACACCAAGGCAGTTGCATACCCACATTGCTGGACATAAAATAATAGCTGTGGAATATGGAGGTATGTAAACAACACTTCAAAAATGTCTATATATTTTAAAATGTGTACTGACAATTTTTGTTATCTATTGTTTTAGATTATGTTATATACAGCTGTGGCCTTGGCTGTGGTCAGAAGGCCAAACATTTTCATTGCTGTCAGTGCCCGCAGACCTACATAAATAAAGCTTCTCTAAAAGCACATATATGCAAAACCCACCCCATATCTGCTTTAACTGCAGCTCAACAACTGGCAACTCATTCAACCCAGGCCATAACTTTGCAACCGGCCACTCATTTAACCCAGGCCAAAACTTTGCAACCGGCCACTCATTTAACCCAGGCCACAACTTTGCAACCGGCCACTCATTTAACCCAGGCCACAACTTTGCAACCGGCCACTCATTTAACCCAGGCCACAACTTTGCAACCGGCCACTCATTTAACCCAGGCCACAACTTTGCAACCGCCACTCATTTAACCCAGGCCACAACTTTGCAACCGCCACTCATTTAACCCAGGCCACAACTTTGCAACCGCCACTCATTTAACCCAGGCCAAAACTTTGCAACCGCCACTCATTTAACCAGGCCACAACTTTGCAACGGCCACTCATTTAACCCAGGCCACAACTTTGCAACCGGCCACTCATTTAACCCAGGCCACAACTTTGCAAACGGCCACTCATTTAACCCAGGCCACAACTTTGCAACTGCCACTCATTTAACCCAGGCCACAACTTTGCAACCGCCACTCATTTAACCCAGGCCAAAACTTTGCAACCGGCCACTCATTTAACCCAGGCCACAACTTTGCAAACGGCCACTCATTTAACCCAGGCCACAACTTTGCAACCGGCCACTCATTTAACCCAGGCCACAACTTTGCAAACGGCCACTCATTTAACCCAGGCCACAACTTTGCAACGCCACTCATTTAACCCAGGCCACAACTTTGCAACGGGCACTCATTTAACCCAGGCCACAACTTTGCAAACGGCCACTCATTTAACCCAGGCCACAACTTTGCAACCGGCCACTCATTTAACCCAGGCCAAAACTTTGCGACGGCCACTCATTTAACCCAGGCCACAACTTTATAAACGGCCACTCATTTAACCCAGGCCACAACTTTGCAACCGGCCACTCATTTAACCCAGGCCACAACTTTGCAAACGGCCACTCATTTAACCCAGGCAAAAACTTTGCAAACGGCCACTCATTTAACCCAGGCCAAAACTTTGCAACGGCCACTCATTTAACCCAGGCCACAACTTTGCAACCGGCCACTCATTTAACCCAGGCCACAACTTTGCAACCGCCACTCATTTAACCCAGGCCAAAACTTTGCAACTGGCCACTCATTTAACCCAGGCCACAACTTTATAAACGGCCACTCATTTAACCCAGGCCACAACCTTGCAACCGCCACTCATTTAACCCAGGCCACAACTTTGCAACCGGCCACTCATTTAACCCAGCCACAAGTTTGCAACCGGCCACTCATTTAACCCAGGCCACAACTTTGCAAACGCCACTCATTTAACCCAGGCCACAACTTTGCAACCGCCACTCATTTAACCCAGGCCACAACTTTGCAACGGCCACTCATTTAACCCAGGCCACAACTTTGCAACCGGCCACTCATTTAACCCAGGCCAAAACTTTGCAACCGCCACTCATTTAACCCAGGCCAAAACTTTGCAACGGCCACTCGTTTAACCCAGGCCACAACTTTGCAAACGGCCACTAATTTAACCCAGGCCACAACTTTGCAACCGCCACTCATTTAACCCAGGCCACAACTTTGCAACGGCCACTCATTTAACCCAGGCCAAAACTTTGCAACCGGCCACTCATTTAACCCAGGCCACAACTTTGGCCACTCATTTAACCCAGGCCACAAATTTGCAACCAGCCACTCATTTAACCCAGGCCAAAACTTTGCGACCGGCCACTCATTTAACCCAGGCCACAACTTTGCAACCGGCCACTCATTTAACCCAGGCCACAACTTTGCAACCGGCCACTCATTTAACCCAGGCCAAAACTTTGCAACCGCCACTCGTTTAACCCAGGCCACAACTTTGCAAACGGCCACTCATTTAACCCAGGCCAAAACTTTGCAACCGGCCACTCATTTAACCCAGGCCACAACTTTGCAACCGGCCACTCATTTAACCCAGGCCAAAACTTTGCAACCGGCCACTCGTTTAACCCAGGCCACAACTTTGCAAACGGCCACTCATTTAACCCAGGCAAAACTTTGCAACCGGCCACTCATTTAACCCAGGCCACAACTTTGCAACCGGCCACTCATTTAACCCAGGCCAAAACTTTGCAACCGGCCACTCATTTAACCCAGGCCACAACTTTGCAACTGGCCACTCATTTAACCCAGGCCACAAATTTGCAACCGGCCACTCATTTAACCCTGGCCAAAACTTTGCGACCGGCCACTCATTTAACCCAGGCCACAACTTTATAAACGGCCACTCATTTAACCCAGGCCACAACTTTGCAACCGGCCACTCATTTAACCCAGGCCACAACTTTGCAACCGGCCACTCATTTAACCCAGGCCACAACTTTGCAAACGGCCACTCATTTAACCCAGGCCAAAACTTTGCAAACGGCCACTCATTTAACCCAGGCCAAAACTTTGCAACCGCCACTCATTTAACCCAGGCCACAACTTTATAAACGGCCACTCATTTAACCCAGGCCACAACTTTGCAACTGGCCACTCATTTAACCCAGGCCACAACTTTGCAACCGCCACTCATTTAACCCAGGCCACAAGTTTGCAACGCCACTCATTTAACCCAGGCCACAACTTTGCAAACGGCCACTCATTTAACCCAGGCCACAACTTTGCAACCGGCCACTCATTTAACCCAGTCCAAAACTTTGCAACCGGCCACTCATTTAACCCAGGCCAAAACTTTGCAACCGGCCACTCTTAACCCAGGCCACAACTTTGCAAACGGCCACTCATTTAACCCAGGGCAAAACTTTGCAACCGGCCACTCATTTAACCCAGGCCACAACTTTGCAACCGGCCACTCATTTAACCCAGGCCAAAACTTTGCAACCGGCCACTCATTTAACCCAGGCCACAACTTTGCAACCGGCCACTCATTTAACCCAGGCCACAAATTTGCAACCAGCCACTCATTTAACCCAGGCCAAAACTTTGCAAACGGCCACTCATTTAACCCAGGCCACAACTTTGCAACCGCCACTCATTTAACCCAGGCCACAACTTTGCAACCGCCACTCATTTAACCCAGGCCAAAACTTTGCAACCGGCCACTCTCGTTTAACCCAGGCCACAACTTTGCAAACGGCCACTCATTTAACCCAGGCCAAAACTTTGCAACGGCCACTCATTTAACCCAGGCCACAACTTTGCAACTGCCACTCATTTAACCCAGGCCAAAACTTTGCAACCGGCCACTCATTTAACCCAGGCCACAACTTTGCAACGGCCACTCATTTAACCCAGGCCAAAACTTTGCAACCGGCCACTCATTTAACCCAGGCCACAACTTTGCAACCGCCACTCATTTAACCCAGGCCAAAACTTTGCAACCGGCCACTCATTTAACCCAGGCCACAACTTTGCAACTGCCACTCATTTAACCCAGGCCACAAATTTGCAACCAGCCACTCATTTAACCCAGGCCAAAACTTTGCGACCGGCCACTAATTTAACCCAGGCCACAACTTTATAACGGCCACTCATTTAACCCAGGCCACAACTTTGCAACCGGCCACTCATTTAACCCAGGCCACAACTTTGCAACCGGCCACTCATTTAACCCAGGCCACAACTTTGCAAACGGCCACTCATTTAACCCAGGCCAAAACTTTGCAAACGGCCACTCATTTAACCCAGGCCAAAACTTTGCAACCGGCCACTCATTTAACCCAGGCCACAACTTTGCAACCGGCCACTCATTTAACCCAGGCCAAAACTTTGCAACCGGCCACTCATTTAACCCAGGCCAAAACTTTTGCAACCGGCCACTCATTTAACCCAGGCCAAAACTTTGCAAACGGCCACTCATTTAACTCCAGGCCACAACTTTGCAACCGCCACTCATTTAACCCAGGCCACAACTTTGCAACCGGCCACTCATTTAACCCAGGCCACAACTTTGCAACCGGCCACTCATTTAACCCAGGCCACAACTTTGCTGCATCCAACTCATCCTGTAGAATCAGCAGGTCCTCCTTCAGCAATTAAGAGAAAGCAAATCATTGTGTCCTGACTGTGGAGTGAGCCTGAATTCAAAAAATAAAAAAAAAAACACATTGAGCGGAAACATGAAGTCATAAATCCTATAACTTCAACACGTAATCTACCAGCACAGTGTGTTGATAAAAACAATGGAATGTATGTTGTTGCAAAATCCTTTCGTGGGCCCTGTATCCCCATTCATGTGGTGAAAAAAATGTGGGGCTCTTCACACAAGGTAATGTGTGAAATGGACATCTGCAACACTTGTGCTGAAATGGCACAAAGGAGTGACCTTTTGGTTACACCATGTCTTCACCTGAAGTCTGTAGACTACTCCAGTGCAATTGCACCAAATGAAGCTTTATCAGAGGATGTGTTGACTGACATGGTTGAGCAAAAATGGTTTGGAGGCACAAGAAAAAAACAATGCCTTAAACAGCAAGATCAGGCTAAAATTAATGGTGCCACATTTACTAGCCTTGTTAGCATTGGAGGCCCTGACTACAAGTACTACATATCTGTGTATGAGCCAAAGGTTTCGTATTATAGCAGACTGGGAAGAGTCTTGGTTAACTACAATTCCAAGAGAAACACTTGGCACTGCCCTTGTATTAAATCTAGGAAATCATGTTTGCATAAGAGTATTGCAAAATGGTGTCTCTTTCAAATGAAGCAACAGCTCTTCACAACGCTGTCAGAATCAGAGGCAGAGATTGAACCACCACAGCATGATGACCTGTGTGGTCAACAGTGGGAATATCCTCCAGAGATTGATGGCCTGAAGCAGATGGTACAATATATATATATACCATACTAAAAAGCTTCCTGACACACTATCAGATGTTTTTATGGAGGAAATAAAGAAGGAAGATATTCCTCAACATCTTGTTCCTTAGGAGGAGTTCTGCTCTCAGTGCCCTGGACCTGTTCGTCTCAGTGCTCCTGTCCTCATCACAAGACATGCTAAGGTGGCAATGCTCACTGGTGTAGTGACTGGTAGGAATATTTTTTTTCAATATTTATTATATGTGAATATTTAATATCTATTAAGTCAATGGTTTATGTCATTTTGCAGTAATTTTGCATTGTTTCAATATTGGGGCAGTGTTAGGTTAAATTATGTTATATACAGAATACATTTCAAGTGATTGCTTTACCTCATGTCCTATTATTGTTTGTTTTTCCCATTAGGAATATCCACATACTGCAAGAAATGCAGTAATTGTGGTATATTTTACAGATACCAGGACTGGATGCATGGGCTTCACACTTTTAATGACAAAGTGCTGCTGACCATCTTCTTATGCATCTTTATAAGGAATTCTGTTCAGGTATGGTTTCTTACATGAGTTATTTGTGAAATGGAAAGGACATTAGGTCTCATTCATTAATAACTTCATGGTTTTTCATATTTATACGGACAGGAGAACTTCTCAAGAAAAATCTCCTCCTAATTCAATACATTTGTGTGCACAGATGAATTTGTTCCTAATTGTTAAATACGGACTTTTAAAAGTACGCATGCTTGGTGAATAAGACCCATTATTCTTATTTTAAGATTTTTCCTCATTTAAAACTAATACATGTTTTTTTGATTTTTCTCACTAAGACTCATGTGTCAGTTGGAAGAGTGCGTTCCATTTTGCAAAAAACAACAGGTGTGCCTTACCCAAAGAAGTCAGAGTTTCTTTATGGCTATTTACATTTTGAGGCACTGACACACCATGAATACAACTATTCATGTCTTAAATGTGGTCATCATCCTCCAATTGTTGTAATGGATTTACACAGAAAGGGAGTGGTCAGCATGGCAGGTAAACTAAAAATCACTGGTTTATTAATTTAATTTTGTAGCTTGCAGTCAAGCGGTGTAAATTTAATTTCTTTATCCAGTCACTGACATAAGTGTACCATGTGAAACCTACAATGGGGAGGTGAATTCAGAGGACTTCTGGGAGACCCTTTCAATGGAGAGGATTGCAGCTGGCTTGTTGAAAAGTAAGTCTTGAAATCACTGGAGTTTTTTTTTTAATTAAACATGACAATAATACACAATGTAAACTGCTTCTATCTCTTTTGAATGCTTAAGTTCTTTGTCATATTTGCATATCCAATGTGTTTCACTACATTACGTTTCCTGTATGATCTAGGTGGGGATACAAATCCTTACACTATAAAACCAAATTTTGATCACTGGGCCCCCTGGATCGGCAGATACACACGTAAGGTACCAACTTTGTTAAACACAGAGTGGCAAAAGGTGCAGAGCTCAAGTGCACAAGACCTCATCACTGAAATGGATATGACGGAGGAACGACTCAGTGATGAATTAATGAATCTAAAGGTATTTTACACTATCAGTTTCTATAGTCTTTTACATTTTGCGATGGACCCATTTCACATTTCTGGTGTTCACAGAAGAAGTTGTAATAGTTGTGTAAACCTTCATAGTTCACGAGTTTGTGTGCCCATATAATCTTAGTAAAAGTGGTAAACAGATTTGGCTTGCTGTCTGCTATAGAGGGGCTCGGAGAGGATATTCTAACCGAGCTCCGATTGCCCCTATAACAGGCAAATTTTTTCAAAAAGGGAGGAGCCGGGAGGAGGAGGGATGCTGCAAGAACTAACAATGGGAAGAGGTAGGCTGCTGGTTTTATACCTTGGTATTAATTGGAAGATTAGATGGGCGTACTTCCTCCCGAAATTACGTTTATTAACTTCACAAGTGAATGTAAGGTGATAGCAAATACATATTTTTTGAAATTTTAATATGTCATAAAAAATTTAAAACTACTGTAATAGCAATGTTGATGCTTGGAAAGTCATGATCACATATGTGAAAAGGTTTGAAAATGGTAATAAGAAAAATATCATAGGAAACCAATCATGACCATACAGGTTTAATGTAGTTGTTACCTGCAAATCGTACCTAGATCTAACAAACAATTAAAAGTGGAAATGATCATTTTATTAGCGGTATAAAACATAATTGTGATCTATCAACAGGTTGCAGACATTCGAAAACTCTGCAAGGCCTGTGGGGTTGGCACTCAAGGATCAAAGACTGATCTTTTATCCAGACTCAGAGGAGAGATGCAAAACAGAACGGCATACGACAAGATATTTCAGAAGATTTGGGGAGCATCAGGTACTTGTGCTCTGTGAGTTCAAATGCACATTCTCAAAGTTATTGACTGTCATTTACTATATAAACTATTCTTTTCAGGTGGATGGGCAGTCATTTTATGCCCTTGTGGTGTGGTTTACAGTGTGAAATGTCTTCTTCGTGCTGAAAGTCCTAGAGACTTTTCTGACATGTTGTTCTCATGGAAGCACATGCCAAACATTATGATTTTGCCTGAGGTCTGGCCACCCATGCTAACATACGGAGACCAGAAGCAATGCCATTTACACCATTTGAAGGGCGGCTGGCAGAGGATACAGAACACAATCTGAGGGCTGCACAGAGCGGAACCCTTACCGTAAGCCTACCTTGGTTAAGTGACAAGAAGTTGGGTGAAGATGCCAACTGCCATCCAGTGACTGGATCCTCGGATCACTATGCACTGTATGACAAATTCCACGAATCAAATTCTAAGGATGTGCGAGACTCACTCACTGCCGCACTACTTCCAACCTCGCCCGGTCGAGCATACGCCTCCGCCCGGCCAGGCGCTTCAGCGCTTCACTCTATGGCGGTGCTTCAAGTCTTCCAGGCCAAACTCCTCCGTTCCTTGGATGAGTCTGTCCCGGATAACGAGGCTCTGAGGGATCTGCGCGGCGCCACTGACTTGGCCCTGCGTGCCACCAAGGCCAACGCCCAGGCGATCGGCAGATGTATGGCCAACTTGACGGTATTGGAGCGCCATTTGTGGCTTAACCTAACCGAGATGAAAGACTCGGACAAGACTGCTTTCCTGGACGCGCCCATGTCGCCTTCAGGACTATTCGGTCCCTCCGTGGTTGGATTCACGGAACGCTTCACTGAGGCACAAAAGGCTTCACAGGCAATGCAACATTTCCTGCCCAGGCGTTCCAGCTCCTCTACTAGCCGCCAAGCTAGAGCTGGACCAGCCCAGCCCACCAAGGCGGCGCAGCCAGCTCAACAGCCTCGCGCGGGCTTCAAGCCCGGACAGCGCTCCCGCTCTACGAGCCGCAGCAAACCTCCGGAGCGTCGAGGTCCCCAACCCAGCAATGTGTCGAAACCTGAGCCGCCGAAGCCGTCCTAGCCAGAGGCACGAAGAGAGGTTGGATAATACCCGCTTCGGAAGGTTTACCACCTCGCTCTCTAACAAAACATTCCCTAGCTCCCTTCAATCAGGTGGCTGGGAACATCACATACACAGTCAACGAGCCCGCAAGCAAACGCGCTCGCCTGTACACAAACGCTGTTTTACGGCGACCCACATGGGTCACGAAAAGATTTTTTTCTCTGTAGCCAGTGTGCCAGCAATAAAGCATGTACCCCTACACTCAATCACTCCCCCATGTTCCCCATCTCCCTGCACTCAGGTGGCTGGAAACACTATCCTCACAGACAACGAGCCCGTGCTCAAACGCGCTCGCCTGTACACAAGCACCTATATTCTATGTCCCCAGCCCCTGTACTCAGGCGGCGGAAACAATTCCCTCATAAGTGCCACTCTAACGCAACATTATCGGGCCACCGAGTCCCTGTTACTCAGCGACTCGACCCACAAATTAATTCAGCCCCTGGCTTGAAGGCGAGGCCTGGCAGGCCATCCCGGCATTTCAAAATGGGTGTTGAACATAATAAAACAAGGTTACTCGCTACAGTTTGCTACTGAGACCACGCTTCGCGCCGTGGAAGAGACAACGGTGAGAAGCGACACAAGTCACGTGCTTCAACCGAGATATCAAAACTGTTAATAAAGGGGCGGTGGAAGCCGTGCACCCCTCACAGAGCGAGTCGGGCTTTTACAGTCGCTACTTCCTTGTACCAAAAAAGGACGGTGGTCTCAGACCCATCCTAGACCTCGGACATCTGAACAAATCCCTTATGAAGCGCCCGTTCAGAATGTTGAGAACAAAACAAATCCTTGCGCACGTTCGCCCGGGTTTTTCACTGTGGATCTAGAGGATGCCTATTTCCACATACAGATAGCCCCTCATCACAGGCCATTCTTGAGATTCGCCTTCGAGGGGAAAGTATACCAATACAGGGTGCTACCCTTTGGTCTATCTCTGGCTCCTCGCACGTTTACGAAGTGCATGGAAGCGACGCTAACCCCGCTGAGGCTTCGGGGAATGAGAATTCTCAACTATCTCGACGACTGGCTCATAATAGCTCAGTCAGAGATACAGTTATTAAACCACAGATCTTGGCTTCTCAACCATTTGAAATGCTTGGGTCTCAGAATCAACTTGACAAAGAGCTCATTGTCTCCCACACAGAACATTTCGTTTCTGGGAACAGTATTGGACTCACTGCAGATGAGCGCGCGACTGACGTCACAGCACACGCTCTCTGTTCAGAACCGAGTGGTTTCCCTCAGGTCCGGTGCACTCATCCCTCTCAAACACTTTCAGAGGATGTTGGGTCTCATGGCCTCGGCGGCACCAGTTCTCAGTCTAGGTCTGTTACACATGCGCCCCCTACAGCGCTGGCTGAATTGCCGCGTTCCAGCTCACGCATGGCTCTCGGGCCGATTACGAATCAAGGTAGATCACAGCTGTGTTTTGGCTCTGGCTCCTTGGAAAAATCCTGTCTGGTATCAAGTGTACAAAGAGATAGTGTTACGAAGTGGAAGGTTATCTCGACAGATGCATCCAACCTGGGTTGGGGAGCCCTTCACGAGGGCAGGCCAGTCTCCGGTCTCTGGTCAGACTCGGAAAAGAGCCTTCACATAAACTGTCTAGAGATGAAAGCGGTCAGGGTATCGCTAAGAGCTTTCCTTCCGTACATAAAGCACCACCACGTCCTAGTCCGAACGAACAGCAGGTCGGTGGTAGCTTATATAAATGTGCCAGGCATTCTGAATTTGGGTCCGGACATGCTGTCCAGGGACAAAGTGTCCCCAGCAGAGTGGTCTCTTCACCCTCACACAATTCAGACAATTTGGGGCAGGTTTGGAGAGGCAAAAGTGGATCTTTTCGCCTCACAAGACAATGCTCAATGCCTAACATATTTCTCCAAGCACAAGGATGCGTTGGCCCACGAATGGCCCAACCTTCCTCTTTATGCTTTTCCCCCAGTCTCAATGTTACCTCAGGTTATAGAGAGGATCAGGGAGAGCAACTGCGCTGTGCTTTTAATAGCCCCGCTTTGGAGAAATCAACCATGGTTCTCACTGCTAAGTCAGATGTCAGATACTGCTCCGTGGCCGATTCCGCTGAGGAGAGACCTCCTCATGCAGGCGAAACGGCAGATCTGGCATCCCCGTCCCGATCTATGGGCGCTTCATGCCTGGCCAATCAACGGGTACATGAGAACCTCTCTGAAAATGTATTAAACACTATTGCTGAAGCTAGAGCCCCCGCGACCAGGCGGCTCTATTCAGGTAAATGGGCAGTCTTTTCAGACGCTCAAAGTTTATGTGGCCGCTATAGCAGCGCACCACATTCAAGTGAACGGACTGTCACTGGGAAAGAACAATCTTATCGTGTGCTTCCTTAAAGGGGCTAGAAGGCTTCACCCACCTCGCCCCCCTTCAGTTCCGATATGGGACTTGTCTACGGTCCTGGATGCCATGAAAGGTTCTACATTCGAGCCTCTGCATTCGGTGAGCTTAAAGCTCCTGTCACTAAAGACCGCTTTTCTGCTGGCGATTGCATCAGTTAAGCGGGTGGGTGATCTGCACGCGCTCTCTGTGAGAGCCTCTTGTCTGGAATTTGGGCCAAACGATTCTAAAGTCGTCCTCAAACCAAGGCATGGATACGTACCTAAAGTGCTTTCAACTCCGTTCAGAGCACAGGTCATTTCACTTTCAGCACTTTCATCATCGTAGATGAAGAGGATGCTAATTTGCTCTGTCCTGTCAGAGCGCTGAGAATATACATAGATCGTTCTGCTGTTTTCAGGCACACTGAACAGCTCTTTGTGTGCTTTGGCGGTTTCAAAGCAGACCTTGTCACGTTGGATAGTGGATGCTATCTCACTGGCTTATGAGTCTAAAAATCTCAGCTGCCCTATAGGCGTCAAAGCCCATTCGACTAGAGGCATGGCCTCGTCGTGGGCTTGGTCTACTGGCATTTCTCTGAATGATATCTGTGCGGCGGGAGGCTGGGCCTCACCGTCCACTTTTATCAGGTTTTATAATTTAGAGGTTCCTGCCCTACAGGCTGGGCTTCTTGCTGTGTAAATACATCTGACCCATTAAGGCTCGATATTCTGGCCTGGGTAAAGTATTTGTAGAAGTCATAAGCACTCCTTATATGACTCAGTTATCTGGTCATTCACTATTCATGGCCTGACTACGTCTGGTCTACTCATATATAGATATATATATATATATATATATATATATATATATATATATATATATATATATATATAGTATCTTATGTGTTATTTCATTAGATGGCCCGACTCGGTCTGGCTCATATTGGGACTTCATGATACCATGTTACGGCCCACTTAGGTTGGCTTGGGTATGGTGTCTCCGGGCTTCAGAGCCGTTAAGCAAGCACAGCGTTTTGCATTGGTTCCCCGTAGCGTTAGCAAACGCAATATGAGAGTACTCTCGAAAGGGAACGCTTCGTTTACTAACGTAACCTCGGTTCCCTGAGAAGAGGGAACGATTATTGCGTTTGCTTGCCATGCTTTGCTTTCTCAGGAGTCGCTTCAGTCGATTAACCTGACTAACCTGGCGAGACAGGGAGTTATGTACCCATGGCTATGCAAATTCTGTTGCCCCTTGTGGCGGGAATTTAGAGGGACCCGATTGGCCAGCGGTCTCGCCATAGGTTGCTGCAGTTGCAGCGGCACAGCCAATCAGCACGCAGCAGCTTCCTGCTGAGAGCTGTGCAGCTGCACTGCGTGTTATATGGTATTTTTAGGATAAAAATTTGCTTCAATATCTCGAGGAAAGGAATTCCCCCGTAGCGTTAGCAAACGCAATACTCGTTCCCTCTTCTCAGGGAACCGGGGTTACGTTAGTAACCGAAGCTTTCTCATCACTGACTTTATTCAGTAACTGATGTGAGGTTGGACTACAATCATCACCTGTCACAAATTTCCTCAAGGCTAAGAATTCTTAAAGAAATTGTATACGTAAAATGTTTCCGAAGGTTTACACATAGGCTAAATACGAAATCGCCCCCTATACCTTAAATAGGGCATTATTTGAAGAGGCAGGCATTTGAAGTCGTGTCCCTCTTTGCCATGGCAATAGTTAGATCGCGAGACAAAAATATTAGATCGCGAGACAGAAATACAAAAATACGATGTATGGGCTTTCAGGGCTTCCATACTTTTTTGATTGGATGTTTAAAAAACACCCATCCCAGTCTGAAAAAAACGCCCCCAAATGGGGAGACGCCCCTTTTTGTTCCGCAGAGACCTACTTGGCCCAATTAGCCACAAGCCAGCCATAAATTTGAATCTAAAACATTGACATGAATATAAAACGTGCACAAGTATGAAGAAACATGTTAAACCCAATTGTATTTATTTTACAAATTACAAATAAAATAAATAGAAAAATGAAAAAGATAGCTCACAGTAATTTACACATTGAACACGTTGTTCGACTTCCCTCTTTCCTTCCTTTCTCCATCCCTGTCAGGAGCAAGTTGTAACCATCTTGTTATAAAGTTTTCCACCTCTTTATCAGTGGAGCTCTTGGTATGGGCATTTGTCCTCACTGCATCTGTAAACAGCAAGCAATATTCAAAAATAGAAAAATACTTTTGTTGCGCAACAAAGTACAGATGTTGATTAAAAAAATTGTGATTGTTATCAAATAAGTACAATCTACATATGATTTTTTTTGTAAACCAAATACAGTGCCAAAATAAAAGCTCGAGAAGGTCAGTGTGTGTTTATAGCATCGTGTCAAATAAGTAACGGATAAAAAACCATCTCATCCGAGGAAATTGACTCTTGAAAATGGATTATCGTGATATAATAAAAAAAAAACAATAAACACGTTTGGAGAAACTGTATGTGAGAGTGATGACATGATGAGTGAGGACATAACATTCAGTCAAAGTGAGACCTCTCGTGGCCGGCTATTATGGTTACAGGTCATCATAAGTCCCACACTTTTCATAAAAGTGACAATACTCTTCAAACACAGTTTCTACAAACGTGTTTATTAATTTAGGTATTTTTTATTACGATAATCCATGTTCAAAAGTCAATTTCCTCGGATGAGATGGTTTTTATACGTTACTTATTTGACACAATGATATAAATAAACCTCCTCGAGCTTTTATTTTTGCACTTCCGGTTATCGGCATTTTAATTTGCATATTATTCACCCATACAGTCTATGGTTTCACCCGAAACATTTAGATTCAACATTTAGATTTAGATGTAACACATTTAGATTTTACATTTAGGTCGGTGTTACATTTCATATAGATTTAACTATTTAAAATATAGTTGATAAATGTTGTAAATGTGTTAAAAAGTGACAGTCAAAAATTCATAGCAGTTTTTTAAACATTGTTTGAAGCTAAATGTGCATGTGCCAGAACGAGCTGTGAGGTTAACACACACCGATGCCGATGCCGAGTCGGAGCCGAGCCGCGGCATATATATCAAAATCTCAAGGAAAATTTGATTTCTCAGTTCATGGCATCTTTAAATCTCTTTATTCCATAAAGTAGGCAATAAAAAAAAGCTTAGATTCCTTAAATACTATGAAGAAATTGTCTGTATGTTATTAATACAACTTATGATTTGATTAAAATATTTGTTTATTTTTTTTCTTGAATGTATTTTAATTGTTTGTGTTTATGTTTCTATATGTATTCTCTTGGCAAATGTGAGTTTTTTCATGTAACATCACTGAAGATGAAGTATGGGTAAACTTATTTCCCTGGATATAGTCTCTATAGTGGCATAGTCAGGAGTGAGTTTTCAGTTTCATTGGTTTAAATTTTCTAATAATGTTGGATAATCATAATGACTGTAAATTGTCTGCTGTACTAATTTTTATAGCATCAGGGGACACTAGTTCAAAATATCAATGAAATCTCACTTGTCTATGAATTAAAAATGAGGACAATAATTTTTCCCCAATGTTGCTGTGGTTTTCTTAGTATATTTTCAAACTGACCTTAACTTTAAATACAATTAATCAATCAGACTATGGAAAATAGTAAATTGAAGGGGCAAACCGTTCAAAACAGTATTATAACAAAAATATTACTTAGATTTAAATAAATAAAATGAGCATGAGAACAAACTTTTTAGCAAATATTCTTAAAAAAAATTTTGTTGTTGTTGCAAATGTTATTTTATGTTTGTGCTTTTGTAAATGAATATTTACTATTTCTAATTAGGCTTATTATTTTTGCAATGTATGCTAATTTTCAGTACAAAATATGAGCATTGTGCAAAAATGTAATTGTTGAAAGTGTAATCATTTAGTACAGGGGTTTTCAAAGTCAAAGTGCCCTTGCATATACCCAACGCAATAGAATCGAAAAGAATCGGGATAGGACTCTGGCAGAAATCATGAACTTTACTGTAGTATGAGGCAGAGCAGGGGCGAGTGCTGTGGGAACTGAGTGAGGCCGCTGGAGCGATTGTTTAGCAAAATACACGGCTGGCGAGCAGCGGGACTATGACGGGACACAGTCGCCGGCGCAATCTCCACTTTTCTGGTCACGACTATGAGGTAACGCAGCTCTGTTTATCATATTAGATACATCTGAGTGTGTTTAAAATGAAGTTATGACGTTACTCTGTGCGTTCGCTCGGCGGCTGCTGTGACACTTGTTCACACTCCAGTGAGAGTAAAGCGTTTCGGAAGTTAGGGTAACGCAGATATGACGCAATTGACAGGCGACTCCCTCATACGTCCCGGTTCATTGGTAAAATAGCGATTTTCTCACAATTTACAAATAGTTGGAAACATTTGGGATATTGTAATAACTCAACAGAACAAAATATATAACACTGGCCTGGTGTTTTTTGGATATTTGACTGCAAAAATCCTACATAGTGTACCTTTAATAAAGTAATTTGTTTGCTTAAAAAAAAGTTAACGCAGACTTGTTAAAATTTTAGTTGGAAGCACTGAATGTGCCAAATATTATCAAAAGATTCACTAGAAGCGTTGTGAAGATATAAGCAAATTACATTTCAACTGTTTAAATATAGGTTACTTAAAGGGATAGTTCACTCAAAAATGTATGAACACATTCAAAACAAAGGAGTACCTTGATGACGCCTTAATTTCGCAGTGCTTTTAAAGCAATCGAGCATTTCGACTTCTGCTTATACATATATGAGGTAACGCAGTGCTGTTTTATCATATAAGATACATTTGAGTGTGTTGAAAGTTGTTATAATGCTACTCTGTGCGTTCACTTGGCGGCTGCTATGAGACACTTGTTGCACACTGCAGTGAAAACCAATACATGGTACTCGTGGTAAATCAGGAAAACCAGATTTAAACAATAAGACTAACTGTGTTGAGCTGTATAAAAAGTTTTCTGATGATGAATGTCTACAAACAGTTGCTCACCTGTCTAATAAAACACAATAGGCCTATAATAAAGCGTCTTTAGTGTTTCCATGGTTTCTACAAAATAAAACCAGATATCGAGAGTAACAATGTCATTGATAGGCAATGCATGGAATGTCCTGGTTGAAATAGCTTATTTCTCTGGATTTAAATATTCTTGGAATCATATAACATTCTAGTGGTTTTTGGATATTTTAATCCAAAAATCTTACATATTGTGCCTTTAACACATTGTGAATTCTTGCTGAAATATCTCTCTAGTGTAACAGAGCATCTTTCTGTCACATTGGTAGGGTTACAACAATCAGAAGAGGTCTGATATTCTTCTAACTTGACCAAAAACAACATGCATGTTGACTAGTGGACAAACAAAGTATTTTTGTTGAGTCATAAACACATGTCTGCTTGTGAAGTTGAGTAATATTATATCAAGATATTCGTCCAAAATAGTCTCAGTAACCAACATGCTTATGTCAGATAAGGAACATCTCACCCTGCCACCTGTCCAACCCACAGTACATAAATCAAACGACAAAGCATCGCGAGAAAAAGGCGAAATACACAAAGTGCACCTACAAAATCTCGCGAAAAACACACAAACACTCGATCATTTTTTTTTTTTTTACAGAAAAGCGTCCGTTCCTCTAGAAGGCGCTCGTCGGATCAGAAAACGGAATCCTCCATTGAAACGCACTCAAATTTCAGGAAGTTTTTGTCTTATTTGAGTCACATTTCAACTAAAAAGTATAATCGTTTAAAGCTCTTATTTACAATGAATAGGCCCAGAGGTCCAAATTCAAATCTCAACCAGTAATCTCGCTAAAATATTTGATATAATGTCCAGAAATCACAAACAACTGATTGGTCCATCTGTACAAACGATGAGAAAAATAACATGTACCACACGACACAAGTAGGAGCTAACATTTTACAGTGAGGAACTTTAATTAAAATTTAAAATACGCAGTGGGAAGTTAAATTAGGAATAAATATATTTCGATTAGTTATTGGTTTTTTTTATTCTAATTGGTCTTCTGTAATTTATTTAAAAATCGTTGTACTATTCCATAGCTTCTAAAAACTTGCGACACTTGGTGCCTTCTTTATGATAAATTGCAAGCGCTTTGTCTTATTGGATAAATGCGTCCGCTAAATGACTCAGATGTAAATTAAGCTCCGCCCATTGTAGCACCCTGTTCACACCAGAGCACAGCTTAGCAACAAGATCTCGCGAGAAGCCCCGCGATCACAGCAACAAGACAACCAAAATAAAGTGAGCACAACAAACCCGGAGCGCATGATGGCGGCTTCGCTGCTGCGCCGGGACAAGAAATCCACCGCCGCCCATCTGAAGGCAGACCTCAAGAGGACTGACAACAGCTCAGGGCTGCGGCAGCTGCAGGAGCTGCTGGATAGCGTGCTGAACCCGGAGCGGGGCTCGGACCCGGAGGCGCTGGAGTGGTGTAAATGGCTGCTGGCCGGAGGGGACGGCTTCGACGAGTTCTGCCGGACCGTCCGATCCTACGATAATGCCACCCTCTGCGGGCTGGTGTGGACTGCCAACTTCGTGGCCTACCGTTGCCGGACTTGCGGCATCTCGCCGTGCATGTCGTTATGTGCGGAGTGCTTCAATAACGGCGATCACACGGGCCATGATTTTAACATGTTCCGGAGTCAGGCCGGCGGGGCCTGTGACTGCGGGGACGGGAACGTGATGAGAGAGAGCGGGTCAGTAGCCACTCTGAGCGGACATCTGACTGACAGGGGCTGTGGCTCAAACCCTTGTCAGTGAGCTGACTACATGGACTGTTTTTTGGGGGGTTATCATAGCATAGACGCTACCGAATCGGCAGCAGATTTGGGCGTCATATCATAGGCGCAACCGAAATCAGCTGCCTTTAGGTGCTTAGAATGTGAAACCTTGCAAGCTGTCTGTCTTGACATTACTATTTTTATTATTATTGAGCATCGTAAAAGTTGTGTCTCAAATCAGCAGCAGATTTGGGCGTCGTATAGCTGTAAAATCAGCAGCCTTTAGGGACTCATAATGTGAAACATTGCAAGCTGCTTATCTTGACATTATTATTATCATTAGTAATAGTAGTATTGAGCATCGTAAAAGTTGTGTCCCAAATCAGCAGCAAATTTTGGACTTCATATCATAGGCGCAATCAAAAGCAGCAGAGTTTGAAGGGATCATAGTGTCAAACCTTGAGATTTTAGCATTATTGTTGTTATTATTATCATGATGATGATGCTTATTATTAAGCATCATAACATGGGTGTATCCCATCAGCAGCAGAATTTGAGGGATCAACTTAAATTAAATTTGAATTTGTGTAATTTTTTGGACATTTGTAGCCTCTAGATGATCTTTATTTAATTTGTTTAGTGTATCATAGGCCATCATAGGAGTGCTTTGAATGGGCAGGAATTTTGGGCATCTTAGTTTTAAACCTAGAGAGCTGCTTATACCTTGACATCACAATATAGACGCGTCCTGAGTCGGCAGCTGTTTTGGGCATCATGTCATTGGTGTAGTCAAACTCTGCAGCGTTTTGGAGACCAGTCTCGGGCAGTCGCTTGTGAGCTCCCTACATTGGCATTTAATATTATTCCGTTTTTTTTTTTTTTAAAGCATCATGACATGGGTTGTTATCGTTGACTAAAACAAACCCATACAAAAAAAATTGTGTTACTTGAAACAAAAGAAAAGTTAACTTAAAGTATATAAAAATCTTAAACTTTCCCCCGGTTTCTCAACAAGGCTTAAGTTAGTCCCAGACAAAAATGCATGTTTGAGCTGCTTTAACTGTCTTAAAATAAGTCAGTCCCATTATTTTGTCTGAAGAGGCACACCAGTAATGTTTTTCTAAGGCACATTTAATGTTGTCCTAAGTGCTGTCTGTAATAAAAATGGCAAAAACAAATTCAAATGAAAGAGGAAAATATAAAGCTAATAATTTAATGCAAAGTATTAACAAATTCTGTAACAGTATATTAATGATACAAAACAAAAAAACACAGGTGTGTCGAATTTGACCAATCATAGTCTCCACGGCTTGCATGCTGACCACCTAAACAACTGCATTTGCATATCACCTTGCAAATTAATTAAATTCTGAATCTGGAGAATTTTGGGGCGTCATTGGCCGCTTTTCCAAACTGTTCTCGTTGCTCAACCATGCCATCCCGTGGCAATCCGACCCAGATGGTACGGAGCTCTTTGGAATTGGCATACAGACAACATGAGATGTAAATTGTGACCATGTTATAGAGGATAAGATATTTCAGTTAATTGTATTATTATTTTACGTTTACGTAGCTCACATACCGAGCTTAGCCCTCTACAGAGAATCTGACAGCCAGGCAACAGACAAATGACCAATCCTGCCAGCACAGTTAGCCGATTCCAGGCCAAGAACGGTTTGTAATCGTGCCGTGCTGTACAAGGCTCAAGTGGAACTGCTCCTTAAAGGGTTACTTCAGCGATTAGCATTAAGCTTTGTATCAGTAGAAACCCGGCAGTATATTCAAATTATCGTACTTTCCCCTCATATCCCCTGAGGCAGAGAATTATATATTTTATTTCTGGAAAAATTCCTCCGATGATGCAAATATCGTAATTTTCGTCATCGGATGAGTTTTTGTCCAGAGGCTGAAGACTACAGCCAGCAGGAGGCGCTATTTCCACATGTTTTCAACATCGCACTCACAGCACTCGGCTCGGGAGCTGCGGAGATTCATGGAAACGGAGCGGTGGAGAGCAAAGTGAGTGTTTTAACTTTTAAAATGAACTTCCTATGAAAGTTAAGCTTCCAAAGACATGAACTGAACACGCGTCAGACTGATCACGTGCTGTGAATGCAGCCGCGAATCCCGTTTTTACCTCAGCTCGTGATGAATTTAATCCGACTCCTGCTGCGTTTGTGCCGTGACGCTCAATCGGCTCACTCACATTATATCGAACAGACACGTTCAGTTTTTAATTGTAGTGTCTATAACTGAACTGATTTTCTGAAAATGAACGTGGTAGGCAAGTGATCCAGTAATCCAGTAGCCGACTAGCCGTGCCTAGAGTAGGGCAGTGAAGCAGTGCATTCTGGGAATTGTTGTCTTTCATCCCCATGAGACAAAAATACATTTTCTGTGTTTTCTCAGTCTAGAAGGCACCAAATTCAAAAATAATTTCACATTTCTACTACATTAATGACCCAGTTTAAATACAGATTCATCTTCCCAGCGCTGAAGTACCCCTTTAACGTTCATAGAACCTTTCGGCCTGATGGTGGAAAAGCGGCTATAGTCTTGTAAAGTGTCAAGGTCATACTCAACAAAAAATATATAACCTCATAACATTGGCTTGATCACATTATAGTTGCGTTCTGTGTCAGCATGTCACCATCATAGGAGTACCTCAAAGAAGCAGGGCATCATAGTGTCAAACCTAGTGAGCTGCCTAACTAGACATAATATTTGGGAATCATATAGGCACATCCTGAGTCAGAGGTGTTATTAGGCATCATAGTCTCAAATCTAGCCTACATGGACAGCATAATTGGACAACAGTGCTTTCTAAATCAGCAGATAAATATTAGGTTTTGTGCATCATATTGTCAAGCTAGTGACCTGACCACCTAGAGCATTGTATCGCTGACACATCTTCAGTCAGCATTTTGGGCCATCATAGCCTATGATTGGGGCATCACATCATATATGCATCCTGAATCAAACCTAGTGTGCTGTTGCCTTTACATAGTTATTGAGCATCATCGGTGCGTTCTAAATTGGCATCATGATATTTATATGGGTGTTTTGGTTCAGCATTATTTTTGGGCACCGTAGGCACTTTCTAAATTAGCAGCAGTTTTGAGTCTCAAACTCCGTGATGTTTTTAGGATCCTCAGCATTACCTGTTTGTGGCTGTGTTCTGAATCAGCAGTATTTTGGGCAAGAAGCCTTCAGATCTAGTGAGCTTGGCGTCATACCATAGGTGTGTTTCTTAGTCAGAAACTTTTTTGAGCATCAAACAGCAGCATTTCTGGATGCCATGGCCATGTTCCAGATCATCACCACTCACAAAGATCTGATGGGAATTGGCAGCACGTTAAACACTGGAAAAAATGGTGTAACACTATTTCACTATTATTTTGATGGCCCTCTTTAGACATTCTACTGACTATCAATAGCTTGTCAACTACATGTCAACCAACTCTCATTGGAGTGTTAGTAGGCTATAGTAGATCATTAGTAGACCATCAGGGATTAGGGTTCGTAGAATAAATTGACATGTAATTGTAAAGTTACTTATATTCAGTAGAATGACTGTTAGGCACCACAACAAAGTGTTAGCTGATATTAAGCAGACAGTCTACTAATACTCTAATGACTGGTAGTTGACATGCAGTTGCAAAGTTACTTATAGTTAGTAGAATGTCTAAAGTGGACCATTGAAAAAAAGTGTTACTTAAAATTTACTTTGAAATAATTTTGTGAAAAAAATTGCTAGTAGATTTCACAAATAATTACAAAGAAATGCCAAAGTAGCACACTGAATTAAACATGAAATTCAAGTGGAAAACTAAAATAATAGTATCTTATAAAACGTACTCCAACAATTTTATTTACAACTCCTATCATAAACCCGACACAATGCGACGGCAGACATGTTTCAGCGCAACACAGTTATCATTTTCACGTCCAGCGCCACGTTGTTTCAATATCAAATGCACTCGCGCCCATCTGATCACCCATGGACGTGCTGGTCTGAAAACCAGGTGTGTTCAGGCGCATTGTTGGCGTGTTGCTATTTTGAGGCCACTGGAAATTGCACCATTGACGAACAAAAACCTGTTCTAAATTCAATAGCGCAGTATTTTTTGTGTTATTTAAAGGTCGTGTTAGTAATATGCGCATAATATACAGTGGGTGCACATTCACAACGCGTGTACACACAGGGACGCACATCAACACACGCATTTTTAATATTAAAAATAAAACAATTCCTCTCTTGAGTACAACTGGCTTTTAAAGGGAAAGGGAGATGAGACTCTGATTGGTTTATTACACGTTACACCCATTACTCATTAAGAGACTGGGTACAACCCTTTTGGGCCATGCGCCTGGCAGGCAGTCCATTTTCCGGTTTTATTACACTAGCAAAAGTGGATTTCGGGGACACCCTAAGGACACATGCGCCATGCGCTTCAGACCATGCGCTCAGAACGTTAAAATAGGGCCCTAGGTTTGTTCCGAATCAACACATTTTTGGGCCGTAGTACCCATGCATACAGTCTCTTCATTATTTTAATGTTGTACACATATGGTTACTAGTAAAAATATCATGTAGCAGTTCATGTCAACATGCACCATATAGTGCCATTCAAATGTTGAGTCTAAGAAATTCACTTGGTTTTAGGCACAGCTGTCTATTAATTGAGATATATATATGTGCTAATATAAGGCCTGGTGTGACAGTCAGAGTCCGTCGGGGGGGTTAATAGTGTAGAGTGGGCTGTGGCACCTGATCACTGCCTTACAGAGAGTGCACAGTCTGGGTTATTTTTAACTCCCCCCACAGGGTCAGTGACAGGTCTCTTCCCTTCCTCCTCTCACACTACACTGCACCGGGCCTTCACTTCAACAATCCAACCTGTAGAGGTTCAGATATTTGGCTGGGTATGACAGCTGTCAGCTGGAGCTCAGAAGATTCACTGCGTTTTATCTGTAAAGGGTGTAATTATCAGTGTTCTGCTCCGCAGGAACGAGGATATTGGCAGTTTTATTATTGGTAGATGTTTACTGTGAAAAGACATCAGCAACACCTTTGCTTTTGCTCTGGAGACTGACAGCACACTACTCGCATGTTCTTTCTCAATCATAATGGCTGTCCACTGAACCTAATCATCAATACTCTTATTTACAGAAGATTATCAGTAATATGTGACAATGCATGTGTTATAATGCTGAGACCACACTGTAGACAGACGAGGTAAATAATCATTCAGTGCTGTGGTACACATGTCAAAGCATTACCTAGGACTGCATGACTTGGGGAAATATTTTTTCCAGTTGTTTTTCTGATTAAAATTAAAATGCAATTAAAAAATTCCAGGTTTGCTGTGCTTGTTTGTAGGGCTGCACAATTTAGGCAAAATGTTGTGATTGTATCTCTATATGGCTTTAAAAAAATAATGATAGTGATTGATTTTTGCTACAATAATATTTTACTGTAAAATAAGAGTATTTAAGAGAAAAGTTTTTATTTTTTTATTACAACTGGAAAATTACTCTTAATTTCTTCATTTTCAAATGTTAAATATCTAACTTTTATGTTGATGGAAAACTTCAGTTAATCATGCAGCCCTAACCCTGACCTCTGATACCACCACTGTACAATTATGTCAGTGCGGTATTTTTATATTTATTTTTTTATTTTTATTTTATTTTTGTGTGTATGGGAGTCTCTAGCAAGCAAGCAAGCCTGGGTCAGTGCCTTTTTGTTATGGGGCAATAGAACACAACAGTGGGGTTCAAAAAGTAAAAAGTAGTGATGCAGATGCACTGAAATAACACCTACACTCAGACAATTAATTTGTTGAATTAACTTAAAAAAGCAATGCAAGTGGTTTCACACAACTATATTGAGTAAGTTTTACAAATAACAATTGTTATATGCACACAAGAATGTTAAGTAAAGCTGACAATTTCTTTAAGTAAATATAAACCATTTGAATTTGTCAATGTTAAATAATATTCAAATGTGCAGTTTACTTAATGTTACATTTATAAAAATGTATTATGTTAGGTGAACACATTTATCGATTTAATTTACCTCATTAAATGAACTACTTGTTCTACAAGTGAATGTTTAAAAACAAAATTCAAAATAAATAACTTAATTGAGGGCCGGACGTCCATCCAATAATGTAAGAGTGCCCACAGCCAAAACACAGACATCACTCTTCTGCATAATGGTAACCATAATTACAGAAAAACACCTAAATACACTCTAAATGTCTAACATAACTGAACATTAAACACTAACATAAACTAACAACATCTGAAAAACACATAAAATTACACTTTTTAATCAGTAAATTTACTCTCCTAAAATGCAGACGATTGCAAAGCATGCTGGGAACTACAGATCCACTGGCCAGTTTATTTTCACTCAGCAATGTTAAGTTGACCGAACAAACACTTAAGTCATTTTTAGTAGAAACTACTCAGTAAACTTAAGTTAATTTTGTTTTTTAAGTAATGTGTACAAGGATGATTTGAGTGCACCTAACAACAGTGCAAGTACATTTTTTTGAGTGATAAAACGAATGTATTTGTTAATCAATTAATCCGGTTTATTTAAAAATCAGCACTCATAATTTGCTGCTGCATAAACTGAGGAGGCTACAATGGTCTGTTAAGCCACATTAAGGAGTCTCAAAATGACATTTATTGTTTGAATTTTGTGAGAAGATTGACAATTTAAAAGCTGAAACTTAATTTAATATCAAAACTTATTGTGATTTTTGAATGGGGGCGCACTACAAATAATGTTCAGTCTAAATTACAATTTACAATAATTTGTTGTCTAAATTTAAATTACATTTTTCTTTTTCGATAGGCTGTGTATCTTGGTGTAATTCAAAATGTGGGGTGGAAAATATCTGTCATTTCCATTTTAATACATTTTTAATAGCCAAGGTTTTTAATAAAGAGAAATACACTTCCCATAATTCTGAGCAGAAATCCACCAATTAGAGAAGTCGCTGTTTCCACGGAAAAGACAATGTCCGAAATCACATGCTCTCTTGAGTGCAAACTTATTTTGAATAAGTGTTTTCTTCATGACCACTAAAAGAAAAGTATGTTCTAAATAGTATGAATGTAATCTGGATGTACTACATTCTCCATGTTGTCATTGTCATGTGACCTACCAACCTTCATTGGATAACTAGCTCATTCCCAATTAAAATCATTCTTAGTGATGATTACCTCAGCCCTGATTGGTTTGTCTCATGGCTTTATATGGAAGAAATGAATTGGAAATATACTTCCAGAACCAAGACCACTGATAAAATGGGTGGTCACTGTTCTGTGTTCGGTGATAAAGATCAACTTGTGTTCCAGGCAGCACATCTTTTATCCCTACACCACCACCATGATGTTAGTGATAGACTTGCATATTGTAGTGCTTCAGTCTGTTGACCTTTACCAAAGCAATCTGTAATGTCAGACATTTTTATTTGTTACAGTGAAAACAGGATGTTTTTGTATCGTAAACTGCAAAGTACTCATGTTAAATACTAATTCACATGCTCTTGTGTGACAGGTTTTGCAGTAGGCATCGGTTAAAAACGGGCGAGAACGTGCCATCAGTCCCTCGGGATCTGCTGCTCATGTCTGAGATGGTGCTGCCGCGGTTTATCATCACCATCATTCAGTACCTGAGAGACGGCTACACTGAACCAGGTGAGGACATCACCTCACACCTCAATGCCCTTGTGCTGTTGTAACTGTTCTTCAAAGACCCCATACAATGTTTTCACAGACACGCAAGGTTTGGCAGCTAAAGGCTATTCTATTCATTTATAGGAATACACTACATGGCCGCAAAGCTAATAGACATGAAATAAAATCCACAAAACTCCAACTTTTTAGTGTTTAGTTTGGAGCCGTTTCAGTAGATTCAGCTCCTAAACTAACGAGACATATTGTGAAGCACACCAAAAATACTGTGAAGCAACAAATAAGATGATCTGCAATATTAAATAATGCTTTAGTCAACTGCTTTCTCTGTGCTTTTTCATTATATCAGTCCCGTGTGTGTGGCATGTACTGGCTGAGCCTGCTAATCATGCCCACTGGGTAACATATGCTGCTATATATGTTATTTTGTCTCTCGCACTAACATCTTATCATGTGCTTGCAGAGTCGGCCGCTGACAGAGATCTGCAGAAGGTTCTGCAGCAGTTAGAGCCGCACATATCGTTCTTAGAAGAGCTCACCAAGATGGGCGGGGCCATGCGCACTGTTCTCACCAAGATCTTAACCAATCAGCAGACCTTTAAAGAACTGAGCATAGGTGAGTATGTCTAAAATATATTGACTGTACTTGAGTTATTCAAGTTATGTCATTTATCTGACTGCACTGATCATCAAAGTGCTGTTTCCAAGTCATACGTTTGTACTGTTTTATTTTTCCTTGAGGTCTACACATGTTTTTTTCAAGATTTGTATTTATTTATTGGACCAATTTCTACCCTCTCTCTGACACTAGGATTAAAGAGGCTGCTGTGACTTCAAGACCTATAAATGCAAATTTCCTCTATGATTGGCTGTTCTCTTCTAATGTGAAATAGCTTTCTTATGGGTTGTGGGTTTACTGTCCTATCAAAATATACTTTTTAACTGCCCATCGTTCAATAATGTGCCACTCCGTATGAAATGATCAGGGATCTTGTTGAAATAAACTTTTTAAAGGGATAGTTCAACCAAAAATGAAAATTCTGTCATTAATTACCCACTCTCATGTCGTTCCAAACCTGTAAGACTTTCGTTCATCTTCTGAACTCCGATGAAGATCTTTTTGATAATCGGAGAAATTTGTCCCTCCATTGACAGTCTTCGCAACTACCGCTTTGATGCTTCAAAAAGTTCATAAAGTGATCTAAAACTAATCCATATGAATTGTGCGGTTTAGTCAAATTTTCTGAAGAGATCTGATCACTTTATATGATGAACAGATTGAATTTAGGCTTTTATTCACTTATAAACATTCATCAACTCACATCAGTTGTGGTTAATGGATGCTCAAGCATGTTTGATTGACGTGCGAGAACCAATGAGGTTCTTGTGTTACGCAGCACGTTTGAGCTTCCTCAAGAACCAATGAGGTTAATTCTTGTGTTACGCAGCACGTTTGAGCTTCAGCGAGAACCAATGAGGTTCATTCTTGTGTTACGCAGCACGTTTGAGCTTCAGCAGGAACCAATGAGGTTCATTCTTGTGTTCACGCAGCACGTTTGAGCTTCAGCAAGAACCAATGAGGTTCATTCTTGTTACGCAGCACGTTTGAGCTTCAGCAAGAACCAATGAGGTTCATTCTTGTGTTACGCAGCACGTTTGAGCTTCAGCAAGAACCAATGAGGTTCATTCTCGTGTTACGCAGCACGCTTGAGCTTCAGCAGGAACCAATGAGGTTCATTCTCGTGTTACGCAGCACGTTTGAGCTTCAGCAAGAACCAATGAGGTTAATTCTTGTTACGCAGCACGTTTGAGCTTCCTCAAGAACCAATGAGGTTCATTCTTGTTACGCAGCACGTTTGAGCTTCAGCAAGAACCAATGAGGTTAATTCTCGTGTTACGCAGCACGTTTGAGCTTCAGCAGGAACCAATGAGGTTCATTCTAGTGTTACTCAGCACATTTGAGCTTCCTTAAGAACCAATGATGTTCATTCTCGTGTTACGCAGCACGTTTGAGCTTCAGCAGGAACCAATGAGGTTCATTCTAGTGTTACTCAGCACGTTTGAGCTTCAGCAAGAACCAATGAGGTTCATTCTAGTGTTACACAGCACATTTGAGCTTCCTTAAGAACCAATGAGGTTCATTCTTGTGTTACGCAGCACGCGTTTGAGCTTCAGCATGAACCAATGAGGTTCATTCTTGTGTTACGCAGCACGTTTGAGCTTCAGCAAGAACCAATGAGGTTTGACCAATTGTTTCTGTTTGCTGATCAGAATGTAATTATGTGAATAAAAGCCTAAATTCAATCTGTTCATCGTATAAAGCATTCGAGTCTCTTCATAAAATTTGGAATAAACCGCTCAATTCAAATGGATTAGTTTTACAATCTCTCAATGAACTTTTTGAAGTGTCAAAGTAGCGTTGCTGTCTATGGAGGGCCAGAAATCTCAGATTTCATAAAAAATATCTTCATTTGTTTAGAAGAGGAACGAATGTCCGGGTTTGGAATGACATGAGGGCAGAATTAAAATTTTTTGGTGAACTAACCCTTTAACGAGCATGTTTCTGAACCGGTGGCATTGATGTATAAATGTGGACTTTCATGTGTTATTTTGTTTTTTGATGTCATATATCCAATAGTTTTTACTCAAGCTTTAATTGTAGCTATTAGCTTTCAGTATAGGTTTTTTTTTTTTGGAAAGAGGGAGACGTTTTTGTTCTTTTTCACACTTGATATGACCCCTTTAAAAATAGTCCCAAATAATTTTGAACTCATGTATGTCGTCCCACACTCACAGGTCAAGAGGAGAATGTTTATGCAAAGAGGAGCTATGAGAAGTATTTGTCAGCACTGAAGAGTTCAGGTCTGGTGTCAGTGGAGGAGAAGGGAGCAGGAGGTGCGGGTGCTGGGGCAACAGACTCTCCGGCAGGAGCAGGGGCAGGAGCGCTCAGCCTGCTGGGTAACACTGCTGTCTCTTCTCTGCTTTACCTTACTGTAGAGACATGTGTTTTCATCCTTTTTTGTTCCATTGAATAGCATATTGATGAGTCTTGGAAACTTTGGTAACATGGTTTTAATGTTTTAATGTTTGTGTTTGTGACAACAACCTTATTGTTTTAGGAGCTACTGCTGCTGCCAGTCTGGAGGACTCTAGCAAAGAGGTAGGCATACAGACTTCTGGGATATATTAAATGTGACCCTGGATCACAAAACGTTGAGATGTATACATCATCTGAAAGCTGAATAAATAAGCTTCCCATTGTTTGTTAGGATATGACAATATTTGGCCGAGATACAACAATTTTAAAATTTGGAATTGAGGGTGCAAAAAAAACGATACAGTATATATTACGGTAGTCTTTACTTAATATCCTAATGATTTTTGGCATAAAAGAAAAATGTATGATTTTGATCCATACACTTGTATTGTTGGCTATTGCCACAAATATCCCTGTGCGACGTATGTCTGATTTTGTGGTCCATGGTCACAAATGTGACCCAGCAACCAGTCAAAACAAACACAGCAGGGTGTGTTTCCCATTGTGTAATTGTTGAGGACACAGATTTATTTTGGCCACTTTAGCGTGAACTTATTGACAAAGGGAACTGTTTTATCTTGGCTCGTTGTTGAGAAGAGTGGGTCAGATTAAAAGCATTTCTTGTATTTGTTTGACAGGAGGATCAGGATGGGCTGCAGGGTGTGGGCCAGAGGAAAAGAGTCAAGCTCAGTAGCAGTACCAAAGGTAAATCCCGTTACATCCCATCATTCTTTCATCTTGTTGGCATTTATTCTTCAAATACTCTAGGAGCAATAACAATAATTACATTTCCTTGCTGTTTTCCTGTTTTGTTAGATCCATCCATAATGGACACTCTGAAACATAAATGTTTTTTAGAAGAGTTATTGTTTTGGACTATTAAGTATGAATTTCCACAGAAGATGGTCACTTTTTTGCTCAACATGTTGCCAGATCAGGATTACAAGGTATTTAATGCTCTTAAACTGTTGCATATGTAGGATCCAAAATTAAGCTGTGGTTTGTTTAAAGAGGCCGTATGATTTTAATGTTTGTGTTTAATGTATCTGTTAGTGCATGTATAAGCTCTGCAAAGTTACAAAACTCATAGTCTCTCACAAAAGGGATTTGTTATATCAGAGAACACTGATCCAGACTTGCCTAGAACATCTATTGAAGTCCAGATATTGCTTTGCAGATGTCTCCCTCACAACATTATTAGCATAATGCCCGCCCAAAGGCGTACACAATGAAGGAAGGCGAGGCTTCAGTGAATTGTTGTTGATGTGTCATGGCATTCGAGATGTTGGTTCCAATCAATTTGCTTAATCATTTGCATTACCAGAATCTGACTTAGACTCGATCCGATATGGTGAAACCAATGACAATTGCATTAGAAGCCTTGCAAGCTGACTAATGCTACGAGTTGCATTTTGGTAAATGGCGTTACATTTCCGACACGTTTGAGGTATTTATTTAGCCAGTCACAACACACTGGGTCAGCTGACCAATCAGAGCACCCTGAGCCTTTCGGAAGCTTTGTAGTAACCAGGGCTGAATCCGAAATTGCCCCCAATACCCTTAAATAGGGCACTATTTGAAGGGACAGCCATTTGTAGTGGTGTCCGAAACCATAGTGGACATGTTCGAGTGCACTCATTCAATCCCACAATGCACCGCAATAACGAGTGTACAGCTGATGTACACACAGCCGCTGTCCGAATTCAAGCACTCGTTTTCATTCACTCCTTCAAGTGAACTGTATTAGTGGACTAACATAGGGCAGTGGTTCCCAACCATGTGCCTGGAGTTCCCCCAACAGTGCACATTTTTCAAATTTGTGAACAGAAGTTGTTGAAACGCTGTGAATTTCAGTTTGCCCCATTAGATGAACACTCCACTGTTTTTAGAAATCAGGCTTATTTGACTTCTTTCCTACATTTACATATGTGGGCAAATGCATTTTTGTCTCAGTGCATGCATTGTTTTAGTTTGGCAGGGTCGCTGCTAGCTTAGCTTAGCATAATGAATGGAATCCTATGTTGCCAGCTAGCATGTCCCGCGTAAAAGTGATCCAAAAAAAACCCCACCTAATTACTTTTTGTGGCCTGCATATTCACAACAAATACAAATAGCAACGTGATATCTCTGCGCCCAAGTAGCAGTGCTTCGCCTGTGCTTCCCCATAATATAGTCCCAAGTCAATATCTGCCTTGTATATATCGTAATCATTTGTTAACATGTATTCATTACGTCAATGAGCTTATTGTTTCTGCCTTAAATGAATACATAGTTTAAATGTAATCCATTGCTAGCTAACTGCGTGATTTGTACATGTACACTTCTGAAACACAGGCGCATGCATTTTCTGTAAAGCTGCTTTGAAACGATATGTATTGTGAAAAGCGCTATACAAATAAATGTGAATTGAATATGTAAATAACATAAAAATAACATGTTCCCAAAGTTTCTGGGGAATGCAATAGTTATAGTTTTTATTATTTATTTATTTAATTGAATAATTTTATTTAATATGAATATTTAATACTCATTTGTAAGTCGCTTTGGATAAAAGCGTTTGCTAAATAATTAAATGTAAATGTAATATTTATTTCATCATTTATTTAATTATTTGTTTATTTTTGAGTTTTAGTCTTGAGTTATTTTACCAAAATGTGTACTTCCTTCTCCTGTGCCACAGATCACGTTCACTAAAACGTTTGTACAACACTACGCCTTCATCATGAAGACCCTCATGAAGAGCCACGAGTCCGACACCATGTCCAACCGCATCGTTCACATCAGCGTGCAGCTCTTCAGTAACGAGGAGCTGGCGAGACACGTCACCGAGGAGTGCCAGTTACTGGACATCATGGTCACTGTGCTTCTCTACATGATGGAGAGCTGCCTTATCAAGAGCGAACTGCAAGGTAACCAAAGAAACAATGTGTAATATTTGTGCTGTATATGAACTGTGCGCTGTATGCACGTTTCTTGAAGCAATACCTGGATGAGCATTTCCAACGTGCTTTGAAATGTCTTATATCTGTGTTGTTAATGTCACAGATGAGGAGAATAATCGTCACGTGGTGGTAAACTGTGGTGAAGCTCTGCTGAAGAATAACACCTACTGGCCTTTAGTTAGTGATTTTATTAATATCCTCTCACACCAAAGTGTGGCCAAGCGCTTCCTGGATGATCATTCTCTGCTGCTGCTCTGGATGAGTTTCGTCTCCTTCTTCCAAGGTCAGTAACTCACAGGAAATCCTGCAGTCATAGACATTGTTTTTGTTTCAAAGTCTGTGGTGCTGTTATTTTCTTGGTCCCGGGAATGGCACAGTGAGAATGAATGGGTGCATTGAGTTATTAAAGCTGTGCTGTATTGTAAAATAGTTAAAGACTAAGGAAGGGCTTAATTATGCCCAACACTTACTATTATTGTCTTGTTTTCCAGTACAAATATCTAAACTTTCTTAAGTAAAGATATTAAATTTACTTGAGAAGCTTGATATTAAATGCCGTTCACACCAAGGACAATAATCGTAAATATATAATTCTAAATATAAAAGAATAGCAGAGTCCAGATCTCAACTATATCGATAACGGCACTGAGAAACAATATATTTGGAATCACTTTCAGAGTGATTTTTTTTTTCACTGCTGAAGAACAATAAAAACATTGACAGCCAATCACACAAAAATGAAAATTTGATGTTTATCTGCTTACCACCAGGGCATCAAAGATGTAGGTGTGTTTGTCTCTTCAGTAGAACACAAATGAAGATTTTTAACTCATAATGCATGTCAATAGGGTCTTTTCTATGAGAGTAAAAAACACATAGACATATAAATCCATATTAAACCCTACGGCTCGTGGTGAGGCATTGATGTCTTAAGACATGAAACGATCAGTATTTGTGTTTTTTTTTTTTTTCTCATATCAGAAGAATCAGATTTTTCCAAAACTATTACTTCCGCCGGAGAAGGTCTAAACCTGGCACGATCAGAATTACATTTATATATTCAGAATTGCATTTATATATTCGAATTACATTTATATATTCAGAATTACATTTATATATTCAGAATTACATTTATATATTCAGAATTACATTTATATATTCAGAATTACATTTATATATTCGGGAATTTACATTTATATATTCGGGAATTACATTTATATATTCAGAATTACATTTATATATTCGGGAATTACATTTATATATTCAGAATTACATTTATATATTCAGAATTACATTTATATATTCAGAATTACATTTATATATTCGGGAATTACATTTCGGCTATATATTCGGGAATTACATTTATATTTTCAGAGTTAAAACTATATATTCAGGATTTACATTTATATATTCAGATTTAAAACTATATATTCAGATTTACATTTATATATTCAGAGTTATAACTATATATTCAGATTTACATTCATATATATATATATATTCAGATATATATATATATATATATATATATATATATATATATATATATATATATATATATATATATATATTCAGATATATATATATATATATATATATATATATATATATATATATATATATATATATATATTTATTTATTTATATATATTTTAGAATTTAAAAAATGATATATTATATATATATATATATATATATATATAAATATATCATTTTTTAAATTCTAAAATATATATAAATAAATAAATAAATAAATATATATATACATATATATATACATCTCGTATCTACTTTTTGTTCTATTTTGTTATTGTATTTACAATATAGCATGACCTCAAAGGCTTATTACTACATAATAAAAAGAATCTAGGACTATTACTTCTATAAAGGTCGTTTTAGTTTTGATTAAAATCACAGAAATGTGTGTGCTGTGTAGGGTACGCTACAACTAAAACTTGATCTCGGTGAGTCAATACTTCACTCTGATGTTATGGATTTCTTCTCTGTACCTTTTGCTCTGTCAGGAATGAATCTGAATAAGAGAGAGCTGAATGAGCACGTGGAGTTTGAGTCTCAGACGTATTACGCAGCGTTTGCAGCTGAGCTGGAGGCCTGCGCTCAGCCCATGTGGGGTCTCCTCACACACTGCAAAGTCAAGGTGAGCTACATACACTCCAGCACCTTTTTATTTGTAAAATTCCCCCATTTATCTGCTGCATACAGAGTTATATTTCAGTTTGTAATCATTTATAATTGCAGGTTTGCTCTTCTATACATTTTGTAGTACAATAGGTACATGTAACTTGATAAATGCGTTCATACAGAACAGTTTTTGCGTTAGACACTGGTTTAGCGGTCAAACACGTCCGTCTAACACAGTGGATGTCAGCTCTTTTGACTTTAAGGTCCCCCCACCCACAATTTCTTCCCAATAAGATATTTTAGAGTTTGGAATAGCTTGAAAGATGTATATTAGTTATATAAAAAATAACCAAATACTAGTTTTAGCTTAATGTAATGCTTGTTTTGTCTTATTTAAATCATCTTAAGGACCCTTGGACGTTTGGTGAGGCCCCAGGCACCCTGGTTGAAAACCCCTGGTTTAGTGCATGTTACGTAGAAAAGCAGTGGGATGCAGAAATGTGTTTTTTGGAGGCTTATGTTTGAATAGAACATGTTTTGTGTTGTCAGGAGACCCAGGAGTACACTAAGACAGTGGTGCGGTACTGTCTGGAGACTCTTCAGATGTGGTTTGATGCCATTGGGTTTGTAGATGAGGTATAGTCTTGAAGCTTAAACTGTCAGATTATATGTCTTGATAAATGTGGAACCGGTGAGAAACCTTTCTCTCTCTGTCGCAGCCTTCCCTCAACCAGCTGACCTTTCATTTGCCTCTCCATCGATACTACTCCATGTTCCTCAGCAAGGTGAGCTTGGAGAACAGTCTGACACACTCAGAACCTATACAGTAGTGGTGTTTAGTCTCTGAGCGAGTCTTGTTGAACAAACTGGTTGAGTGTATCATTCAATGACTCACTCATAAAGACAGTTCAATACTTGCAAAATGATATAACCTGCAGAAAGAGTAATTGAGAAATCCACACCACTAATGCACTGACTGACATGATATACAGACTGACATGATATAAGCAAACTGATAAGTGGAGTGATAAACAGTAAAAAATGTGAACTTCATATTGAATCAGAACTTATATGTTGAATGTAAATTGTGATGGGTCCGATAAATCCAGCTTTTTTGCTCAAATTTTGCACTCATTTGTACTAAAACTACACACATTGAGCGTGCCATGAATTTAAGTTGCTGCAACAAGCACTCTAGGCATTGACAGGTTAAACTTGTAAATACAGCCAATCACTAAAATGCAATTTTGTATCTTCTATAATAAAGTAAAACCATAAGCTTAAGTCTAAGGGCCAGATTTACTAAACGAGGCAAATTGGCGTGAGAGCGCAAGTCCATAAAAGCACAGATGGGAGTGCAAAGTTCTGCATGTGATCTTCTGACGACACACAAATTATAGAACACAGACACAGCCGGATCATTTCCATAATGACCACAGTCTACACATTAGCGTCTGGTTTAAGACATGCTTATTTTGGGTGGTAAATAACGGCGGAAACTAGGGACGTCACAAGTACCGGTACTTAAAAATGTGACGATACCAGCATTCTGTAGTACTGAGTATATTGGGTAACCACTAATAGGCAGCTGCTTTCAGTCGCTTCCGTGCTCAGTGCAGGGCTCCAGACTGTAGCCAAATAGTGTCTGTGAATATTAAACTGCAAAATACTATTTAAATATTAATCCTCCATGTTCTGCGTCTCTGTGTGTTTGATTGGCTCAGATGCACGGTTTCATTTGTGGTGCGCGCTCGCTGACACGCATGCTCGCACGCAAACGTTATTGAGTGCACTCATTCTATCCCATACTGCAACGCAATACTGAGTGTACAGCCGATATACACACACAGCAGCTGTCCGAATTCGCTCACTTGTTTTCATTCACTCCTTCAAGTGAACTGTATAGTGGACTAGCGTAGGGAATAGTGATTGGGAATAGGGTATGGGGTGAGTTCGTATTCAGCCCCTTCTCTTGCGTTGTTACTGAGTGAATCAGCCATTTGAACAAATCGGTTGAATCAATCAATCAATCAACTTTATTTATATAGCGCTTTTACAATGACGATTGTTTCAAAGCAGCTTCACAGTGTTAAACAGGACAACATTGCAACAAAATTTGATTTGGCTAGTTTAATTTGGATAGTTTATAGAATTATATATGACCAAATTAATAAATTCTATTTGTATATTTAGTTGAGTAACTTGGAACATAATTTGTGTGTCCCCAACTGAGCAAGCCAAGCCAAAGGCGACAGAGGCAAGGAACCAAAACTCCATCAGGGCATGATGGAGAAAAATAAACCTTGGGAGAAACCAGACTCAGTCGGGGTGCCAGTTCTCCTCTGGCCTATTATTAACAGTGTATAATTATTACTCTGGCAACCTTGCAGGTCATAAATCATATTAGATAGGAATATTCGAAATTTTGGGTATCACGCAAGAGACGGGTGGAATGGGTGACGGGTGAATGAATGGCTCATTAAGACAGTGACTTGCTGCCACCTATTGCCGATTTTAGTTTCATATTTAAAGTACCTTCTAATAAAAATAGAAATCACTTCATGTTTAATTATTTCATTAAAAAACAAAACAATCTCATAGCATTATTTATGAATTGTAAAAGCAGTGTAAGTGTATTAATGCCAATTAATATTAATAATTGATGATTATTTAATTTGATTGGTAACAGTCATATACTGTGTTATTATTCTGACTGAATTTAACTTGAATGTTAGAATTTGGCACATAAGAAAAAAAAAATGGCCTTATATAGGTAAACATGCCCCTGGAAATACATTGTAAGGTGGCAAGTATTGACCCTTAAAGGTACACTATGTAGGATTTTTGCAGTCAAATATCCAAAAACCACCATGCCAGTGTTATATATTTTGTTCTGTTGAGTTCATACAATATCCCAAATGTTTCTAACTATTTGTAAATTGTGAGAAAATCGCTATTTTTGTCTGAGGGAGTTGCCTGTCAATTGCGTCATATCTGCGTTTCCCTCGGTTTCCGGTTTTATTTTGCAGAAATGCTTTACTCTCACTGGAGTGTGAACAAGTGTCACAGCAGCTGCCGAGTGAACGCACAGAGTAATGTCATAACATCATTTTAAACACTTAGATGTATCTAATATGATAAACAGAGCTGCGTTACCTCATAATCATGACCGGGAAGCGGAGATTGCGCCAGCGACTGTGTGCCGTCATAATAAAAGCCCTGTGGCTCGCGAGCCGTGTGTTGCGTTACAGTCGCTCCAGTGGCCTCGCTCAGCTCCCTCAGCACTCGCCCCTGCTCTGCCTCATACTACAGTAACGTTAATAATCACATCCATGAACATGATTTCTGCAAGTCCTGTCCCGACTCTTTTCCACCGGCTGTGAGGTGAAGAAAGATTCTGCGCTCAAACTTAGCATCATCAAGCTACGCCATAGTGTACCTTTTAATAAAAAAAGTTAATTTCGGTCACTGCTGTGAACTGACCACTGCATAAAATATGAATAATATGAATGTCTTTGTGAATTTGTGATCTGGAAGTCAGCTGTCCACGACAGGCCTACACCAGCCATGGCACCAGCACAAAAACACACTCAGCAAAATATCATCTCATTATTAGAACCAACAAAATCTGACAATATAGACATCATTTTTCGTCAATATTCCACAACCCTAATGTACAGTATTTATTTTAATTTCTTCAGGTCTTAAAATCCTGTAATAGTTGTGTTTTTATTTTATGTGCATTGTTATAAACCGATCTGTTTTTGTTTTGCAGGGAGTGAAGTGTCAAGGTCTGGATTTGGACAGTTTGCTTCCTGATCAGGAGATGCTGATGAAGATCATGGTTCACCCTCTTCAGATACAGGTAATACATAATGGACGTGAATAAAAATATTAAGAGGAGAATACACTAACAGAGAAGGAGAGTGTAATTAAGGCAATAGCTCACCAAAATGTATATTCTGTCAGATTTATTCACCCTTGTGTCAAAAATCATACAAACTCTTATGATTCAATATCTTTTATCCCAAAATTGTTTTACCAGGGCTGGCCAAACTACAAAAAGTATGACTTAAAATAGCCCATAAGACGCATCCGGTGTATTTCAAGTCTTCTGAAGTCATGTGATGCTGTACTGTATGTTAAGACATTGACTTAAGAACTAGTTTGACCAGCTAGCAGTTAGTCAAGGAGTAGTCGCTTTTACTTTTCAGATTCAAATTAGACTAATATACTTTATGTAACTGGGATGTTGTAAAGATATGTCCAGTCCTTAAGAAAAAAATGAGACGAGTAAGACTAGTTTAAGCAGTTCATCCACTCGACAACAGATCAGAGTTAGTTGTTCAGTGAAATCCTCCCACCGCCACAGTTCCTTAATCTCATTTATACCCGTATACGTTCAAACGGAACAGAACCATTGATTCTTGTGCCAGTGCATTCAAATATTTTAAAATGAACATAAGTCATATGTAATACTTTTTACAACATGAATGTTTTTTGACTCTGTAAATCACATCCACTTGAGTTGTATGGACCAGTCTGGACAGTCTGCAATCTGTCTTTTTGAGTTTCACGGATGGAAGATAATCCAATGAATTTGGTCTAGGTGCTAAAGTGTTACAGCCGTACACAAGACTTCATTTTGTCCATCAGTACATTAAAGGGATAGTTCTTTCTTCTGTTGAACACACAAAAGAAGTTTTTTTTTTTTAAGAATGTTGGCAACAGTCAGTTGACGGCACCCATTGACTGCCATAGTGTGTGTTTTTTTTTTGTACTATGGAAATCAATGGGTGCCGTCAACTTTCTGGTTACCAAGATTCTTTAAAAAATCTTCTTTTGTGTTTAACAGAAGAAAGAAACTCATACAGGTTTGTAACTACTTGAGGGTGAATAAATGACAGAATTTTCATTTTTATGTGAACTATCCCTTTAATGCTGCTGAAGCAGAGGACATTGTGTTGTGTAAAGTTGCAGCCGTTTGTCAGAAATCTTGACCGATGTCTCGCGTTTCACTTCTGCCGTGTGACTTAATGTCAAATGACAGTGTTATGATGTTAATCTACAGTGTATGATAAGTAGATGGGATCCATCAGTTGATCTGTGTGTGTGTGTGTTTGTGTGTTTGTGCAGGCTAGCCTGTCTGAGATCCATAGTAACATGTGGGTGAGAAACGGGCTGCAGATTAAAGGTCAGGCCATGACCTATGTCCAGTCTCACTTCTGTAACTCTATGATTGACCCGGACATCTACCTCCTGCAGGTAACACACGACACCCCTCACTCGCTAACACCTCTGTGCTTGAAGTGTGTTCACCCGGGGTGCAACATTTTTTTGCCACACCTGTTTTTTGTGTGGTTTTTTTTTTGTTTTTTTTTTGTCGTTTTACAGTCAACACAGGGACTCGTACCATGATGGTAGTTGAACAAACTCAGGTTACAGGATTAGTTTCAAGTTGACAACCAACTCAGGCTTTGATCGTGAGTTTAGTAGTTTAGCTGTGACATCAGTAGTGAACAGCCAATCACACGCTATGGATCAGTGGAACTGGAGATTAATTTCTCTATTAGAATATTACATGATTGAAAAATATTAAGAATTTAAACATTAAAAAGAAAAGAGCTGTCTATAAAAGAGAACTTAAAGAAAAATCTAATACGTCAATGCAAGTAAAAGTTATGATGTATAGAGAGAATTGAACATTTAAGCTCACGTGTAGTATTTTTAAGCATGTAGTAATCAGAGGCGTGCCACTTTGCTTGCAGCTGATTGGTCCAATTTCAGTTTGAGATCTCTAATCCAGAACATAACTAGCCATGGAGCAGGTTAGCCGTGGAGCGTAAGTTACTATGTAGATGAACACTGCTAAAACCCAAACCACTTTAATGGTACCTAAAACCCAGGATTGGCGCAAACTACGCTTAAACATATCTGGCTAGCCAGCTAAACCGGCTTCATGGTATAGGCCCCAGGTTTTTGTTGGTCAAGGGCGCAGTCGTTTTCAGTTCCTCAAAATAGCAACACACCAACAATGTGCCTGAACACACCTCGTTCTCAGACTAGCACGCCCATGGGTGGCGCGAGTGTATTTGCCATTTAAACATTGTGGTGCTGGATGTGAAAATGATAACTGTTACACTGAAACTAGCAGAAAACACTTGTGACTCGTGCCTAGTGTCGTTTTATAGCTTTATTGATTCTAAAGCTTATTTATATTACCTTTTATTTATATTAATTTAAACAAAAAAATTGAAAATTGAACTTGTAATGGATTAATCGTATAATAATTGCATAAATAATATCATACAAAATTATTATTAGAAATAAGCATTGCTAAAAGTGGGACGATATTGTCTTAAAAATAATTTTAATTGCAATTTGGAGCAGAAACAGGGGAGTGACTTTATTGCATCTTAAATGTGTCACTTTGCTCACAGCTGATTGGTCCAGTTTCGGTTTGAGATCTCTTACCCAGAGCGGGTTAGCCGTGGTGTGTAAGTTACTATGATGATGAATACAGTTAAAAGCCAAACCACTTTAATGGTGCCTAAAATCCAGGGTTGGCACAAACTAAACTGAAACATACCTGTCTAACCACCTAAACTGGCTTCATGGTATTGGCCCCAGGTCATTGCGTCACTCGCCGCATCAAAACACTTTTATTTTTTGGACAACATGATTGCATTCCTCATATTTTCATTTTAATGGAATTTTCCATGTTTCCTTGAGATAAACCTATGATGGTTAATTTTCCTGAGGTAAAAGTACACAATACAACACATTTTCTGCAGTAGACCGTTTGATTGTAATTACGCACATCATTCAGTGAGGATCAGACAGTTTGTTCTTTGTTGACGCTCTGTTTTTAACCATGTATTTTGTGCAGTTCTTTCTAAAGTTGCTGGCTATCTTAATCCATTGCTACTCCCATTTAGCACTGCATGTTTCCTCATGAGACTATAGTAATATATATATTTTTTGTCTTCAGGTGTGTGCATCTAGACTGGATCCAGATTACTTCATTTCCTCAGTGTTTGAGAGGTACGGCAACTTTTGTGTTTTCACACGATTGTTCCTAGCCACCATTGTTTATAGATGGCTCCTAAAAGCTTTGTGTTTGTCAGGTTTAAGGTGGTGGACTTGCTGACGATGGCGTCCCAACATCAGAACGCAGTGCTGGACTCGGAGCAGGAGAGACCCATGCTGGAGGGAGCGCTCACCTTCTTGGTCATACTGAGCAGTCTCCGAATACACTTGGGTACATATCATCTCTTTTTCAATAATACGGATCATTTGAAGCTCAATAATGTTAAATAGCTTACATACACAAGATCTGTCATTAGGTAGAATGTGCTACTTCTAATTGATGCATCTAAGGCTTCATTCACACAGCTTCAGTATAGAGGGTATGCATTGATATCACTTTCCCGCCTGGTCACGCCTCCTCAGTCGGACTGAGTGGCAAAACATCCTGCAACATGACTGGTTTTTATAAACTGCGAAAATGGGAGTAAAACACACAATCGTCTGCTTAAATGAAAGGCAGTTGGACTCGACTGTGATCCTTACAAATTACCAAAGAAACAGTGGTCCTTGGACACTGACATGTGGCCAGGAATCGGGTTTCCTGAAATTTGTTAATAAAGCACCAAGGCTTTATGGACATGCAGTCGTGTGTGACCGCAGCGACTCCCGCCAACTGTGACATCATGTGGTTGCCCTCTATATGGTTGTTTTAAGATGACTAAATATGGTTTCATTCCCATAGGGTTTGATTATAAATAAGAGTGATAACCATGTTCTTCAACAGAAATCTCAGTTAACATAGAGGAAATTTGGGACTTGTGCCTGGGTCAACCCATCTCAAGTGGTCCAATGGAGGTTGCTTGACCATTATTAATGAAACTTTTTTTTTAAACACCTCCATGCATTGCTACGTTTATTTTTTCATTGTTTTATGATGTTTTCTGGGGTGCACTTATAATGTTAGAATGCTTTTTAATAATAATGTATAAATAAAAGGCATTTTTCCTACCCTGGTTTTAGCCACTGCTCTGTGTTAAGGGGCGTGTCTGCTGTGAGTTCAGTGTAAACCCCCACTGCTGTGATTGGCTAACATCTTTGCATTTGAAATAGTCTTACTCCCTCTTTTAGCTCGTTTTTACAATTACAGCTCTCATTTAACTAATCGCGAAAAGTGTTGCATTACATTTAGATCTATGGCATTACATTAGGATCGTAGCATTATATTCAGATCTATGGCATTATATTTAGAGATATGGCATTATATTTAGATCTAGATCTATGTCATTATATTTAGAGATATGGCATTATATTTAGATCTAGATCTATGGCATTATATTCAGATCTATGGCATTTAGAGCTATGGCATTATATTCAGATCTATGGCATTATATTCAGATCTATGGCATTATATTCAGATCTATGGCATTATATTTAGAGATATGGAATTATATTTAGATCTAGATCTATGGCATTATATTCAGATCTATGGCATTATATTCAGATCTATGGCATTATATTTAGATCTAGATCTATGGCATTATATTCAGATCTATGGCATTATATTTAGAGTTATGGCATTATATTTAGATCTAGATCTATCTATGGCATTATATTTAGAGTTATGGCATTATATTTAGATCTAGATCTATCTATGGCATTATATTCAGATCTATGGCATTATATTCAGATCTATGGCATTATATTCAGATCTATGGCATTATATTAGGATCGTGGCATGAAAAGGTTGCAGTGATGATCATTGTAGCCGATCTCACACACATGTTGAGCGAATGAAAGCAGCAATCTCGTCATTGCAACTCAGTTTCTGTACACTAACAAAGGCTTTTTATCTTCACTAACAGTGCAAACGTGGTATAGTTAAGAGACATTGAATACAACGGAATTGATTGACAGCTCCAGCACGTGCTGCTCAAACGGTTGCAAAGGAGCTTTCTTTGATCGCTTTCTTAATAGAATTTAATCACTGTTAAATAACAGAATATTTTCATTCTACTTCAGAAACAACACAAGTTGATGTTCAGTCACTGGTCTGATTTACTGACACACAGACAAAGAACATCTGACTACATGAATCATCACATTTCAGATCAGGCATTCGAATGAACAGTTACTTACATGTTTCATTACTGTCGAGCCCAGGCACTGCACAATATTGTGTAATCCTCAACTGCATGTTTCTTGCTTTGTAGCTCGATGGTTTAACACTAGGCCTATCGGTGGGCGGGGCTAAACAGGCAGTGATGAAGTAGGCGTTGATATTGGTCTGCAGAGGCGGTGCTTGCCTCCCTTTGACGTCACAGATCTCCACTTTGAAAAACCTGTCGTTTGCTGGGCCTGGTGTCAATAAAAGCTTTTCTTTGACTAACAAAGAAGTTTTCAGCTCTGACACTTACAGGATATTCTTACATTACCATGACCTTTCATATATCAAAAGCTCAAGGGAAAGTTGATTTCTCAATTCATCACCCCCTGGCTTTACAAATGTAGGCTTTTCTAAAGATACAGAGTTAAAAAAATGTTGTATCTATAACAGTTTTAGTGGCAAATGAAAAGTGATAATGTCAATATATAATTTAATGCTTTTGAGTTACGGGATTATTTTGTAATTCAGCTATCTCCAAAAAAACAGCATTGTTGAATAATTAAGTAATGTATTTACTTAATATATAAAGCCCCCTCAATTTACTGCCAAAGAGTTGCAAGATGACCTGATGAAAGGAGGAAATCTTTTCAATGCAGAGTTTTAAGTAGAACATAAGACAACCATGAACTTTATATTGACCAAGAATAACATAAGGCTGACTTGAAAATGCTCAAATTCATCAGGATAGACCTGTTGAGTTCTGGAAGAATGCTTAATGGAGTGATGTAAACAAACTGGAACTTTTTGGACCCATGGTCAGCAGTATATCTGCTGCAAAAAGAGGCAAAGCATATGAGCTGAAGAATACCACCTCCATGGTCAAACATGGAGACGGTCCAGTCTTATGGTGGTGCTTTGCTGTAGCAGGAAGAGGAAATCTCGACTGTATGAAGGGCATTATGAGTTCTGAGACTGAAGCTTGATGATCGATGGACTTTCCTGCAGAACACCCATCCCAAAGTATACATCCAATCTACTGAAGCTTGGTTCAGGGATCAGTCGACAGTCGTGGAAGTGACCTGTACATCTTCAGATTTAAATCTCTTTAAAACTATTTGGTGGGATTTGAAGAAAACCATGATAACGTGAAAACCAAAGATTACCAGTGATCTGGAAGCTTTCTCAAGCGGGGAACGGACCTATATTGCAGTAGAGAGGTGACGGAAGCTTCGAAGCACTTACAGGCAGTGTTTACTGGAGGTTATAAAGAATAAAAGATTCTGCACAAAATTTGACTTTTGGGGGTTGAATGATTCTGAACACAAATGTTTACAGCCAATTAGATTCTAATCAACCTTACGTTCTCAGAATCACTCAAATGTGAATAAGTAAACTTTCTATAATAGTTTACTGATGCCTTTGTTAAATTGTTTTCATATAATTTTGTTCTTGGCAGCCAAATGTCTTGCAGGTCAAGGGGGTTGAATAATTCCAATTGCATCTGCACATTTACAGTGCACTCAATATCTCAGTTCAGGATGGTCCTAGATCCTTGAAACAAACTGATCTCTAGTGCACATTTCACAGTACATTTAAAATTCTAAGCCTAAGGAACAAGAATTGTACATCAAAATGTTTTGTTGGGGGCCATGACACAAAGACAGCAGCTGCGGTTAAACCAAGCAAAATAATAAAAATAGGGCTGTCGAATTATTATTTTTTTGGTCTCATATTTATATCATGATAATATAGTTATCAGTGCAAATTTGAGATTGATTTTATACAACCGTTCAATAAATAAGAAGTTAATAATGTGTATATATTAGACAAATAATTGTCTGCTTCTGCTCAATTTTACCAACAAAAATATTACAGATAAAGCCAGAACTGTGCGTCTCTGAGCAACACAGTGGTGTGTCGTTTCTGAATGAATCCACGTTTTGAGTTAATCAATCGAGTGAACCAATGATTCAATGACCCATTCATAAAGAGAGCCAATTACTTTATTCCTTTAATTAATCTGCCATTTAAAACCAATCGAATGAATGACTCAATGACTTACTCATTTAGAGATTTGCTACCACCTACTGGCAGTTTTAGTTGCTTATTTAGAGTATCATTTCATAAAAAATAAATTCCATATTTAACTCAAGGTATACTTAAAATCAAAATTCTTTCATCATTTCCTCAGCATGGGTATTGAAGCCTAAGGGTTTGTGTTGAATTAAATATAATATTTGTTTTTCTAAAGCTACTTTTTGTAATGTAATTTTCTTTAAAATGTAAAGTGCTTTATAAATAAAATGTATTATTATTATTATTATTAATGTCTATTTTACGCTTTCCTCATTTAACATAATAATGACGTAAAATTATTTTTTGTCGGTAATTTCACACACAAATTTGATGTGCGGTAAATTTGTGTAAATTTATCTTAAAATTAGATCATACGATTAGATTATTTGATGATAAGATTTAAAATTTTAATCTCTTGATGGCCCATAATAATAATTAAAAAAATTGCAATACCACCAATACCTTAAGATAATATAAAAACAAAATTAACATTTGTAATTGGTCAAGCAAACTACTTTACAATATTTGGACGATTTGTGATGGACCGGTCTACATTTTAAAGGCTGTAGTGTGGGAATGGAAACTAGTTGTCCTTCACATCCTACAGTGTGATAGCATGCATGTGGATCGTGTTTTTCCCCTCTTGTAGGTTTCCAGACATTCACAGAGATGGAGATATTAGCTCATGTCATTCTGCCTTTGTGTCTCTCTGCAGGAATGTCTGATGATGAGATTTTGAGAGCGGAGATGGTGTCACAGTTGTGTATGAATGACCGTACCCACAGTTCCCTGCTGGACCTGGTATCCTTTCACCATTAAAACACCACTCACAGGAAGTACAGCAAGCACTCTGCTTTTGCTTGTGTTAGAACAACTTATCACACTCGATTCAAAGGAGTCCTGTCATGAGAATAGTTTTTGACTTATTTTTTGATTTAGTAACTAATTATAGTATATTATACCATGTGAAAATACTTTAACCCAGTACAAAAAAGATAATTCTTTAAGGCCTGACAGGGCTCAGATTAAGCCAGGATTAGGCCTTAGTTCAACATTTAAGTTGCTTTTATAAATGTGCCGTAGAAAAAAAACATTTCTGGTGTGCATCTTGAGACAAAACAATGGCACTGACTTATTTTAAGACCATTAAAACAGCTCAAACATGCATTTAGTCTGGGACTAGCTTAAGCTTTGTCTGTGAAATCGGGGGAAAGTGTTTCTTAACGAAAGAAAGGCAGTGTCTTAAAGCCCAGAATACATGGAAACCCTAAATTACGACCTTTTTAGGCAAAAACTTGATTTTATAACTAATAAGTGGAGCTCTGAGGGAAAAAAGTAGTGACCTATTTAAGATTTCTTATTTAACATAAAAATAATCCGAATATTCACAACTGTATATTAATCACCTATGTGTTTAATGTTAAATTGTCTAACACTTATCCCATTATTGACCTCTGTTGACTTTATAACTTGAATATTTTGGTCTTATTAGTTGAATTTTGATGATTGTCCTTGACTGCGGATGTAGATCCCGGAGAATCCGAACCCTAAGAGCGGTGTGGTGCCGGGCAGCTGTAGTTTTGAGGAGATGCTGTCTGGAGTAGCTGATTTTAAAGCCCCGGTGTTTGAGCCTGGAGGATCGATGCAGCAGGGCATGTACACGCCTAAAGGTGACTCAACGTATCATTTTGTGCCCCAAAAAAAACTGCATTGGTATATTGTATGTACCTCTCATGGCCTCCAGATGGCAATGTGGCTACATTGTGGATTGTAGCGTTCAACACTTTTTTCTCTGCATTAGGACAGAAGCGTCTGCTTTTTAGGAATAGATGTGTCTTTGGTTCTGTCACCTGTTAAAGGACATGACTAAACATATTTCTGTGAATTTAAAATTCAACTGTAGTTGAGTTGTATTATATCGTCATTATGGAGCAAGTGACATGGTTAACAGGAGTAAACAAAATATCAGGATATGTTCATAGTCGATTAATATATTCTAGAAGTGGAATATTGTTTTCATTGTTTCAATATTCAGACAATGAGTTTCTTCTGGTTTTCTGCTTATTTTCTTCTTAATTTTTTGTTATTGTATTGTTGTCATTTAAGCTTATTGCTCAGCTCTCGCCACATGGTGGCAGACTGAGGCTGTTTCTAAATCTCCTTTTCATAACTCGCATCCAACATTGGTTTTGTGTGTGTTTTCCAGCGGAAGTCTGGGAGAAAGAGTTTGACCCTATAATGGTGATTCTACGCACAGTGTACCGCAGAGACGTGCAGTCGGCCATGGATCGATACGCAGCATTGTGAGTCTCTGAAATCCTCCAGACACTTTATCACTTAAACACTAAACATCAGCTCTTTCACTGTATTTTCCTTCCTTAAGGTATAGTCTGTAAATGCATGCAAATACGGCATGGTTTATACAACACACATACTTTCTGAAATCTTCAATGTTAGGGTAGTGACAGCACAGACTTTTCCTGTTCCTAGATAAGGCAAAGCTTTATGTAGGCAGGCCTAAAGAGCGAAATCAGACTCAGAGAAATGCTTAATACAGTAAAGTTGGGAAACAACTGCTCCAAAATGTATTCCGTCTGAGGTGGAACCTCGCTGAGATGGTCATTGATCATCCCTGAAACCAAACTGAAAAAAAAAAAAAAAAAAAAAAAAGGAGCCTTAAATTACTATTTGTTGTGCGCTGTTGACCTTGAGTTTGAGGGTCGCTGTGTGATAGAGGGAATTATGTTCAGGGTCACTCCTTTTCCTGTTTTGTGGAAGGTGTTCGTGGAGGGACGTACACCTGAAATGGGTTTTCCCAATTAGAGTCGTGTCACGGAGAATCAATACACCACACCTCAAAAACAGATTCTCACTCCAACCACTGCTTTTACAAAACAGGAGGTAATCCATCTCCTCACTTCCTGTTCTGCTCAGCAACATGAGGATTTCCCACATCCCCAACATCAGCAGCCTAAATCAGAGCCCATCCCTGGCCTAAATAATATCAAAACAAGGAAGTATTGTAGGACTGCATGATTAATCGTTAAAAGACCGCAATCTTGATTCAAATGCCCTTGCGATCTAATTCCTAAATGACAACGATTCAGCTATACCGATTAACTCTTTTCCCACCATTGACGGTATTGTCATTCATTTATGAAACAATGGCTGAATCCAAAATCAACCCCTAAACCCTCAATCACTATTCCATACTTTAGTCCACTAGTACAGTTCATTTGAAAGAGTGAATAAAAGCAAGTGAGCGAATTCGGACAGCCACTGTGTGTATATCGGCTGTACACTTATTGCAGTGCAATGTGGGATAGAATGAGTGCACTCAATAACGTCCACTATGGTTTCGGACTTCACTACAAATGGCTGTATAGGGTAAAACGGTATAGGGGCGATTTCGGATTCAGCCATTGTTCCTCCGCAATTTACGTAATTTTGCAGCTTTCTGTGCTTTCACTGTCATATGGTAGGGGCCGGGGGTTCTATTATGATCAAAACACATGTGATAAAGGGGCAGAAACAAGCGATAAAAAAAAAAAAGCTTGCTTAAAGTTTTTTTTTTTTTTCATGAAACATACCCACATTCAAGTGTTGATAAAGAATGCATGAAGCTAGAATCATTTTTTTGTTTTTTGTGTAAATTCAGAGATTCTATTCTTTTGATAAATTGCATGTTCAGATATTCATACAACAATATTCTGGGGGCTATGAAAATTTTGTGAAAATGATCAAAAGTTCAGGCTGTGGCTACCAACTTTATTTTATTTATTTATTTTTACGCTGGCGGGAAAGAGTTACACTCAACAATGTTGTAAAAAAAATTTTTTTTGTGAAACAAAGTGAACAAATTTGAGTGATATAAAAAAAAAAAATCAGTTCCCAAACTGGGATTTTTATCCAACATGAATTGATTGCATCATGAAATGTTGCCATGAATAGCCTGCATGGCCTGTGATGTCAAATATCATGCTGACTTCAAAAACGTTTTCTGCCCTCTATAAATTCGATGGCATGGTTAAATGGTTTGCAATAGCTGCAGATCACCATGAAAGCAGTGAACGTTTGAATCAGAGATGACATGTAAGTGGTTTTCAGCGTGGCCGTGTCAGTTTGTGAATATGTTTTGAGTTGCTTGTGTCCGGCCACTGGATGATGGATCACCTGTCAAGAGGACTAAATATTTTATATCCCACGTTCCTTTCGACGCAAATGCAGTCAGTGATGTCTTTAAAGCAGGGCCGCTGTGTTCATATCTGATAAAGCTAGAGTGGTTATCAAGCAGTTTGTGTTCGCGGTTATGTTTGCATTTTATCAGCTGCATTCATGTCCGCTGTGGCTTTAACTCCATAATAATATCGGCAGTACATTTAATGTAAAATTTGGTTTATTTATCAGGGCTTTTCCTGGGTGGAAAATGGTCTTCGGTGGTGGCATACGAACACTGTCATCCACATTACATCATTTGTACTATTAACTTATTCTATTTATTCATGAAATAAAATAAAAAAATCACTGTCGGAACAGATCAGGTTGGGAATCGTAAGAGATTTTCGGTTCTGCCTAACGATGGCAGTTCCGATTCAGGAAAAATGTACAATACTATGGTTGAGTATCGTTTGAATTTGAATGGTTACAATTCTGCTTATCGATTCCTAATTTTGATTCCAGTAAGGTAAAAAAAAACGTAGATATCATTCACATTTATTCTTATTGCAAACCATTTCATTGTAGCTGAATCCCATGAACAGAAATCAACAGGCTAGAAACTTTTGCCTATGGTTTAAAAAATGGAGTAAAAACAAATGAAGAGCTGCACGGATCCCATACTGTTACACATGCGGTTTCATCTTCTGTTAATGAGAATATTATCTATATGGTGCACATTATTCATTATGAGAAGCCGTTCTGTGCGCATGTGTGTGTCTTTGCGCTCAAATCTTTAAAATCACATTAAATTGAATGTGTGCAGAGCACAGAACACAGGGCTCAAGTCTTTTCAGCTTGAATGGTTTAAAGTCACATTAAATTTGCACACAGGAACCAATAAGTTGAACCAAAATGTGCTTTTCTTATCAAGAAATTTGGTACCAGTTCTAAAATGGGCCAGGCCCTTGATACCATCCCAATGTTGGATTATGGACTAATTTTGTGTTTCCTTGATAGATGTTTTTTTGTGTCATTTTGGAGATTGACAGCCCTATTCTCCATTCATTAACATCATATGGAAAATAATGTTTAGAATGACATTGGAATGAGTAAATGGTGACACAATTGTCATTTTGGGCTGAACGTTTTTTTTATTTTAATGTTGTAGGATTACACTGAAAAATAGTCTGAGTGGTGTTTTTGGTTTAAGAATTGGTATGGAAACTGGCTTGCTGAAGCAAATTGTATCATTTAATGAATGTCTATGTCTAATGTCTACGTTTTTTTTTTTTTTTTGTAGTTTGAAACAGTCAGGTGTTAATACGGGGAACCCCTGGCCGCCCTATAAGGAGAGGACCCCCCTGCACCCCTGCTATAAAGGACTGGTGCGCCTGCTGCACTGCAAAACCCTACATATCGTCATCTTTACACTGCTTTATAAGGTGAAACTTATCACTGAGAAAAACACACTGGCAGGGATGTGTGTGGTTCATTTTAAAAGATACTTGAACTTAAATGAATGACTTTGCTGTTTTGCATAATTTTATTTGTAGCTGTCTGGTTATTTACTAGAATTTCCCTATAGGTTACTCTATATATTTACATTTTTTTATTTATGATAACTGTTTCTATGTTTGTGTTTGTCTAGATCTGGATGGATCATCAGAACATGTCTGAACATGTGTTGTGTATGGTGCTGTACCTGATAGAACTCGGACTTGATAATCAGGTCCAGGATGACAAAGTGGAAGAGGTAAGCATTTTTTTCTTAAATACTACACGTGTTACAATATTGTTATATCAGTATATCACATATAAAAATATGATATGATTTGCGATGTGGAGTTAGTTTTGTCCAAGATTCAACTGACCCAAAAATGATTTACAGCGCACATACTGTAGTAAACACTGACACTTAAATGCACGTGATAAGAGAAGGCAAGCTGATATATGTAGCATATTTCATATACATTGGTAATTCAAAGTGCTTTGAACACAATAGGAATTAAAGTATTAATAAGAAATAAAAAATATAACCTGAATCACTAAGTTTAGGGTATCCCTATCTGGAGTGGAAGAAAACGGAGAGTCAGGTTTTAGTACTATTCAAATATATTTGTGTTTAAACCATGGACTTGGTTTGACTGCATAAGAGCAGTTTTGAAGCATAAAGTAGAGATGAGCTGGCCGTTGCCATCTTGTCATCGCGTCACAGCGCGTCATTCCTGGATAACTGAAAATGGGCAAAGAGGCGGGACGTGTGCGGAGCTGAGGTGAAGACAGCAGATAAACGGCTATCCACCTGTCACTCAAAGTGGCCACGCCCTTAATTATGCAGAACTTTAAGGATTTATATAATGTAAACTAATGAGTTATAAAAAATTTGCCGTATAGACCAAAACCACAATTTGTACCAGGCTGTAAACATGTTTTTCCCTGCTGTAAAGGTGGGCATTTTAACATGGAGCTCAATGAGATTCTGCTCCCCTCTGGATTACAGTTTAAGTCACTTCCGTATTGGCTTCAAGAGAAACTGTGGGAGGTAAAACTGCTTGGTTTAAACAGTGCCCTTGCAGATAAAATCTTCCTGGAAACACCAGGGCTATACTTTATCAGAGGGGGTCTTAATGGATCTTTCTTGTGCTGGAGGGAAATTTAGGTTGACTATTTAGCCAATTTGTATTAATTGTCAAATGGAATATTCCCATCAACCCTTTGTTGTCCGTCAGAGCGGATCTAAATGGATCTTTATCACACCGGAGGGATTCCTGCTTAAATATATTTGTCAGGTAACTGTGCGTTTAAATGGTACCCTTGCAGACAAATCTTCCTGGACTGACTCCAGGTCTAACTCTACTCGTGTTTCTTGGGAATATCCCAGACGAGATCGCTCTTCCTTCTCTCAGACAGCCTTAATAAAATAATAAAAACAAAAATAAAAAAAAGCTAAACAGATGTGTTTTGAATCTGGATTTGAATGTGACTACTTTTGGAGCACATCTGATCTCTTCTGGAAGTTGGTTCAATAGCTAAACGCAGACTCTCCTTGCTTTGAGTAAACTCTTGGTGATCTGAGGGATCTGTTAGGTTTATATTAAATCAGCATATCTGCAATGTATTGAGGTCCTAAGCCATTGAGTGATTTTATAAACCAGTGAAAGGCTTTAAAAAGTAATGCCGGCTGGTCTGGTTGAGGACAAAGAACACTTTTTGCAGACGACGTCACACTGAGTGAATCAACTTAGAATGGCTCTAATTTACATGTATTTATCTCTCCCCATCCTACTTCCTCAGGTTGTGACCATTAGAAATATACCCAAAATCTATATGATCTAAAAATGAACAAATCCTAAACAATATATGTGTTTGATATCATTGGAAATGTCTTAGTGCGACTGGTACAAATATCTCATCCCCACAGAAATATTCAAGAAGATAACAATGGTTTTAAGAGTTTAAAGAGATGCTGCATATATAGTATGGTAGGTGTGGCTTTCAACCATTTGGTCTTGTCAATACAGGTCTGAGACAGTGATTAAATGTAAATTCCCTTTGTTAACATATGTTACCATTTGAAAGAGGTTATTGTCAGGTCTGAATACTTAAGGCAGGGTAGCAGAAGAGTCAGGCGCAATATTGTAAATCAGATTCCCCCGTAACGTTGTGTTCAGCCAACATTACGTAGCCTATGGAAAGTCAGGAACGCATCTCCCTCTTTACTTAAGAGTATTCAATGTTTTGAGGATCTTTTAATGGATTATGTAATTGGAATTATACCTGACTGTTTAATAAATTGTTACATTTTGATTTATTCTGACTTACTCTGGAATTATTAACGATCTCTATGAGATCATGAATGGGTACTTTCCACAAAGGGTTAAACGGAATAATTAAATGTGTGTCTAACTATTAAACATAAATGACCAAATAACCAAATTGGCGTTCTAATCTTAATTCTAAATTATGATAAAATGGAGTCAGATAAAGAGGAATTGGAATTAGATCCATTTTGCCCAGCTGAGAACACCGAACGCGCAGATACCTTCGTCCGCCCTTCGCTGCCGCCACTGGAGCGATTTCAGCGGTCTTACAGCAGTAATAGGATTTTAAGATCAATTCTGAATGACACTGTAAGCCAGTGTAAAGATCTGAGGACTGGTGTGATATGTTCATATCTTCATACTCGCTAGAACTCCGGAGCACAACAGCGTCGTACATTTTTTGTTCTACGTGTCTGTAGTCCCATTTATCCACTTATCAGCAACTGCCTTTTTCAAAACACGGTTAGTCCAGTATTTGAACAGATCTCTTTATGACTAGATTATGTGTGGTAGTCTGCCAGCTAAAAGCACAAATTCCCAGATTCCAGGCTATTGTGTTGTCCTTCTTACTGAGATGCTGAGATGTTGTTTTTATCTCACTCTGTTGCAGGAGCCCTGTATCGAGGAGCACTGCCATGACAGCTGGTTCCCGGGCACCAGCCTGCTGTCTAACCTCCATCACGTCATCAACTATGTGCGGGTTCGAGTGCCAGAGACGGCTCCTGAGGTGGAGAGAAAAAGAGAACGGGAGAGAGAGCGAGAAACTCCCCCCAGCACCAGCTCTGAGAGTGCTGCCTTCGGACAGGTGAGGCAGATGCTGTCAGGTTGCAGGCTCAGGGTTTGCTGGGGTTGTAGACTTGGTCACCGTTGACAAGAAGGGGGATTGTAAAAGTCGATCTCTCTCTATATGCTGTTGTTTTGATGACATGTCTCTCCATCCACAGAGTTCCAGAAGGCTCACAGGAAATTGGAGAGAGGTAGAGGGATTTGGGAATGATTTTATAAGTGATATGCATTGATTTCAAGAGTTCTGTTTTGAATAACCAAGTATGGAATGGTCTGAAATAGAAAGACTGAACTTTTTTTTTTTTTGCAATATTCAAAGACCTGTTGCTCGTTTCCTGTGTTACTCTAATTTTTGGAAATGGTAATGACAATTAGGTGGGTCTGTGACAAATAAGGGTATCTGAGATGATGAAAACTGGAAGGAAACGTATGGCTCAAATTTATTAGAAATGCAGTGTCGTATTCTTGACGGTTTAAACTATTTGTATAATTTAAAAAAAAATGTGGTAAAGTGGTATAAACATGTGACAATAACACTAAGTGTTTTTACATTTACAACCCTCTACAATGTGAGTAAATCACTTGCATATGTGACTAAATCTTCACTCTGGGTGACTAAATCATATTTATCATTAGCCATTGGCTAATAAATTCTTAGATTTTACTAGCCTGTGAGGCTAAGTATAAGTTTAGCATAGATATATTTTCACTCGCTGAACAGTGACTGAGCGCTTGAGTGTTTCGCTTTGTTAAGCGACATGTACTTTTTTATCCCCCTTTTGCTGCCAGAACAGGCCTGACCCATTGAGCCATGTACTCTAGATCCCTGAAGGTCTGCTGTGGCACCAAGATGTTAGCAGCAGATCCTTAAAGTCCTGTAAGTTGTGAGGTGAGGCCTCCATGGATCAGACTTGTTTGGTCAGCACGTCCCATAGATTCTCGATTGGATTGAGATCGGTGGAATTTGGAGGCCAAGTCAACACCTCAAACTCATTGTTGTGATCCTCAAACCATTCCTGAAACATTTTTGCTTTGTGTCAGGCGCATTATCCTGCTGAAAGAGGCCACAGCCACCAGGGAATACCGTTTCCATGAAATGGTGTACATGGTCTGCAACATGTCAATGTAACATCCACATGTCTCAGTGATCCAGTTTTGATGCTCACGTGTCCACTGTTGGCACTTTCGGCGGTGGACAGGGGTCAGCATGGGCACCCTGACTGATCTGCGGCTATGCAACCCCATACACAACAAACTGTGATGCACTGTGTATTCTGACACCTTTCTATCAGAAACAATGAGCATTTTGAGCTACAGTAGACCAGCCTTCGTTCCCCACATGCATCAATGAGCCTTGGCTGCCCATGATTTGCCACTGTCCTTTCCTTGGACCACTTGTGATCGATACTGACCACTGCAGACAGGGAACACCTCACAAGCAGTTTTGGAGAAGCTCTGACCCAGTCGTCTAGCCATCATATGTTTTAGGACGCCTGCCTTTACATGCACATGAACTTTAATGACATCCCGTCCTTCACTAGAACTAAGCCCAGCCCCTGAAAAACAACCCCACTATAATTCCTCCTCCACCAAACTTTACACTTGGCACAATGCAGTCAGGTAAGTACCGTTCTCCTGGCAACCGCCAAACCCAGACTCGTCCATCGGATTGGCAGACAGAGAAGTGTGATTGGTCAATCCAGAGAACCCGTCTCCACTGCTCTAGAGTCCAGTGGCAGCGTGCTTTACACCACCAAGTGCAATGCAAAGCATCAGATGCAGTGATGTAAGGCTTGGATGCTGCCGATTTGCCATGGAAACCCATTCCATGAAGCTCTCTACACACTGTTCTTCAGCTAATATGAAGCCCACATGAAGTTTGGAAGGTGTGTAGCTATTGACTCTGCAGAAAGTTAGCAAATTCTGCGCACTGTGTGCCTCAGTATGCGCTGACCCCACTCTGTGATTTTACGTGGCCTACCACTTCGTGGCTGAGTTGCTGTTGTTCCAAATACTTCCACTTTGTTATAATACCTCTAACAGTTGACCGTGGAATATCTAGCAGTGAGGAAAATTCATGAATTGACTTATTGCACAGGTGACAACCTATCACGGCACCACGCTTGAGTTCACTGAGCTCCTGAGAGCGACCCATTCTTTCACAAATGTTTGTAGAAGCGTCTTCATGCCTAGTGCTTGATTTATACACCTGTGGCCATGGAAGTGATTGAAACACCTGAATTCAATGATTTGGAAGGGTGTCCCAATATTTTTGGCAATATAGTGTATATGAAAATATGTTTAGTATAGAATAGGTTTATTCAAGCCATTGGTTCTCAGAAAAAGAAACGTGCACACAGAATTTTAGAGATTAATTAATAGATTCAGACACATAAAACGAGCATCATGCCACTGACCCAATTATAAATAAGTGCACAAGAAATAGAGCACTGGTCGTCATGTACATTGTGGTATCTTTGTTTTCTGTGACTTTTATTTTTGTGGGTTTCATTTTGTTTGTGTTTCTCTTTTGTACATTGATCTGTCCAATTTTCTCCTGCTTGGTTTGTTTCTCTCGTGTGACGTTGTGTTCATTGTGTGTGTGTGTTGTTGTTTTCTTCTCATATGTTTCAAACAAGCTCAGAGATAAGTGTAGGCGATGAAGAGAGGAAGTTTTCATTAACTGCATGTGTTTCCAGTGATGTATGGTGATATAATGAGTCCTGAGCATAGCGGTCAGGGGTTCAGTGCCCATGATTAAATATTAATTCGCTTCAGTGAGATTAGCATGCTAATTAAACACACAGTAAGGGTTAGTTCTTCTTACTTGTGAAGGTCTTTTATCATTTTGATTCCAGAATATGTCCTGCCAATCGTGGGTCAGAAATGTCAGAAAAAAATTTAACTAGAGTAAAGCAGGTCTATTTCAGTGAATCTACAGTTTTTTTAAAATCATATTTAAGGCTTTTAAGACCTTTTTTAAGACCTGCATAAATAAAAATAACATGGATGGGTTAGGGCAATGTCTATGTAAAATAAACAAGTTCAAGTAATGCAGGTTTTGGCAAATCATAGTTTTGATAAACCTCACACTTCAGCCTCCAGATTCATTGCGCACCTACTGAAATATTTCAGGTCTTTTATTGTTATGATACTGATGATTTTGGCATACAGCTCATGAAAACCCAAAATTCCTATCTCAAAAAATTAGCATATTTCATCCGACCAATAAAAGAAAAGTGTTTTTAATACAAAAAAAGTCAACCTTCAAATAATTATGTTCAGTTATGCACTCAATACTTGGTGGGGAATCCTTTTGCAGAAATGACTGCTTCAATGCGGCGTGGCATGGAGGCAATCAGCCTGTGGCACTGCTGAGGTGTTATGGAGGCCCAGGATGCTTCGATAGCCCTTAAGCTCATCTAGAGTGTTGGGTCTTGCGTCTCTCAACTTTCTCTTCACAATATCTCACAGATTCTTTATGGGGTTCAGGTCAGGAGAGTTGGCAGGCCAATTGAGCACAGTAATACCAGGGTCAGTAAACCATTTACCAGTGGTTTTGGCACTGTGAGCAGGTGCCAGGTCGTGCTGAAAAACGAAATCTTCATCTCCATAAAGCTTTTCAGCAGATGGAAGCATGAAGTGCTCCAAAATCTCCTGATAGCTAGCTGCATTGACCCTGCCCTTGATAAAACACAGTGGACCAACACCAGCAGCTGACATGGCACCCTAGACCATCACTGACTGTGGGTACTTGACACTGGACTTCAGGCATTTTGGCATTTCCTTCTCCCCAGTCTTCCTCCAGACTCTAGCACATTGATTTCCGAATGACATGCAAAATTTGAAAAAAAAATTCTACTCCAGACTCAGTCCACTGCTTCCGCAGGTCCCCCAAGGTGTGGAATCGGTCCTTCTCCACAATCTTCCTCAGGGTCCGGTCACCTCTTCTCGTTGTGCAGCGTGTTTTGCCACACTTTTTCCTTCCCACAGACTTCCCACTGAGGTGCCTTGATACAGCACTCTGGGAACAGCCTATTCGTTCAGAAATGTCTTTCTGTGTCTTACCCTCTCGCTTGAGGGTGTCAGTGATGGCCTTCTGGACAGCAGTCAGGTCGGCAGTCTTACCCATGATTGCGATTTTGAGTAATAAACCAGTCTGGGAGTTTTTAAAAGCCTCAGGAATCTTTTGCAGGTGTTTAGAGTTAATTAGTTGATTCAGATGATTAGGTTAATAGCTCGTTTAGAGAACCTTTTCATGATATGCTAATTTTTTGAGATTTTTTGAGGAATTTGGGGTTTTCATGAGCTGTATGCCAAAATCATCAGTATTAAAACAATAAAAGACCTGAAATATTTCAGTTGGTGTGCAATGAATCTAAAATATATGAAAGTTAAATTTTTATCATTACATTATGGAAAATAATAAACTTTTATCACAATATGCAAATTTTTTGAGAAGAACCTGTGTGTATGTGTGTATATATATATATATATATATAGTAAGTATCTTCTGTTGCTTCTCAAGGGCAGTACTAAATGAAAATGTTTTATATTTAAAATAAATGCTCGTGAGTGGCCTTAGAACTGCAAAAATATTAGAACTTACCAAAATATTGGCTTTGCAGGTGATATAAACCACATTAAACTTTGTCATAATTCATCAACAATATATAATAAGCAGTTGCTTGGCATAAATATATGGTATTCTTTGACTGCAAACTGCTCTGAAACCAAGAGCCTATAGACACCACCATGCTTTTACTTTGACATGTTCAGCACTCACGTTTAATTATCAATCACGATACGCTATATCTCAATTCCTGTTTTTGTCTGTATATTTATGACCTCTTGACTAGACGTCTTATACCATTGAAGATATTTAAGACTTTTTATGGCCGTAAAGACTTTTTAAGGATCCACAGGGATCCTGCTGTTTTTCAGCAAGTCCTTGAGCAAGTCCTTCTATGATCTTATTTCCTGCCCTACTGCAAATGTCACTTGCTAATAACTGTTTCTTATGAGACACAAAGTGGTCTTCCTCTGGGGCTGCTAACTGGTTCAGAAATCCCAAATCCTCATTTGAGCCGCACACAAATTTCAGGACATGGATTTGCTTTATGGGACTTTTTTCCCCCCAGACTTATTTGTTGTAAGTGCCTGTTCACACAGAACACATTTTTTGCATTCCAATGCACTGTTTTTCCAGAAGTAAACATTGACTAGCTGTATGTATTTGACTGTTGCACTCGTGCCTCAGCTTTTGCAGAATCTTACGCATTAGCAAGATTTTAAAACTCCAAAAGCGTGTTCTGTGTGAACAGCCCCTAAAACTGAAAGTGTAGTTGTTTACAGAGCCATGACACACCAATCCAACGGTTGGCAGTAGACCAATTTCGGGCTGTTGTTGAGTGCACTGTTGGCAGAAGTCAGAGCCCGTCAATGGCTTTTTGGCCGTTTGACCATGTTGAATTGCTGCCGTGCAGTCAATGAGACAGATCGCTCTGATTAGATGTTCAGCGTGGCAAACTATTTGAACGAGAAATATAGGCCCTGTCCCAAATGGCAGTACTTGCGGTCTTCCTACAAGTCCACACTTTCGTGACATAAGGTCGCTTTGACTGTCGGGAAAAAGGTCACTGCGTAACCAGCATCAGTGCAGGCTAGGCAAAAGTGTGCATAGAGGGTGCATATCTACCACAAAAGGGGTGGTCGTGACCTTCTGAGACCTCAATTGACAAATGAGCCACCCTACGGTCTCGTGGACCTTACAGACACGTGCACACACCAGCCATTGTAAGTCCACAAGACCGAAAGTGCACATGAAGTGTGCCATTTGGGCCCGGGCCATAGACTACTGCCACTTGTTGCTATAGGCAGTTATTATCTCTCGTGCAGGCACATGCTAGTTGGCCATTGGCTGTAGTCTTTGTGTTGTGTTCAAGTTCAGCTTTTTGGCCCAGACACACGTAAGGCTACCACACATTTGGCTTTAGTCGCCACTTTGATGTCGGGTTGGTGTGTCATGGTCTTGAATCTATTAATATCAATAAATGGCACTTAAGTCTCTTTAAAGTAATATAACAAAAATCTGAAGACGCCAAGCAGGAAGTGAAGCTATATCTCAGTAACATTTTGTATAAAGGCGATATACTGGTCAAGAATTAGACAGTATAAATGATGATAAATCCACTATAAAATGGATATAGAAAATATCTATCCATCTGTCTCTCTGTCTATGACCTTAAAACTTTTAAACTTGCGTTACAATGATTTAACACACTGCCTCACCCTCAAGTGAATTACTGCTTTAATAGCATTGTGAATTACTTACTCTGAATGACTATGACCAAACAAATCTTCTCAACATAACCATGAGTGTGACTTGAGTGAGTGTGGCTTCATAATTGTTTCTTGCAGCTATGTCTATTCGTCATTCGACCTGTTTATTCTCTGTCTGTGGTTTCTCCTCAGAACCTGCGTGAAGCTCAAGTGTTCAGTCTAGTGGCGGAGCGCAGGAGGAAATTCCAGGAGATCATTAACCGCAGCAACCATGAGGCCAGTCAGGCGGTGCGGCCCAAGTCCTCGTCCTCCCGTTGGCTGCCACCGGGCTCACCCCCGCAGCTGGTGACAGAGATCCTGGAGATCCGTGAGAGCATGTTGTCACTCCTGGTCAAACTACACCAGAAACTGTCTGCCAAGCAGAACTCTCTGTCTCTGAGCTGGTTGGCCGAGGTGGATCCGGCCCATCACGCACACGGAGATGGTTTAACAGCCATCGAAAGAATCTTGGCCAAAGCTGCCGCCCGTAGCCGGCACAGCAAGAGATGCCTACAGGACATCTGTGGAAAGGTGTGTCCACCCGTACCACCCAAGAAGAACAGTCCTGGAGATAAGAAGAGTATGGACAAGGAAGAGAGGTGTGTGTTCCCTGTCAAAGGAGTCATATTCCATTTGATTAGACTTTATTCACAGCATTGTTTTTTAGCGGGAATGAAATCAAGCCTGTGAGGGGTAGACATGCACCTCTTCAGTAGGGTTGTACTTTTGTTTAATGTGATTTGGGATTGTTTTGCTGATGAAATACTGCAAAGACATCTTTCCAAGAATTTCATTGGACAAAAAACTTCAGACAAAATGAGCTGTGGAAAATTAAGTGATCTAGGAGCTTTATACAGCTTTTTTGTTAGTCAAGGTTTTCTCTCTGCCAATTTTTTTGGGGTCTTTCACCCTTTCTCAAAGCCTCAGAATGAATTATGTTATGAAGTCTATCTTTCATTCTTCAATGCTCTGTAATGTTGAAGGAATGAGTAATAACCTGCCCATCAGCACCTCTTATTATGGAGCAGATACTTTTCAGTCGTTGACATCTGTTGCTATTGGAAGGATTTCTGCCCCCCAACCCCACCCCCCAAACATTTTTTGAAACCAGCCTATGGAAAGGGCGATCTATTTTATTATAGTTCTCTTTATAAACCATTTAGACTTTATTTAAGCCACAAAAATCAAAGGTTTTGCTTAGAAATGCACAATACACATTCTTCCAGGCAAGGGTGACGTCATTACCAATTGTTACCAAATGACATCATTACCACGTTACCAATGATTTGGGACAAATATTTAATGGAAAACTATACAAGTTACTCTTGCGCAAAATAATTTTTGAACAGCCACTGCATTTGTAGCTGGGCGCTGTGGACAGACGGCGAGTGGGGACGCTGGTGTGTGTGCCGTATGCTCATAGAAAACAAAGTGTAAATTGATCACTAAAAGCATTGATAGTTTACATTTATGATATCACCATCATATTGGTTGACATGAAAATATCATAAAACAACATGAAATAATTTCTGTCAGTGCATCCCTAACTAATGAGGATTTCCATTGGACTTAATGACTGTCTGAGAATGAATATATGCCCATCCTCAAAATCTGCTGGAGTAAGCGGTGGTCAAATCCATCCTTTAAACAGGCATCACATGTAATCCGATTATGGTCATGTCAACATTTCAGTGCTGCTTGATAATATTTGATAATTAAAGTTAATGATGCGAATAATTAGTGTTTTGACATCTGCAGGCGGCAGAGGGCCAGAGAGAGACAGCAGAAGCTGCTGGCGGAGTTTGCCTCCAGGCAGAAGAGCTTCATGGAGACTGCCATGGATGTTGGTGAGTTTGAATTTGTTTGCTGACCTTTATGAATCTGATGAGTACCTCCTGTGGTTAATTAGTAGATGATCAGCTTCATGTTCATTTGATTGATTGTCAGATCTAAAGACACAACATACATTTTTAATCAGAATATGTTTTAACTCGATCACACAATATCTTTCAGTCTGTCAGTGTTTGTTGTTCTTCATGTTTAAAGGTTGTGCAAAACAGGCCAGACATGCAGGACTTTTATATGAGATGTGTTCTTGTATTCAGAAATATCTATGGAATGGAACGGAGTGCAGAAGTCTCAAAAACACTGTTTTATAATGCATTTTTAGAGTTTAAAATGGGATTAGTCTTTTCAGTTTAAGTTCAAATAGTTCAACAAAACAACAGCGTCCGATGAGACATGCACTCTACAACACCTCTGAAGGTGTCCTGTGGTGTCTGGCGCCAAGACGTTAGCAGCAGATCCTTCAAGTCTGTGTAGGTTACACCTAGAGATCGACCGATATGGTTTTTTCTATGGCCGATGCCGATTTTTAGAGGTCACAGGCAGCCGATGGCCGATATGTGCAGCCGATTTTTAGGTGGATTTTTAGGTCCGATAAGTGGATGCACGACATTTCTAAACTTAACTTAATTTATTGACTTTAACCATATCTCGAATCTTAATTTCGTGAACTGCACGGTTTTAAAATAAAATATTAATCCAAAGTTAACCAAACAAATCAATAAACTGACTAAGTATTAATATAAACATGGTTATAAATGCCATTCCCATTCTATGAAATGCATCTATACACTATATCTAATTTGCATAGAAATGTGTTTTTAGGACAATATGTAATGTAAAAATATGTATAATAATGGGAGTAATAAAAAAGGAATATTTTCATAAGAATATTCAGACAAAACTGTGTATTTTGTCAGAGAAATGCACTAAAATATAACCTCTATTCTGGATATTTCTGTCTCGTGCAGAGAGAATCCAGTTTTTATATTTATTTAATTGATTTTATCGCCTGTATAGCCTCGAGTTTCACGAGCCTGCATTAACTCAGCACTGAATTAAAAACTCGAATCACGTTCAGGAGATCTGGCTGCAATACTCACCGCTGCAAACACACGTTGTAAATAGACGGCGCTCTCCAGAGCGCGAGCACAAATGTGCAAATCTGCCCAATCTGTTTCGCCAGTATATTATTACATCACGCTTCTGCTTGCGTTTGAGAGTGCTTCAGCCTTGTTTATATTTTCCACGAGCCTCCGCTGACTGCGTGCGCTCCTCCGATCGCTGCGCTCAACGCGCACGACCGGTGTTGTGCCAAATTTCGACCCCCTGCCAAATGACCCCCCTCGTTGAAGTCACTACCTGATTGCCTAATCCTAATCCCAGCCCTAATCTAAACCCCTCCCCCACACCTACTCCTAAACCTACCAATACTAGGGGGTGTAATCTGGCAGGGGTCAGAATTTGGCTCAACACCAGCCCTCAACTTTGATATATTTTTCCCGCGCACACCCTTGCTCAGTATAAACAAGGCTAGCCTGTCTTACACTGTTCTGGGCTGCTCCAGGAGTGAGGACAGCTCTGTGTTTCGAGCATGATGCTGTCTGTGAGCGGGGCAGAGTAATGTAGCCCTCGCGCTCAATCCCGCTGCAGTGTTTGTGAGAGCTGCTTTCTCCACCCCACGCAAAGAGTGACATTCTCTGACTCCGATACAGGAAAAATCAACCAGAGCTTGTAACTTTGGGGGTAATATGTTAGCAAGCAAGCTGCTGATAGTTTTGGACAGTTCAGACACTTGTGTGCCCATTGTAGGTGCTTTGGACAGTAAACATGGGTCTTTGTGGGCACTCTGACCGGTCTGCTGCTTTGCAGCCCCATATGCCGATTTGTGGTTTGTCCTTCCTCTGACTGCTGTCGGTAGGTCCTTACCCCTACGGACCAGGAGCAACCCACAAGCCTGGCTGTTTCAGAGATGCTCTGACCCATTAATCTAGCCATACCAATTTGGCCCTTGTCAATTTCCATGGTCTCTTCTCTTCGTCCCATTTCTCCTTCATCCAGCACATTGAGCTAATTGTTCTCTTACCATCTGACACATAATTTTTCTCTTCACCTGTAAGTGGTCATAATGTTTTGGTTCATCAGTGCGTTATGGTATTTATATGGTACTCTCTAGGTATTTTAATAAATACTATTGTAGATTCATCTATGTGGAATAAAAGTGAAAAGCAAATCTCAATTTAGACCTGTATTTGTGTACAATTCTGGTTTTGATTATAAGCTTTCCAGTCTTAACGGTTTAGTCAGTTACATTTTAAATGACTAGCCCTCTCACAAATACACACACAGACGTGGAGTTTAGAGGACATGTAAACTTGCAGAAATCCTTGAACGCTGAAGCTGTTGGCTGTAATTTTACTCTGAAGGAAGGTGACTCAAATTGCTCTACACACACTCCCCCAGGCCCTTTTAGTAGAAGCGTGTGTGTGGGATGGGGGATTCTCAGGGCCGTATTGTTGCCCTTCAGGGCAATTCTGCTGTGTGCTGCTCACTGAGATCAAGAGGGAGAACGCAGTGACGCTGTTTAAAACATGAGTGATGATGTTCTAATATAAACCTTACAATGTCTCAGTACAGTCAACATTATATATTGGATGGTTCTTAAAGAATCTCTTTTTGGATAATCACATGTAAAGCGGCTCTGCATAAAATAATCGATTTAAGAATTTATAATTGTTCATCAAAATGAAGATTGATTAAAAGTGAAAAATCAGTATTGTATAATGTTTAGAGCTCAAGGGTAAGGATTTTTCAATAAATGCAAGTGATTTTCTTTTTGTCTTTTGTTTAACATTAATGACACAGATGGCAGAAAGTATATTATAGCGCTTTTCCTCTACATGTTATTGCCTGGAACAGCTCAATACGGTATGGCTCGGCTTAGCTTGCTTTGCTTTTCGACTCAGTTTGACACGGTTCTGCTCGCTTTGGCTCAGTTTGGTTTTCCACTGCAGCTATTTTCGCTTTAAAGTGCGTGGGATTATAGAAGGATCATTGTAATTGTGCCGCCTCTACTTCTCAGCATGTGGATGTTTTTAACTACAAGACAAATAAGTTTGTTTCTAAGGAAGCTGATAGCAGCAAAACAAAATACTGCTAAAAACGAGAGTGGGCACTCGTACAACAAAGTGCAGATGACGACATCACTTGATTTGCTCGACGGGGCACAAGGGTAAACTAATCTTGTATTTAGCAATGTGTTTAGGGTCTCAATCACTATATCACTGTCAAAAAACATATAATGGTAGAGTGGCGATTCTCTCTGAACAATCAGTGATCTGCAGTGTTTACACGTCACTTTTTAGTATCGGTACAGCACGCTTGGAACGTCAACCGAGGTGGTACTATTTAAGCGAACCATACCGAGCCGTGCAGTGGAAAAGCACCAGAAAGTGAGCCATACCGAACTGTACCATGCAGCGGAAATGAGCTTAAGCGAGCTGTACCGAACTGTACTGTACCATGCAGTGGAAACGCGGCAGTAGGTTGCTGTAACTTTAAGAGCGAATGCACTGATCCAATAGACTGTTACACATGCGTTTTCTTTCTCAACTGTACTTAAGACAAAACTGACTTTGTTTACGAGGATACTCGCCAAGACAGCATTTTGACACACTTTTGTGTGTATTTGTCTGTTCAAGCGCAAGAACGCTTTCTCGTCTTCAATGGTTTAAAATCACTCGAACGTTTAAATTGGCAAGACTTAAAAACGTGTGAAGAATTGGGCTAATGCTGCTGTTGTGTGCATGAAAAAGATACAAATACAGCCAAAACGTGCCTGTGTTGGAGAAGCGCTAATTAAACAACGTTTTGGTCAATGATTCAGCCCTCCAAACTGTTTCATTTTCAATAAATTTTCGTCCAAATATTTTTGGCTGCCAAAGTATCAGAGCAGGGTTATTTGAATAAAGATCATATCTGATCTGTTTAGAGAAACCGTATGTCTTTGTCGTTCACCATTTGTCACCAGCAAATGCTAAAACGACGTTGAGATTTGGTTGAGATATTGGCTTCAGACAGCCATGGCTGATGTCCCCACTGACATTGAGCGGTGTCTGTATTATAGATGTGCGGGTGTCTGGGATTGCCAGAATAAAACATTCTCTTGAGCTCTGCTGTACAGGCTCCTTTTGTTTTCCAGATTTGAATCAAAGGTCACTTTGGACATGGATATTTGCACTCGAATTATGATGAGATAAATTGGACCAGCATTTTGAGCATCTGTGCATATGGTAATGAATCTCAGAGCAGTACTGGACGGCTTACTGCAGAAATAAGAACAGTGATGGGACAGTGAATACGGGGATATTTACTGAGTTCATTTGATCAAAAATCTAATCAAAAATACGTTAAAAGACAATTTGAGTGCCAGTTATATACGTAGGTTGTCTGGATATTACATTGAATAAAATGTTGTATCTTTCTGTTGTGATGCTACCACCAGCAATACAGGGATTGAAACAGAACTATTGTTATAATTTGTTTTGTTCAATATTGCATAGGATTGCATAGGTCTTAAATCTCTCATAGTTCACCCATTGCTGTTATTGCTATGTAAAGATCTCCTGTGTTAAGTTGTATTTTCTGCTTAATTGCTTTGTGATAAATCCTTTATTTATTGGTAATCTGGTGGTCAGGTTAGTTCATCTAGTTAAGTGTATAATCATTCTGCATTAACCCTTGAGTTGGTGTATGCTTGTGGGTTTTTCTGAGGCACAAGGTCTCCTGGACGCAAATGGAAGAATGGATTTGAATCTGATCAACAAACTAGTTTCACCATCATAAAATTTAATGTTTTGACCTGTTTTACTGTGTACAAATGTCACAAATTGTCCACACGTGGTGACTGCTTGTCGTAGTATCTTGTATTATAGGGTATCTTTAGGACGGGTGTGCGGAGGGCAGCAGTACCTGGCAGGCCGCCTCAGGCAAACACTGTCACATTAACTTTCTAACACAAACGTTTCATTTCCCCATAGACTTCCTGCCACTATCAGTGCACCTTAAGCTATAAATCAGTCCAAACACACACTGACATTTACAAAGCCTCTATTTGCTCTGAAATTGAACATGTTCTTTAACGTTTAAGGGTGATTTAGAGAAGTAATTAATGGAAAAGCAGACTTTTAAAAGTAGCGTTCCCAGTCAGCAGTGTTTACGACTGGCAACGCTACTTTTTATAATAAGTAACTACATGCAATAAATCTGTGTTCACTGAGAATCTTTATACTACGGGGTTGAAGGTGTAAGCCAGTGCTTGGCTTGTGGTAGAGCTGCACGATTAAATGTTAAAAGATTGTGATCTCGATTCAAACACCTCTGTGATCATCTTCTTAAATGGCAGTGATTCTGTTATGTCTCTTCAACCTTTGAGTACGATCACAGCAGTTCATTCAGACCTGTGTTTGCACTGCCGCTGACCCAGAGAGAGCTGTTGTCATGTGTAGGTATGAAATGGCTTCACAGTCTTTTCAACCACATGGTATCATTATTTCTGTTTACAATCATTCAAATGATCACAGAAGTACTGGGGTAAAAGTTTATAGTAACACTTTATTTTAGGATTCAGTTCTCACTATTAACTAGTTGCTTATTACTTGCATTCATATTACTAGGATATTGGCTGTTTATAAGTACTTAAAAAGCACATATTAATGCATTAATTCTGCACGACCATATTCGTATCCCTTAATCCTATCCAATACCTAAACAACTACCTTACTATTAATAAGCAGTAAATTAGGAGTTTGAGGCAACAGTTGTCGTTAATAGTGAATGTGTTCCCCATGGTAAAGTGTTACCGAATGTATAGTTATATAACGGATATAAACACTGATGTTTAAGGTAGAGATCAAAATAGAGTAAATCACCATTTGAATGTAACAAAGCTTCAAATAAAGATTGTATCATTACATTGTTACACCAGTAGGTGGCAAAAAAATGTATTTGTCATTGAATCATTCATTCAAGAGATTTGTTCAAAAATGCAGAATCATCCAGTAAAAAAATGAATGAGTCATTGAATCATTTATTCAAAACTGATAAAAAAAATGCAAATGAATTAAATATATTTTTAAATAGACTGCAGCAATTAACATTTAGTCAGAACCTCTATTAAATTACATGTTATTTTGTTTAGTTGTCTATTCAGAATTGTGATCTCTATTTATATTATACACACACCTTGCATACAAACAATGTATGGATACTTTTTCAAATGTGTTGTTCAGTAAATTAATTAAAATCGATTCTGATATTATGGTAAATACACTTTAACAGTTACAGACGGTTTAAGCCAGGGGTTGTCAAACCACTCCTTGAGCCTCACCATCACTTCACACACCAAGAATATTCATTTCAGCTTCCACATGCTGCACAAATACAAAGTGGGTCACACAACATTAGCGCCGCTGTTACTGCTTTTAATGCATGACCGCCTGAACCTCCATTAACTGTTTGCTAATTTAACCAGGAGAGTGCAAAAAAGTAATTCAGATCCACATTATATAACTAATTAAGTTTTGCCAATCTACTGAACTCATAAATCATGTTCTGTTATTGGATTTTAGCTCCTTTTTCTCTGACTTTTATGCTTTTCTTCTGTTTTTTTTTCTCTCTAAAAAAAAAAAAAGTAATACAAAAACTCTAAACCCTTACAAAAAGTACTGTTGTGGGTCCATGGTAAGGAATGGCATTATAATGGAAGTATCTAAAGAATCCTATGATACTTTTTGGTACTTTTTTACTAGGAGCTTCAAACTTTATCAGTCTTTCTAAAGTTTCTTATGAACAATCATCATCAAAAAACTGAATATTATGGGTCATCTCCTATTCTTTATCTAAATTGATGTTCTTATCTTTTCTCTGAAACCTATTGAGCTGTATTTCTGTCTACAGATTCGTTTTTTTAAATACTTTTCATTGTTGAGTGTAAAACTATTTATAATCAATTTCTCTTAACTCATCAGCAACCTTGAATGCATTTTTAGAGCTGGAATTTTTCATATTGCATCCTGGGATTGCGTTCTCTGTGAGGGATTCATGTGATGCTTCCCTAGAATTTGGAACTCCGTTTATACCTTTTGATGCTGCAGTATTAAATATTGACGCTACTGGTTGAAATGGGCACTGCGGTCCAAATTCAGGAGTTGTTTGCCCTGCCCTAGTCTCAGCCTCAGCCCTCACGCCCACGGACCGTCGGCTGAACGTCTGATGCATACGGCACACTCATCTGGAAACACTTCAACAGTTTCGAAGTCGTCATCTGATTGGTTGAATTCTACAGGATGTCCGTGAGATGAGTGTTGCGTTCTTTAATGGTCCGCCTGGAAACGAATGCAAATCCAAACTCCCTCGTGGAAGAAGAGCGCCCGTTGTGTTTACAACTGTAACAATGAGCGTTCACCAGGCTCAACTAAACACTGGATTTTTTAAAAGTATGTGAAGTTCTTGGCTCCATTGTTGGAGTAAACTTCAATTAATCATTTGTAGATGCACGGCGGTCTGTTATTGCAGGGATTTCGACTTTACATTTTCACGCCCCTAAAATTGCAAGGAACAAATCGAACTGCGATTGGTTGCGTTACATGTCAGTCAAACGTCCTCTTGGCGGTCCTTGACCAATGAAAGGTCAGTTGTAAGGTCTGGCTATGCGAGACTAGCCCCGCCCCCATGGAATGTGAAAAGCCTTACGCTGTATATTTACTCACTATTTAATATGCCTCTGGTCATAGAGCTTTTTAGGTGGATTTTTAGATGCTTTTTAGGTGGAATCAATTGAACATAGCATGTTTCCTAAATCTCTGTAAAATCACACACAACACCTTTCAAATGCTGTATATACGGGCTGCTTACTAGGGTTTGGAAAGAAACCACTTTAATTTAAAGGGAGATTCTGTGATCTCAAAGACTCTGCTTCTTTATATGTTATCTGACTTTAGTTTTGCTTCATTTTATGTTGAATAGAGTCGCCTGAGGCAGATGCAGTGATGGACATGGGCTCGACGGAACCTTTGGACTCTGAAGTTCTGTATGACTGTGTGATCTGCGGTCAAAGCGGCCCGTCCACTGAAGACAGACCCACAGGACTGGTGGTACTGCTGCAGGCTTCATCAGGTATCACACACTCCAATATTAACATCAGCTGTGTATCATTGTCTAAATCAACATTGGCCCGTATTAGTGTATTTTAGGCCAACATTGAAACGGGGGACATCATGGCTTCTAGTAATGAAAAATGTTAATAGAGGTGGGAGAAAAAAAGTGCAGTGTGATTCTCTCCTCAATGATTTTCAGAATCTATTTTAGAAAGTTTGAAGGGAATTACAAGGGCAATCACGGGCTTCATTGCACAGGATATGTGCTGTGGAAGGCATGCTTTGCTTAACGTTAACCTTACAGTGTGCAGACTTCCCTTAAATGCTCATCAAAGGTATCGTTTATGTCATTTGGAATGCAGTAGAATTATGAATTCAGTACATGAAACATCTGATATTTTAAAATATGTCTCTGCATTAGTGTGAATGCAGCCTATTAGATTTCACAATGTCTATGATGTCATTAATAATAATAAAACTGAGAGTAAAATCACTCACGGATCTTGACTGGTAACACTCTTTGATTATTGCTTGTAATATGTTTATTTCTTTGTTTATTAATTTCTTGTAAGTTTTAAAGCTATAGTTGGTCAGTTGATGTTATACAAATTTTATAAAAATTTATTTGTAATTTATATGAAAAGTACTTATTACTTAAATAAAAAATGTACAAGTAAATTTAAAGTCAAATAAAAGCATGAGCATAAGAGAATATTCAAAATCATTCATTTGAATTTTACAGTAAACACTTCATAATCGGTCCAAAACAGGCCAAAGAAATCTTGTCTAAGCAGTCTTACGTCAATGACGCATTATGTAGCGTATTTGTTATATTATAGAGCCTATAAATGTTAATCTGCAGTTTAATACATCACACAGACACATGTTAGTTCACAGGGTTCATATTTAAAAGGTCTTTTGCGGTTTAATATTCACAAACTTAACACAAAATAAACTTACCTCACAATCCTCGGGCTGGATCGGCCGCTTTTCTTAAGGTAAATTATTCCAGGATTATTCCTCACCGCGTCTCAAAACATTGTCAAGTAAATGCACTAAATTTGATGTGTTTTTTGAGCTGATGTGGGCGGGGATACTCTCATTGATCGCGTCAGTATTTGACTTTCAAAAGAACGCGCGCTCCGTCGGCGTGGCAGCATTAGTGTGTAATGAGACTCTCACGAACGACTGACATCTTTCTCTTTTCAAACAGATCACATTAACAGAATATTTGTTTCTTTAGACATATGTCTCATATTTGTGTGACAAGTATTCACTAAGTTACAGTTCATTTTCTGAAGAGTATTAGATTGGACAACTTGGTTTTTATTGTGAGCATACACAAATAAAAGTAGAAACTTAACAGATTATAATGGTGTATAACACTTGCCGGAATGACCAAAATCAACAGAGTATTTCAAGTCTCTTTCGCACTGATAAGAAAAAAAAAAATGAGGTGAAGACGCCAGTGCCTTTGCCGACCTCCGAGAAATAACGTACTTGCTCCTGCTTTCTAAATGGCATCCAAGCAGACACTATATAGTTGCTTTGAAACTGAAATAGCAACAGATCTTTTTTTCTGTATTGTGCATTTGTGTGTAATGGCTATGTAGGGCGGGGACTTGGTTCTGTGTGTTAGTTGCATAGAAAAATCAGATGAACCTGAGCTTAAAGCAAGATTAAAGAGAAGTCCTGCATAGTCACCATTGACATAGAAATTTAATTTTGATTAAACATTAAACATTACAATGTCAAAACATTTTTTTTAAATTAAAAGTACATGGATGAATTATCCCACAATAAGATCCATAACATGTATTTAGAAAATATAATTTTCATTTAATGCCCAATTTCATCCCAAACCACATAAATGTACATTTTTAATCCATTCAGTATTTTGTCTTATGATCCTTTATGATTTTGTCTGTAGTTGTGCTTTTTAATAAAAGTTTTCATTCATCATGTACATATTTTTTTTGTATAGTGCTTTTCAGAAAACGTATCGTTTCAAAGCAGGTGAAGCTATATGTATTGTCTACTTCTATGTAGTGAAAATCACTGGCATCCATGTTTTCCTTTGTGTAAGTCTCTATATCACCACTAGGACGGTGTGTAGCATTACAGCTTTCCATCTGCAGGTCCAGGTTGTGCTCCAGATCACTGGAGCTCTTTAACTGTGCATTAAACCACCCATGAGTTTAAATTCACTCACTTTACTCTACTTATTTTAACAACAGTGTTTTAATTGCTTCATTCATCAAGTGCTGTGACTTCTCAGCAGGTGCTGTGATTAAATTATAAGCATTGCATTTTATGAATAATCGCTGCTCTTTGATTTGTTTGATATGTGACTTTAGTACTCTTGAAACGCATCAAGGTCATGATCATGGCAACTTTCTAGCAGTCATGTCTGACTCGGTAGAGAAATTCTCTGCAGGAAATCCACAGTTCTTAGAGGTCTGATGGACTAACAGACTGCTGATTTTGGTCTGTTTTTAATTTTTATTGCTGAGTGTTCAGTGTGGAAGGGTTTGGGGTCAGCAAGCCTCGACGTAGACGTGCGTTACAGTTTTGACTTTGACATGGTACTTCATTATAGTATGCAAATGTTGAGTGCAATAAATGTGGTGATTGGCAGCTAATTAACATATGATTGCCATTTCTAAAGAGTGTGTATGTGTGTGTGTATTTCAGTGTTGGGGCACCGTTGTCGTAGTGACACGCCAAAGAGATTGCCCACTACAGATGAGGAGCACATCTACCCCGAGGACACATGTGGAGCGACCTATGATGTTAGACTGTCCCTTATGCAACGCTACTTTAAAGATGTATGTGCCATATATAAACACATGCGCAAAACTAACAATATAAAACTATACACATATAAGTGACTGCATAAGCATAAATGTACCATTTTCTTTCTTCTTTTATTTGTCAGAGACTATACACCTATACACTACAGACTGTCATACAGGCACAACCTCATTACGGTTACACACACACACACACACTTTAATAATGCAGTATACCACAAGCCAATGAATTACAGTGCTGTTGTGACCTCAGTAAAGGCTTGTTAAGCACTGTGACACGCAGTCAGTCACAGGCGTGTGCAGGAAATGGGCTACAGGTGCCGCATTTCCCAGGTCAAGCCACTTTTGAACCAGAAACAGCGGCAGAAGCGCCTGACCTGGGCTACAGAGAAGCAGCACTGGACTGTCGCTCAAATTTTGCATGTCATTCTGAAATCAAGGTGCCAGAGTCTGGAGGAAGACTGGGGAGAAGGAAATGCCAAAATGCCTGAAGTCCAGTGTCAAGTGCCCACAGTCAGTGATGGTCTGGGGTGCCATGTCAGCCTCTGGTGTTGGTCCACTGTGTTTTATCAAGGGCAGGGTCAATGCAGCTAGCTATCAGGAGATTTTGGATCACTTCATGCTTCCATCTGCTGAAAAGCTTTATGGAGATGAAGATTTCGTTTTTTAGCACGACCTGGCACCTGCTCACAGTGCCAAAACCACTGGTAAATGGTTTACTGACCATGGTATTACTGTGCTCAATTGGCCTGCCAACTCTCCTGACCTGAACCCCATAGAGGATCTGTGGGATATTTTGAAGAGAAAGTTGAGAGACGCAAGACCCAACACTCTGGATGGTTGACTTTTTTTGTATTAAAAACACTTTTCTTTTATTGGTCGGATGAAATATGCTAATTTTTGAGATAGGAATTTGGGGTTTTCATGAGCTGTATGCCAAAATCATCAGTATTAAAACAATAAAAGGCCTGAAATATTTCAGTTGGTGTGCAATGAATCTAAAATATATGAAATAAAAATTAAACTCATTACATTATGGAAAATAATGAACTTTTATCACATCTGTGGTGAACACACTTTAGGCGTGCAGCACGAAACCAGTGGGAATTGTATCGATACTACAGAAAAGGAGTATTGGTACAGTTCCAGATATTTCAGTATCGATACATGTCGAAATTTTTGACAACACTTATACAGTGAATGTTAATTCAATGCGTTTCTGGATCCTATTGACTTGCATTGTTTGGTTAAAAAAACCTCTGAAAGTAAAAGCTTTGTGTTCAGTTAAATATTTTAATACACCAAATCTGAATGTGTTGTTAAAAAGCCACTCATTAGGTCATGACTGATGTTCTGAAGTTTCTCTTTTTTCATGTTCTCAATTTCCCAGAGTTCCTGTCTGCAGTCCGTGTCTGTTGGCTGGGACGGTGGTGTATATGTGCAGACGTGCGGCCACACTCTGCATATAGACTGTCACAAGTCCTACATGGAATCCTTACGGGTGAGAATCAAGCCATTTATCATGCATTTGGAACGGTTATAGAGGAAGTCTCACTGCAATTAGGAAAAGTGTATGTGCAGTGACCCCACTCTCACAGCCCACCTAGCATTAGAACAGCTCATAATGGTTTAACCTAACGGATGATTCTGGAATCATTCATCCAGATGTCTGATATAAAGTGGCTTCTGATCTAGAGTCTGTCAGGACTGGAGTTTGACTCCCCTGTCAAAGACATTATCAGTATTCACTGTTCACACACTCTGTCAGCTGTACTCCAAACCTCAATTCATCATTTCTGAAGATGTCCCATGGCACTAGCCTTGTGAACCAGACTCTAGACTAGAGGAATTGCCTTCATTGACATATACATAAAGACTATCAGTTTCTTCTGCCTTGTCTGCTAAAAATTATTTTAAGGATTAATGTTGTGCTTGTGTTAAAATTTGTTGGTACATTCAACGATATTTTCCATTATGTACAAATATAAAATGTCTTTTTAGACAAGATCTTGAGCTATTAGTTCAGACTGATCTGTCATTAGTGGTCCATCCACCACTGTTTCTCTTCTCAACCGAAACTTTGAGAGGTGGGTTGCACTTTATTTTACAGTACATGCACTTACACTACGGTTACTTACAGTGTACTTGCCTAAGAAAGTACTGGGTAATATAAGGCTAATTTATGGGTTAAGGTGTAGTTTCTGAGTTAGTACCTTGTATTAAGCTAACACGGTCAGATCACAGGGCGCCGGCCAAAGTGCTGCTATAACCAATCAGGAAAAAAAAAAAAAGATCATGGTTTACATAATCGATCGCCGCTGTCACAGTCGAGTAATCGAGTACTCGTTCGCTGTTGCACATCCCTAATTTGAGCATTAAATTTTTTTTTTGTAAGTCATATTTCATTGATTATTTCAAATATGAAATTTAATGGTACTTTTGGCGAACAGTTTTTTTTATGTTTCCCAATTCAAAGAGGTGGCGAGAGGCGTTTCAAAGATAATGACTTGTCTTGAAAGGACTTCGGTAACATGGGGAACATGACTGTAAAATAAAGTGGTACTGAGAGGTGTGTTGTGCTTGTGCTAATAAGGGCAGTTTGACACCACCATCTGCTTAATAATCTGTAACATGAGCTTTGGCGCTTAGGGAGAGAGAGGGGGTTAGGCAAGGCTGTCCCTTTAGCTCTAGAATTATTAGCACTTTAGTCTTAGCTTCAGGAGATACTCACAAACCCCCAAAGACTGATGCATATAACACACTAAAAACACTCCAGTCTTTTGAAATTATGCAGTTTAACGTCTGTATGTGTGCTAATACTTTTCTGATCAGTCTGACCTATGGTTTTTGTCTGCCTGGTGAGAAGAGAACTTAAAATATCCCAAAGATTTGCATTTGCAAAATTTCCACCTACTCTTTGTTCTGATCTGTTATAGACAACGTAAATATACATAAAGAAAAATTGCAAAATATACTTTCTCCAGTCTGTTTTCGTCCAATTGTCCTTTTACTGATAAAATTGTGTGCGTGACGACGTGCATGATCATCCGAATTGTAGCATGAGTTTTGGGGTTTCACAAAGAAAATCTACCCTTGAGCTAGGGATGGGCGATATGGCCCAAAAAAATTATCACAATATAATTTTCCATATCAATCGATGTCAATATCGATAATTAGCACGAAAAATGTCCAATCTTTATTTCATTAAAGTTTAAAGGCATATTTTTGCTCCTGAGTGAAAGATGTAGAAAACAGACAGTTAACTGTGGTTTCAAACTATCCTTTATTCAAAACATGACAAACACTTCCCAAACAGGTGAACAATATTAATAGAGTAGAATATTACTAATATAAATGGAATATAAATAGAATATATAAAATAAATACCTATAGTAAAATCTAGAACTGTAATGATAACATTTGGCTCTACGACTGCAAGTGCAAAATTAAAGTTCTTTAAAGAAAATGTTAATGTCAATAAACAAAATTGAATAAAATAAAAATAAAAAAAATTTTGGTCAGCATGCCAAACCTTTAAAAAAATTTCATTGACAATATAAATAACAAATAAATAAACACATAAATAAAATAAAAAAATTTAATCCGATGTTTAAAGTGAATAAAATTATATTTTTATTTGTCTTTTAATACGGATGATGCTGAATTATTAATAAATCACCAAAGACAAATTAGGTGGCCTTAACTACTATGTACTTACATAAAAAAATAAGTACAATGTACTTACTGTGTTCATATTGTGTTGCAAAACACCTTTGCTGATATTGAGGTGGGATACAGGTAGGGTTAGGGACAGGTGTGGTGGGATGGGTAAGTTTAAGGGTAGGGTTAGGTGTAAGGGAAGTGTCAACTGTGTAATTACAAATGTAACTACAGAAATTAATTACAGATGTAATTACATGCAGGTATTTTTTAAAATGTAAGTACAATGTAAAACATGTATGTACACAATAAATGCAATGTATCAAATGATTAATTAAAATGTTAGTACATAGTAGTTAAGGACACCTAATATAAAGTGGGTCCTTATTGGACCATTCCGATGTATTTTTCCATAAGTCCAATGTTTTAGTGATTATAGTTTGATAACGTTAACTTGTTGTAAGTCACCCACTACAACTAACAAGGCGATAAGCCTATGTATATGCTGATTTACCGCTGTGTTGGGCTCAATACTATATGGAAGAACTTTGAAGCAGCAAGATAACTGAATAATTATATACCGTGTGGTGAACCTATGATAAGCAGTGCACGTCGCTGTGTTTGTGTCCTGCGAGCTGGTCGTGAGCGCTGAATTTTCTTCACTATCGTTCATTTTTCTTGCTCCACTCTAATCCGCCAAGCCTGTCAGCCACTGTGACTGTCAACAACAGCGTGTGCAGATAATTATTGTTTTATCGCCCAGCCCTACCTTGAGCCAATTCTATACGTAATTTTGTGTATATCGCAAATTCTTTATCTTTTGTATTCCTGATCTCGCCAAATCCTTGTAAAATGGATCATGAAAGTAATTTGATATTTTGGCCATTTTACTGCTTTTCCTAATTTCACAAAGAATGTAAATAAATAATCTGCATGTAACTGCCTTAATGCGATTTAAGTATATTTTCCAGTATGCAAAATGTTTGCATGGGACAATAAAACTGGTAATATTTTTGTTAGGCCATTTTGCTGTGTATGAAGCCCAAATAGATTTTACACACCTTTGAGCAGTACCAAGAAACAATGCTTTAATAGGAATGACATCAGGATGTGAGTGCATATGGAATTCTCTCATGTGACCTCATGAAATCCATGTGATTTATTTGCATTAAATCCCACTTTTTAGACAAATGTTTTTTGCAACGTGCTAGAATGTATGCACTGAAGTTATATTGTGTCGACACTTCCAAAGGTTTATCAATAATTTACATTAGCTATATCTTTTGGATGGAAACTTGGCTATTGAGAGATGACAACCATCCAGAAACACCATTGCAAACAGAGTAAGCTACAACGTGGACCAGACTTTTATGTTAATAGTCAAAAGTCTGACTCTATATGAGTTTAACAGATAATGTCATGTGTGATACTATGAGCGTATTGTCGGCTGTAAACCCATCTGTAAATGAACCTCTGCTGTATTTGTTTATTCCTCAGAATGATCAGGTTCTTCAGGGGTTTTCTGTGGATAAGGGCGAGTTCACCTGTCCACTGTGTCGTCAGTTCGCCAACAGTGTTTTACCCTGTCGTCCTGGGCGTGGGATAGAGGCGGGCGCCTGGCACATGCCCAGCAACAAGAGCATGTCCACACTGGTGAAGGAAGTGGAGGACCTTCAGGAGCAGCTGGGCATTTTCCCAGTAAGCGCCAGCGTAAAGCAGAGAGATCCTATACTGGTATTTATTAGAGCACTTTCCCCTCCCCTCTTTTCTGTTCTGTTCATCTCATCCCTCCATCCTGATTCAGAGTAAGGACTGGTGTGCCACTCACCTCCATGCGTTCCTTCAGATGTTTGTGGTTTAACATCTCATAACACAAAATCTCAAGCCAGTGTTGTGGATTTGCATGTCAGGTCATTTAAACTCTGCTCTGAAAAACACAAAGGTCTTCACAAATCTGTTGTTTTTTTCTCTTTCCCAGGCGGAGTCGAACCTGAGTAAAGAGATGGAATCTGTTATAAAGGACATTAAAAACACCACACAGAAAAAATACATGGATTATGGGAAGAACCCAGGGTCACCAGATAATGACTTCCTGTTCATGTACTCCGTGGCCAGGTGAGAAAGAGCATTGTGCATCTGTTATAGTCATAAATGACAGTGTTTTTTAATCTAAGCTTAAGTGTTCTCATTATGTTTGGCATTAGAAAGAAGTTCAGTACAGCATGAAGTGTGTGTGTCTTGCATTACATGTTCTGATGTCATTATATTCTTGCTAAAATTAGTAAAAATGGTTGGGCTGAGCAATATACCGGTAGACACGATCTTCTCTATTGTGGCTACTAGGGATGGAACGATTACCGGTTTCGCGATAAACCATAATAAAGTGAAGATTACCATCTGCAGCACCAACTATATTCACACTAGTTCAAATTCTCCAAATAAACGTCCTTGTGCGAACATTTTATCAACGCCGACAGGAAAGCAGGAGATCCATATTTTAATTAAAAACCTTGTCTCCTCCTCTCCCTATATGCTACCCGGCTCGTTTTTCCTGCTCTCTTCCGTGACAGTTCTGGTTGTTCTGTCCTCTTCTGTTGTTTGGGTTGCGCGGGAACCACCGGAACTTCCTGTAAATGGTCTGAAAGTTTGAACCATACAGACAATGCTTTCAACCTAGCAACGAACCAAACCTTTAAGTTTGATCCGGACCGAGACCACCTCTTTTCGTCGGACCAAATTTCATCTGTTTGGTCCGGACTGTGGTCCGAGGGAGGTTTCACACCTGTAATTTTGATCCGGACCAAACAAGGTAGGTGTGAAAATGCCCAGTGACACCGCCTTCTAAAAGGATCAAATCTGAGCTGTGGTCATAATTTTGGCTTTTACGAAAATCCAGAGGGGAACTTAATCAAGGATGGACACCCTGGCTGCAGAACATGTCAAAATAAAGTCGCTGCTATCGGGAGAAACACTTCAAATCTGCGAGTCGTTTTCGTGACCACCCACTGTTGAATAACGAAAGAAGGCAAGTGGACTTTGACCTCGATACCAAAACTATGTCTGCAAACGAATTGGACACAGCTGAAATATTTTCTTATTCACTTGAAATTAACGTGAAGCTTCCACAAAGAAAAGTTTGCAGAAATTGGCTTTAAGCCAAAGACGAACAAACAAGTTCAGACAAGACTAGGGTGATGTTTAAGGGATAATAATGTATATTCATTGTACACTTATTAAAGATTTTCTTTACCACATAAATGATTACAGGGACATATTGAATTGAGATTAATGTTGTAAATCGTACCTGTTTATAAATCCATTTTGTACAGTGTACAAAACAATCGTCCAGACAAGAAGTTATTTTAATGGTTATAGTAGTATTAATAGTAAAGTCCTCTGAAATAATTTTTTCAATACAATCAAAAAGAGAGAAATGAGAGAACGGTCTGTTGTGATACGTGGATGTGCGCTGTATTATAATGTTAACACTTGTTATAAAGTGCGCTCTTAATTATAAGGAAGGAATTCCCACAGGATTGGCAAGCACTGGTTGCTTTATTTGTTATTTGTTGATTTTCAAATATAAAACTTGTTGAAATGGTTTTTAGTGTGCATCTGTTCTTTTTGAACACTTTCATCTCATTTGAACAAAATGTTGATGTTGATTATCGTGATAAATTCATTTGGGTCACTATTATCGTGATGTGAAATATTCCAGCCCTAGCGGCTACACTCATGTGACGTTGCCTTGCTCTACACAGTTATGAAAGCATATCGTTTACATGCGCTTTTAAACATTGCTGTGATTTTAAACCGTTGAAGCGCAATAAGCAGCGAAAAGAAAACTCAGCTCCTGAACTCCACTGAGTGCTTTTTGCCACCTAATTGGGATTAAACACACTTTAGTTGGCTTGTTCCTCCCTTTGTTGTTTCTTTCACTCTGTGTTTGTTCTCTTCTTTTTTTCTTGTGCTTGGGTTCATTTTTCATACCTCCATTTTTCATTTGCTCTTCTGTCTACTCTTCTTTCTTGCTGTCTTTGTTCCATCCTTTTGTTTGTTTCTTTTTGTGTTCATTCTTTAGCATTCGTCTTGCATTCGTCTTTGTTCTTTTTTTTCAATATTATGTTTTTGTTGTGGGGTTTTTTTGCAGTTTGTTGGGATTTTTGTTCTTTTTTTCCCTGGTTTTGTCTGTCTCCCTACATCTGATGGTCACATTATACTGGATGATGGTCTGTTGACTTCATCTCAGCACCTGCTCCCACTCCAGTATCTTTAGTTGTGTCCTGTCTTTAGCTGGATGATAATTCTCAGGCCATTAGCCCGTCCACACCCCTCCTTCTCAGATCTCACTCTCACTCACTTATCAGCGTCTGCCAGGTGGATCCACGCACCAGTGCATTATCTATGTGAAATTGCCTGTTTCATTCCCCTTTCTTCTCCCCACTCCCTTTCTTCTCTTCCAGGAGGCTTTTAAGATTTTGCTAAGTGCCTGTAAGACATGACGTGCGCCGTTCATTTAAAACACTTGGTTTTAGTGCACACAGGTTGCAGTGGATCTTCTGATTTCATCTTGTAATAATGAAGGAGATGCACATCTCAGATTCATCTGTTTCTGTGTATGAGGGGAATCATGTTAGATTCTTCACATAATAATCTCAGTTATTGTGTTTAAGTCTTTTTGCTCATGTTAAGGGTAGGACGGCAAAAGGATAGAAAGCAAAAAAATATGAATGCTAATAAATATCTGGTTTGTGCTGTAATATAAAGGAATTTTCTTTATTTTTTTTTTCAGTTGTTTACCTGCATTTTAAACCATGGATTGCATTGTGTTGTGTTTTAGGGATAAAGATGATGTCTGTAAACTAAACGGATAATGTACTGACAGAAACCAGAACCTTTTCCGTTTTTCCAGATTTCTTTTTCTCTCGGTCATTTGTGACCCTGGACCACAAAACCACTTATAAGGGTACATTTTTGGATATATATATATATATATATATATATATATATATATATATATATATATATATATATATTATATTATATTATATTATATTATATTATATTATATTATATTATATTATATTATATTATATTATATTATATTATATTATATATATATATATATATATATATATATATAATATATATAATATATATATATATAGGAGAAGCTGTGAGGAAAGCTTCTATAAGCATATATATGCTTCTCCTCACAGCTTCTCCTATATATTTATATTTATATATATATTTATTTCCTACTATATATTTGTATATATATATATATATATATGGTAGGAAATTTACAAAATATTTTCATGGAATCTTTAAATAATATCCTAATGATTTTTGGCATAAAAGAAAAATTTATAATTTTGACCCATACAATGTATTGTTGGCTATTGCCACAAATATACCTGTGTGACTTATGACTGGTTTTGTGCTCCAGGGTCACATTCATGAAAACGTATAATACAGCTTATAATAAGGTTTTATAAGGCATTGTAAAAAGATAGGGCTCAAATATCCAATTAGATGAGCCATGTTTTCATGCTTTTTTTTTCTTTCGTTTTTTCCCCCCTATCCCTTTATAATGCATTATGTTAGGCTTCAGTTAAAATGTTATAGGATCGTTTGACCTGGTGATAATTTCCCACAGAGCTGCTCTAGTCCACATGTTGTTTAACGCTCTTTCGTTCACTCTCTCTCTCTCTCTCTCTCTCACTCTCTCTCTCTCTCTTCCTCCCAGGACAAATCTGGAGTTAGAGTTGGTTCATCGCGGGGGGAATCTGTGCAGTGGGGGGGCCAGTGCTGCCGCCAAACGCTCCTGTCTCAGTGAGTATCTCTCTCTTTCTCTTTTTGTTTTCTATTTTTTTTTGCGTTTATAGATTATCAGTATACAAATTGAGTGACAAAATGTCAATTTCCAGAGTATATCTTTTTTCATTGAATAATGCAGATTTAGGGTGTGTTAACACTTGAGTCTCTTGCCGTTTCTGGTTTGGTCCAAAAAATTCTAATACATTTTCATCCATCACCAAACCTAAAAGTAAAAGGCGAAAAGATATGTTAACAACCTGATTGGACAGCCTTTATGATTCATATTTTGCGACGGAACTAACTGAACATCCTAAAGGATCCTGAACATCCTTTTTGTATGCGTGTACATATGGTGGTCATTTTATCAGCTAATAGGTCATAAAATGTGTAAAGCAGTCGAAACAGCGGCAGGAATCCCTCCAGACTCAGATCTGCTGTGAGGAGAAGCAGTTCTGATGCCTGTAATGGGCAACATTGCGACTATCATGAGAAGAATCGTGTATCCTTGAGCATTCTGTCTTTTTTAGGGTTGCATGATGTGATTATTATAACCTGCATTTGGTTCGGTCGGTTTCGTTCCGCTTGTTTGGCACCGACAGACCAATCACATGAGTTAGTTTTAATCGAACCAAACCTGCTAAGTCTACACACACCCTTAATGTCATATTTCTTTAGAGTATTTTGTGCCAGGCTGGGTCATTTTTTTCAGCATCTAACTCTGTTGGCTGAGTGATGACATGGCAAATGTTGTCAGTTCCCAAATCCACGTCAGCATTGTTCATTGAAAATGTTCATTTTTTTGTGAATTGAGGAAACATTCATAAAATTACAGCAGTTTTGTGTATGTTTCATTTGCTATTCTGCATAATGTATGTCAGGCACACTGTTTATCATTAGTCGTGGCCTAATGTTTAGAGAGTCAGACTGGTAACCTGAAGGATGCGGGTTCGAGACTCAATACCGACAGGAAACAACTGAGGTGCCCTTAAGCAAGGCACCTAACCCCAATCGCTCCCCGGATGCAACAGCAAAAAATGGCTGCCCACTGCTCCGGGTGTGTGTTCTTAGATGGGGTTAGCACAGTTTCCGTGTATGGGACACCATACTTGGCTAAAAAAAAAAAAGTAGATATGACGTTGACCTTCAATGTGTCAGCCACTGGTCCTGAACTTATTGCAGTTTAATTATCTGGAGTGTTCAAGGACACAGAGAGTTCATTGATAGGACCATAAGGGGATTCAACCTTGTAGTTACCAGCCTTGAAGCTGAACCACCACACGACGCCACCCCGAATGGAATCTCACTGGTTGTCCATGTGACAAGTGGACTAGTGTCCATGATTCAAATGGGAGCGGACTGTTCTAATTCTTCGGGAATGGCATTCTTGTGGGATGATGCACTGTGGATGATATATTTGCATGCTGATGGACTGGACGCAAGGAGAATGTCGAAAACTGCTGTTGTTGGATTTTTGCAGTCAAGACCAGTCAATCGACACACGTCCACACACTGGCTTTGTATAAATGAGTGTGTGTGCAGACTTTGAGCTGTCATGAAAAAATCCCGACACTCAGGCACAGCTGAAGAGATTTCACACTCCAGCAAAGCACCCATTTTCTGAGCTACATTAAACACACGTCCATAGAGAGGGCCAGATTTACTCAGTCTCAGTACATTAGAGCTAAGCTAGAAAATAGAAAGTATGGACAAAGAAAGAGAACGTGAGTGGCCCTTGTCTGTGCAAATGGCATCGCCATATTGCTTGGGTGTTGTGAGTGGATGTTAATAGGAATGTCCCGATCAAGTTTTCAACCAATCGGAGTAATTGAATATTGAGGATCTATTGATACAGAGTCCCGATCTGATACTTGTATGTTCTTAGTGCTTGATGCACAACTGTTTGTTTGTGTTTCAGTGAAGCAGCACGTTAATATATAACAGTGATTTAACTGACTGGAAATACATGTGCATTACACGGTTTGAACGCACACCTGCCAGCCAATCAGAATCAAGTATTCAGACAGACCATGGTATAAAAAGAGATAACGCACTTGCAAATTTCCATGGAACTGTACAGAACATTTAACATGACGAAGTATAAAAGTTCAGGTTATTGATTTGTTCAGATGAAAGTGGATCGTAAGTAGACGCCTTAATGAGTTCTGTCGGATGTCCTCTAGTTTAGTCTGGATTGTATTATGGAGAATTTGAGTGTCATTTGTTGTTAATTTTCTCTGGATGTTAGTGCAGATTAGAGGACGTTCACTTTTGCCATTCAAACACCTGAGTCTCTTTCTGGCTCGTGTTTTATGTCTGTGTGTGATTGATGGCATGTGAGGAGGGCCGAGTGTGCACACTATAATCACAGGTGGGTGGAGACGCAAGATCAATATGGAGCCGGAGAGTGTGTGAGGATAGGGGCTGGATAGACAGAAGTGAACGAGGAATAGAGCGAAGCAGAGATCTCAGTTTCAGCTGTCAGCTGGGAAATGGATGAAGGAATGGAATAAATATCTGATGGTCAGGTCTGAGGTTTAGATGGCATTCACAAACATTTTTGCAATAGAACAAAATGCAAACAAACGTGTTGCTAGTTGCCTGACACAATAGGAAAGGAGACAGGACAGTCATATAAAACTGAATGGAAGGATAATTTAATACCTGTCTTTGTTTAAGAGTCATTTATGATGCAGAGAAATACAGGGAAAATTGATTACATGAATTACAATTTAAAATAATCTATAGAAATAAGCTAACAATATAACCTAAATCTATCTGAATCCATTTTAAAATGTGCTTTTATATTTCTGTGATGTCAAATCTGAATTTTCAGCATCATTACTCCAGTCTTCAGTGTCACATGATCCTTCACAAATCATTTCATATATCATTATCAATGGTGAAAACGGTTTCATTTTAATGCATCCTTGCTGAATCCTTGAACCACAAATGTTTGGAACAGTAATGAAGTAGTGATTTTGACACACATTGCTCATGATGTGAGACTGGCTGTTGCATTACACCTCACTGTTTTTTCAAAGACATCTGTTGGTGCGAATGTAAATGGACCAACACTTCAAACAATAGTGCAGGCTCAACGCTAAAGCGCTCTCCTGTGTAAACGTTCCTCTCATTGCCGTTACTGTGAAGGGTTTGTTGAAAATTTCATTTCACACTCAATCAACCAATACGTTTAAGCAGTTCTCCCTCTCAAATTTTCATTAAAAAGGTGCTTTGAGTGAAGGGATCATTTTATCCCGTCTTTCTTACAGTCACCTATAGGTGGTGCTATTGCTCTATGATGAGTCTGTAGATGAGCCAGCCTCTTGAATGTTGCTGTTTTGTTTCTGGTAATAATGCACATCTGGCTTCCTGTCTGCACAGAATCCTGCAAAAGCAGACGGAGACTGAGGGAGACATCACATCTTTTGTTGCATTCAGAGGAGAAACAATTAGTAGTTAAAGGCTGAAATGGTATTAAAGTGTTAGTTCACCCAAAAATGAATATTAGCCCATGATTTACTCACCCTCAAGTCATCCCAGGTGTAAATTACATTTTTCTTTCAGACGAATAAAATCTGAGTTATATTAAAAATGTCCTGGGCCTGGCTCTTCCAAGCTTTATAATGGAAGTGACCTGTTGGGTCATTTTTGAAATCCATAAAAGTGCATCTATCCATCATATAACTGCTCCACACGGCTCCGGGGGGTAATGAAGGCCTTCTGAAGCGAAGCCATGTGTTTGTGTGAGAAAAATATCCATATTTAAAACTTTATAGACTAAAATAACGAACTCCAGCAGTGAGCAGAACGCAAATCAGCTTGCGCTAAAAGAGTAACCCCTGACACGATGTATAGAAGCATTGCAAGTTTGTCACCCAGCCCTCTCCTCAAGAGGCTTCAAAGCTTGCGATGCTTCTATACATCACGTCAGGGGTCAGGACTTTTTTTGTATGTAACTCCGATAGTATTCGTCTGAAAGAAGAATGTCATATACACCTAAGATGGCTTGAGGGTGCGTAAATCATGGGCTAATTTTCTTTTTTGGTGAACTATCCCTTTAATGTCAGTTATTATTATTTGACTAAATCACCTGACGTTGCAGCAGTCACCTGCACTAGATGTACTGCTCACAGAAGTAGGTTAATGAACTTCCACTTTTAAAGTGAATGATGAGTGTATGCAAGCAATAGGCTTCAGTCTGGCTCTAGCGTCTCTTAGGCATGTTGGGAATACAATAATAACATACATTTTTCTATCACGGTTTTCACAAAAATATTAAGCAGCACACACGTTTTCAACATTGATGAAAATTTTTTTTTTCTTGAGCATCAAATCATATTAGAATGATTTCTGAAGGATCTTGTGACACTGAAGACTGGAGTAATGATGCTGGGAATTCAGCTTTGATCACAGGAGTAAATTACATGTTCAAATATTTGACAATAGAAAATTAAGATGTGAAAATCAAGTTTGTAATGTTGTTTATATGTCTATGTGGTGTTTTTAATAAGCTTTAAGACTTTTTGTTGGACACACCTCATCCGGTCACTAGCAGTTGCTGGCGCCCACTCTCCACTGAAATGAATGGGGAACCAGTTGCTTTGTCGCTGCTAGTGTGAACACCACCTTGGTGTTTGTCTAAAAACAGTAGGTAATTCGGCTGGGGATTTTTACACGGGTGGTGGGAGAAAAACACTGACATTCTGGATTCGGACTGCAATAAAATCACTGACTAGCCAGTCATTGATGAAAATACCTTACGACCCGACGAGAAACAATTACCGTCCGAATAGGGCTTAAGGATGCTGATTTTTAGATGGCAGCTCTGACTCTGAGATGGAGAACGGGAATGTGGTTTGTGTAACATTAGCAACACATTATTAGCTGTTTGATAATGTAGTCAAGCAAAAGGCTAATCATATTAATTACCATTATGTGTCTGACGTTGTAGAGAGCGATACATAAAGCACATTACCATTCTGATACATCGACTTCTAGACGAGCCTGTATGAGTGAGTGAAGGCTTATTTGCATATTCATCGCTTTAAAACCTTAGTCATTTGGGACAAATGCTTTTTGTTTTGTTCCCAGCATCGGGTCTCTCTGTCTTCCTCAGAGTCTGTGTTGTAATCTGTCTGCTGAGGTAAAGTTGCAGGGTCATCGGGCTTTGCTTCTGGTGGACACACTGTGTGTTAAAGGCATTGATCTGTGGGTAAAATGACAAGTTTAATATCTGTCACTTCCTCCTACACAACTAGAGGCTTTACGCTAACTCCATTTATCACGTTACACACACACTAACATGCGTGTGTACGCGTTCTGTGTGTTTCAGACCAGCTGTTTCATGTGCTGGCCATGCACATGCGTCTCTACAGCATTGATTCAGCATACAACCCCTGGACCAGACTCACACAGAGCACGCACAGCAGAGAGACCGAGTGAGTACACACACACACACTCACACACACACACACACACACACACACACACACACACACACACACACACTCTCTCTCTCACACACACACACACACACACACTATGTTGATGATAATAATGTTTCTTGAGCAGCAAAATTGCAGTAGCTAAACTTGTGAATTATAGTATCTGAATGTTTTAAAATTAACTTAAAATATACCGTTTTTAAAGTTTAAATTATTTAAAGAATCATTAGTTTTATATTTGTTGTTCACAAAAAAACAATGGGACCAGTGAAGTCTGATTCACAAACAGATGAGGCCATTCTTCTTATGAATCTCAAACATGACTGGATGTTGATAACGCTGATACACATACACATTAATTTTTCTTTTTGCTATAAATAGTATTTTATTTTAAAAAAGGCTGAAAGAAGTATTGTTACTCTCTTTGGCTTTTTTATGGTGTTGTCTCTCGACTGCTGCTGCATCTTTTTGTAAGTGTGTGAGAGAGAGAGAGAGAGAGAGAAAGAGAGAAAGAGAGAAAGAGAGAAAGAGAGAAAGAGAGAAAGAGAGAAAGAGACAAAGAGACAAAGAGACTTGAGCAAATGGGGTTTCCATAGATACCAATAACGGCTGCATCTCGCAAATTATGGTGTGCAGCACTACATTTTTATTTGGAGGGTTTATGGCAGTGTGGAGGTTACCGCTCATCATGTCTCCTGTTTAAAAGGCACTTAACACTGTCGGTCTGGTTAAACGGCCTCATTTCTCCTGCGTTAGGGCGGTAAGACAGGGTTTTCACCTGTGCGTCTCTTAGGACCGTTAGCCGGGCTGGACTCCGACTCAGAGGGGAGGCAGCTGTGGTTATAAATACCTTGTTAGGGGCTTTTGAAGGAAAACTCTGTCACTACAACCCTCAGGCACTTTCGCTGAGCTATTAATACAGCCATTAGGATAAAACCACTGCTCTTCCTGTTTCTGCCTGCCCGCAATCACTTGTCAAACAGAAAAAAAGATGATCTTAGGGTTGTGTTTGGACTGTAAAGTCATTGAATGTCATTGCATTCTGGTAGCAGAATATGAAAGTGTCATCTGCACTCGAAGGCTGCACAAGCTTTTCTCAGATGGTTTTTACTCCGCTGCTGGTGTTTAGTGTGGTCTTATACTTGAGGAGAACCGACTACACATCCAGTAAAGTAACCGCAGACACAGATAATTACAATAACTGTGAACGTCATCCACTAAATTAACAAATCAGACAATGCCAACATGTTTTACTTGCAACTGTTCTCTTAACTCTTTACTTACTCTTAACATTTGTGAAATGTTAAGAAAATGTGCTTGTGTTGTCAGTCTTATGCTTTGTTTACATGCTGATTCATCATACATTTTATTTGTTCATTCATTCATTTTATGTTCTATTTTATTTGATTTATTTATTTATTTATTTTTTGAAAATGCAAAAATGCAGAAGGTTTTCTGTAGCGGGTATGGTTAGGGTTAAGAGAGAGAATATTCACTATATTGTCAAAAATTTTGGGACGCCTGCCTTTACATGCACATGAACTTTAATGACACCCCATTCTTAATCCGTAGGGTTTAATATGGAGCTGGCCCACCCTTTGCAGCTATAACAGCTTCTAAACCTGGGAAAGCCTTCACAGAAGAGTTGGAGTGTGTTTATGGGAATTTTTGTCCTTTTCTTGTAGAAGCGCATTTGCGAGGTCAGGCACTGATGTTGGACGAGAAGGCCTGGCTCACAGTCTCCGCTCTAATTCATCCCAAAGGCTTTCTGTCGGGATGAGGTCAGGACAGTCGAGTTCCTCCACATCACTCATCTGCTTTGTGCACTGGTGCGCAGTCATGTTGGAACTGGAAGGGGCCATCCTCAAACTGTTCCCACAAAGTTGGGAGCATTAAATTGTCCAAAATGTCTCGGTATGCTAAGGAGTTCCTTTCACTGGAACTAAAGGGGCCAAGCCCAACCCCCTGATAAACAACACTAAACCATAATCCCAAACCCAGACTCGTCCATCGGATTGCCAGACAGAGAAGCGTGATTGGTCACTCCAGAGAACCCGTCTCATCTGCTCTAGAGTCCAGTGGCGGCGTGCTTTACACCACTGCATCCGAACACTTTGCATTGCACTTGGTGATGTAAGGCTTGGATGAGCTGCTCGGCCATGGAAACCCATCCCATGACGCTCTCCCCGCACTGTTCTTGAGCTAATCTGAAGGTCACAAGAAGTTTGGAGGTCTGTAGCAATGACCCCGCTCTGTGACTTTTCTGTTGTTCCTAATTGCTTCCATTTTGTTATAATACCACTAGCAGTTGATCATGAAATATTTAGTAGTGAGGAAATTTCACGAATGGACTTATTGCACAGGTGGCAACCTATCACGGCACCACGCTTGAGTTCACTGAGCTCCTGAGAGATACCTTTTCTTTCACAAATGTTTGTTGAAGCGTCTGCATGCCTAGGTGCTTGATTTATACACCTGTGGCCATGGAAGTGATTGGATTTGGAGGGGTGTCCCAATACTTTTGGCAATATAGTGTAGTTTTTACAGTATAAAAATCACTGTGTCTATGGAAAGTCTCCATAAAACATGAAAACCCGATGTGTGTGTCTGTCTGTCTGTCTGTCCTGGTAAACTAAATTACGGGGACAAAATGTCCCCACAAAGATGGAAATATCCAAAATCCTTGTCCTTTTGGGGACATTTTTTTGGTCCCCACGAGGAAAACCGCTTATAAATCATACTAAGTGCTAATTTTTTTGAAAATGTAAAAATGTTTTCTGTACAGTATAAAAATCATTATGTCTATGGAAACTCCCCATAAAACATGAAAACACAGCATGTGTGTTGTGTACAGGTGTATGTGGTTTATAAGGACACACATTTGTATAATGACATGGGTATTACAACTTCCAGTGTCCTCCTAAACCAAATGGCTTAAAAAACATACTAAACGGTAAACTATTATTATTATTCAAAAAAGTTTGATGGGTAGGTTTAGAGTTAGTGTTAGTGTAGGGGGCGAGAATATACCGTTTGTAATGTATGGGTTACGGTTAAACCATTACACCTACAGTACGGAGAGTCCCTGTAAACCACATAATTAAGTCTGTGTGTCCGTGTGTGTCCAAACACCATTTGGGAACACTGCACAAAAGCTCATTTCAGATTTCTGCTCTAATGGAGAGCACTCAGCCCAACACACTCAAATAGTTTTAAATACAAGTAAATACATTTTCTGTTTTCTTTTTTATTTTAATTGCGGTTTAATTTATTTTATCCTGCCTACCTACTTCACATTTACAGTAAAATTCCATTGAAAGGATTTGAAGCCTCGTGAATATTCGCCCACAGTGATGGTCCTGCTTTTACATAATGATTTATGTTGTGCTGTTGTGTGGGCTAGATAGTATTACATAGTATCATGCACCCAAGTTAAAAATGTGTTGATATGTTTTAGATGCCTGCTCTTCGTTTGTAGTGATCATGAGTTTGTGTGTTGTACTGTTGTATGATTCTGTGTTTTGTGTGCAGGTTCTGTGATGATGAACGTCCTGAGGTGCCCATGCTCTTCAGAGACGTCCCGTCCCTCCTCATCATCTTCATCCTCACCATGCCTCAGCCTTTACGCAAAGGTAACACAGACACACACAAACAGTAACACGAAATCACAAATACTGTTCATGTTCAAACCACACAGCAAATGATAGAGAAAGACCTTCTTAATGCCTAATTTATCAAAAAAGGCTGACAAATTAATAGTTAAGGATAAAAATGTGATTTCAAAAAGAAAATTCTTACCCCCCGACCTGACCGTGAATTAGGCAAAGACATTTCTACCATCACATCAACAAAAAAAAGTGAAATGCGACAACCAAAAGTTGTCGTCAGAACTTTATTTATATTGACCAATTAAATATAACGAAGTATAATCAGGGCTTCAGAATAACATTAGAGAGCATATCAGGTGCTGGCGCTGCAGGAAAATGTATCATAAAGTTTATTTAATCATAAAATTACTATTGTTTTGTTAATACGTGCAGTCACTAATAACAGTACATGTTTGTTTATTGGAAATTTAACAGTGAAGAGCTGAGCTTGAATTGATATGCAGAAAAAAAAAATACTTTTATTAACAACAGTAATGTGCAAAAACCTAATTTTATTGGGAACATTTTAATATTCTGCCCTTATTAAATGTGCCATTGATCTTTAGTCACACACTGAAGTGACCCACAGCTTAAGTGATTATAAAAGGATCTCTTTACTTGTTTTCTGTGTAATTCAGTCACAGTTTGAAGAAAAGTTGTTGTTTTTCATGAGACTTTGTGACTTCCACTGCTTCAAATAGGCTGCTGTACTGTATAGGTTTGGTTCATGATTTAGTATTTGGGACATGGCTTTCAATGGTGAGCCTCTTGTTTTTGTAATCAGGCTCTCCAAGTTTATTCAAATTTGTATTATATATCGGTTATCGGCTTTCAAATATAAAGAATTATTGTATCGGCCAAAATGATCATATCGGTTCATATCTAGTTATTTGAACAGATTTTTGAAGTATTGTCTTTATATGCCTTTTTTTAAATCTGAAACTCCACTCACACACCCCATCATGAGAATGACATCAGTTGTGATGCACAAGGCCAACCTGCAGAAAACACACGAGAGGAAATGACCATGATGCTCTTTGCTGCAGTAAATGTGCAGCACTTAAGGAAAACATCTCCCTCTTTCCCCTCACACACTCTAGCCTTCACATGTGAGTTTAGTCTTTAGATGGGCCAGGACTGTCTTGGTTGATCACTGATCATTGATCGACTCTCCAATATGCATCATGGGTTTTGTCATTGTGACCAGAGGATCGATGCGGGTCCATCAGTATGAAGACAATAAAGCTCGTATTAGAACAGAAACAGGCTGTGCATGTGTTAGAGAATAGCTTAGTGCTGTCACAAAGACACTGGTGTGTGTGTGAGAGGCGTTATTGTCTCTGGTGGGGAATGTTAATGGAGTGTCATTGTCTGTGTGTGTGTGGCTTTTCATCACACAACCGGTCTTAACACCTGCTACATGAACACAAGGGCTAATTACCCTCTCCCAAAAAATCAGATGTACTTTTTCTGTACACAGTCACATGATTGATTTTTGTGTCTTAACAAAAGACCCATGATTCTGTTGAGAGCTCTGCCGTCTATAGAGCTGTTTGAGTAGCTGTCTCTCTGTGCATCTTGATATTGGAACTGACGCTTTTATTCAGGGATGCAACCAACATTTTTATGTTTGGGAGGACCAAAGATATGATATTCGAGTTATTTTCCTGCTTTTATCCATAGATTTTAAAGTAGAAAGCATATTTTTTTGTGAGGAACTGAAGTCCAGTCAAGTTCAAATTGTCCTACTGTCTCAAGGTATCAGGTCGCATTTAATTGTCATATCTGCGTTCTTGTCCACTGGAATTATATTGAACAATACATTTTCAATGTACAATACTGTTCAAAGCACAGCTGTTTTCAAAATTGATGATAATCGTAAATGTTTATTGAGCATCGAATCAGCGTTTCTGAAGGATCATGTGACTCTGAAGAATGGTCAGTGTAATGATGCTGAAAATTCAGAATTTGCTATTGCAGTAATAAATAAAATTTTAAAATATATTAAAATAGACAACAGTTAGTTTAATTTGTAGTAATATTTCACAATACTGCTGTTTTTTATCATCAAATAAATGCAGCCTTTGTTCTATGTACTGTAGGCATATATGTTAAAATACGATATATTGACTCCTCTGTTTCCCTCACTTCCTTGTTTTCATTCTCCACGTTAAATATGCTGTCTACTCTGCTTCATAAAAGACACAAAGTTTACACTATTGCCGTGGTAAATGATTTAGTGATGGCGGTATATTTGTATTTAATGTAAATGCCATCCCTTACTCCAGTAAAAAAAAAAAAATTCTGAGAGAAAGGACCCACCCACATTTTATTTGCTTCCGACACCCATGGCTACAACTAACGATTCATTTGATCATCGATTAGTTGGCTGATTATTTTTTCCCGATTAATCGGATAAAGGAGCCCTTTTTTTAACTGACAAAACACACTACTCCACATCCTGCCCAATGCTGTCCTTCAAACAAACGTGTCAGCTGAGTGCTATGAACACTTACATAGTGAGGATACGTTTAAAAAATGTTCCATGGTTTTACAACAAATTAAATAAACACAATTTTTTAATAATAATAAATAAAACCGGGTTTATTCCATGGTAACCATAGTTTTGCTCCAATCCATAGTTTAACTGGTATTTGTGTGTTTATACATATGTTAATAATCAATACGCCAAAAAACATACTATAATAGTTTTACTATAATAAAATTTTTGTACAGGTATATCCGTGCTATACATTATGCAATGCAAAAGGACAGTTTAAATCCCTACTTTAAAATGATATTAAAGAAAAACAAATACACACACTCAGTGTTAGCAAATAAGAGGAATGTTCTCTCTCTCTCTCTCTCTCTCTCTCTCTCTCTCTCTCTCTCTCTCTCTCTCTCTCTCTCTCTATGGACACAGTACCTGTTACTGTCATTCTTTCATTTCTTTATCCTGTAGAAACGTCTTACATTTATATTCAATGCTGTTACGCTGTTATCCCTTTACTACTCTCACAAAACACGTGAATTAATGTTGACTTTTAAACCTAAATTTAGCATCCAATAGCAGATATTTCAGCTAAATCAATGTTTTTGCGCTGAATATTAATTCTCTCTCGACTGCGTTCTGTCTGTTTGACGGTGCATGTGCGTTCAAGCAAAATGGAAATTACTCGTGTGAATTAGTGACATTTACAGATAAGTATATAACTACTGTTCTCTATATAGATCAGTGGATATAACCTGTAAAATAAACGTTTTGCGCTGAGGACACACACGCATCTGTCAAAGCGCATGACGGGGTATGTTAAACGCTAATGCATTCGCTTGAAGCTTAAAGTCCCAGTGAAGAGTGAACCGGAAGTAGCAAGTGAGTTTTCTTCAGTGCTGTGACGTATTTCCAAGTGAAACGGAATATTGAATAGCGGGCAGGTTTTACCTCAGCGCTCCTCCTCTCCATCTCTCGCTCGTAGCAGACTAACGGTTGGAGGGGAGCGGTTAAGGATATTTAATCCCAAGCCGTCATCAAAAAAGGAACGTCATTCCAGACCAGAAGTAACTTTTCAGATTTTGATTAAAGATCACCTTGACAAACAATTTTCTGTGTATTAACTTGCACGGATTAATTGTTCACTCTAAGACCTGTAATGTGTGCTAACAAAGTAAATCGGGTAAATTTTGATTTCATGAGGACTTAATAATATAATAAATCATATACAATAAATCATTCTTGGATCATGAAGCATGGATTCCTCCAGCAGCTCACTCCCTTTCCACTCCACTATTTCTAGATGCATTTTGTCCACAGAAATGCGTTATTCAGTGCTGTAATTTGGCGTGACTGTTGGAAGTTGGTGGCAGACCCGACTAATCGATAATGAGAATCGCTGTCGATGATTTTCATTATCGATTATTAACGATTTTATCAACTAGTTGTTGCAGCCCTAGAATGAACCTCATTGGTTCTCGCAAGCCTGATTGAGCTTCCACAACTGATGTGTGATGAATGTTTATATATGAATAAAAGCCTAAATTCAATCTGTTCATCATATAAAGTGATTGGATTAAACCGCTCGATTCATATTAATTAGTTTTGTGATCTTTTTCTGGACTTTTTGAAGCATCAAAGTGGTAGCTGTGTGTGTTGCAGTCAAAGGAGGGACAGAAATCACTTCATTTGTGTTTTGAAGATGAATGGAAGTCTTAGGGGTTTTTGGTTGAACTAACACTTTAAGTGATGAAATGTTTACCTAGAATGTGCAACAGTCATAAGCTTATGGAATATGAGTGAAATAGAATGTTTTTCTCTCATCATCATCTTAAATCATTATCTTTATATGAATCATGAACAGTTTGACCATGAACATTTATTAAAGTTAAAATCTGTTTTAACTTCATGTTGTGTTTTAAACATAGGATACTATGTGTTGTGTCTATGATAATTGTGTTGTGTTTGTGTGCAGAGCACTTCACGTGTGTGGTGAAGGTGTTGTACAATCTGCAGTACACACAGGCTCTGGCTGCTCTGTCCATCAGATTCAGCCGCGAGGAGAGACTCGCCTGGAGCAACACAGGAGCTGCCAAGAAGGTGCGGTCAATGAGATACGCATCACACATCCAGCCAAACACCAAGCTTTTTTAGGCATACATCAGCCTATAGACTTTGACGATTGATTAACCACGCCCACCACTTTTCGAGGGCTGGTGCTCTATCTCTGTCACACAAAATGACAGACTAAATGTCCATCTATGATTTTGGAATAAATTACTTCTAATGCAGTTTATTGTAGTTTATCATTGTGCAAAGGTCACAATGCAAAGCCTATTTGCTCTTGGAATACAGATGTTCACTCTAACTGTAGATAGATATTTACAAGGGAAATTCATCAAATATCCTCAAGTTTTCTGACAGTGAAGCATACGGCTATATCAAATTTGTAAAATTGCCTAATGTTAATGAAAACGGTCCGAACACATGCTATATTTGTATTTTCATTTTATTTAATGGTGAAAATATCACAGACGTTTAAAAATGAACGAAGGTCCTTACCTTAACCGTAACTCTATAGTAAGTATACACCAATCAGGTATAACATTATGACCTAATATTGTGTTGGTCCCTTTTGCTGCCAAAACAGCCCTGACCCGTCGAGGCATGGACTCCACTAGAGCCCTGAAGGTGTGCTGTGGTATCTGTCACCAAGATGTTAGAAACAGATCCTTTAAGTCCTATAAGTTGCGAGGTGGGGCCTCCATGGATCAGACTTGTTTGTTCAGCACATCCCACAGATGCTCGATTGGATTGAGATCATGGGAATTTGGAGGCCAAGTCAACACTTCAAACTTGTTGTTGTGTTCCTCAAACCATTCCTGAAACATGTTTGCTTTGTGGCACATTATCCTGCTGAAAGAGCCAAAGCCACCAGGGAATACTGTTTCCATGAAAGGGTGTATATTGTCTGCAACAATGCTTAGGTAGGTGGTAAGTGTCGAAGTAACATCCACATGGATGGCAGGACCCAAGGTTTCCCAGGAGAACATTGCCCAAAGCATCACACTGCCTCCGCCGGCTTGTCTTCTTCCTATAGTGCATCCTGGAGCCATGTTTTTCCCAGGTAAGCGACACACAAGCACCCGGCCATCCGTGTGATGTAAAAGAAACATGTTTCATCAGACCAGGCCATCTTGTTCCATTGCTCCGTGGTCCAGTTCTGATGCTCACGTGCCCACTGTTGGTGCTTTCGGCGGTGGACGGGTCAGCATGGGCACCCTGATCCCTTACGCAACAAACTGCGATGCACTGTGTATTCTGACACCTTTCTATCAGAACCAGCATTATTTTCTTGAGCAATTTGAGCAACGATAGCTCGTCTGTTTGATCGGACCACACGGGCCAGCCTTCGCTCCTCACGTGCATCAATGAGCCTTGGCCACCCATGACCCTGTGGACGGTTCACCACTGTTCCTTCCTTGGAGCACTTTTGATAGAGACTGACCACTGCAGACCGGGAACACCCCACAAGAGCTGCAGTTTTGGAGATGCTCTGACCCAGTCGTCTAGCCATCACAATTTGTCCCTTGTCAAACTCGCTCAAATCCTTACGCTTGCCCATTTTTCCTGCTTCCAACACATCAACTTTAAGGACAAAATGTTCACTTGCTGCCTAATATATCCCACCAACTAACAGGTGCCGTGATGAAGGAATAATCAGTGTTATTCACCTCACCTGTCATAATGTTATGCATGATTGTGTATGAAGTTAATTAATATTACTCAGTACTTATATGAGTGAGTACGATGTAACTGTGTCACCTTAAAATCAAGTGTTATTGGTCAATCCTGTTTGTTTAAGGAGGTGATGGCAATAGTGTTCAGGTAACTCAGAGCGAGGAGCTCCTACAGGAAATCCGCAGATAAACCGCACTCAGAGGTTTCCATTAGCAGGAGAGATCATTAGCAATGCTTCTGCATTCCATTAAATTTTGGTGTAGAGAGGCTTTATGAGAAATAAATGGACTAAAGTGAAGGGTTTCATGTCATCAGTCAGACTGCTTTAATTCACATTTCTCTCTCTATCTCTGTCTGAAACTTTCATTGCTTTTGCAAATTGCTGACTACATTTAAAACAACTCACAGGGTGTTTCAAAACCTAGCATGTTTCCTTCCTAGACTGCAGTATTGGTTATTTTATGTGCATTCAGATGTTCAGTCCATTTGTGGTGGCCAACAATGTTGACTAGACAGTCCGCTCACTAGGTTTTGAAACAGCTAATATACAGTGTTTCCATCCAATTAGTACAATGACAGTGGAGGAGAGTTTTTTTTTACTTTAGTTTATGATATTCAATGATATTTCAATATGCAGAACACGCCAAACTCTGACAAATCATGGGAGTCGCTCCTGGGTCACGTGATCTGCGAGCTGATGAAGGCCAAAGATGTGTACGACACCAACTCTGAGGAAGCACTCATGGTGAGTCACCTCACAGCACTACTGTTTTATAACACCGTTATATTGTAATCTTTTCTGGTTCTGATAATTATCATTTAATTCAAGTACATAGAAATGATGAGATGACCTAACAAAACTAATTTAGCTAATAATTTTATAAGCCATTGACTACACTTACAAAGCATATTTATTGGACAAAATTGATTGTTTAAGTCCTTACTTACAAAAAATATTTGAATGTGTTTTAGTGAAGAAAATTCTTTTTTTATTGTCATCTTAAATCAGGATACATTTACAGTAAAACTGCTCACCTAATAATACAATGCTCTATATTAAAATATATTTTAAGATGTAATATTATAAATATTACTGTTTTTACTGTTTTGTTGATCTTATAAATATATATAAATATATGATCGACAATACAGTAAAAACAGTAGTAATATGAAATATTACATCTTAAAATAATACAATTCTCTATTTTACTATATTTTACAATGCAATTTTCAGCATCATTACTCCAGTCTTTAGTCACATGATCCTTCATAAATCATTCTAATATGCTGATTTGACACTCAGGCAATGTTTTTTATTAGTATTATCAATGTTGAAAACAAGTGTGCTGCTTTAATATTTTTGTGATAGAAAACCATGATAGATTTTTCAGGATTATTTGATTAATAGAATGTTCGTTGCAATAATTAACAAAAAATAATAAAATAATAAAAAAGTATTTTGAACAGTAGTGTATCTATATATGGAATCTTTAAATAGATAATTAACTCTTCTATGGCTCATTCATTATCTATCATTTAGTTATTATATAGTATACTGTTGTTTAACCTGAAGCTTGTTCTTTTAAAGCAAATCCTCTCTGAGGAAGATCTTGTGTGCCGCGGCTGTTTATTACGAGGGTTTTATGAGCTGTTATTAATGATGTCTCCTCTCTGTAGTTGAGCTCCAGTGTGTGGTCTCCTCAGTCCATTGAGTTCACCCTACAGCAGTTCTGTCTGCCCTTCCTGAGACTGTCCTGTTTACTGCAGCACCATCTGTATGGAGACAGCTTACCCGGCTGCCCGGTACACACACATTTACATCACTCTCTACATGAGGACATTGCATAGACTTCTACTGTTTTATAATCAGCTAGTATAACCTGACCCTAACACCCTAACAGAGAACCGTTGATAGACTCGCGGCTGTCTCTCGTCACAGGTGGTGGAGGAGGAGTTTTCTCTGCTGACCGGCTGTCTGAGTTTGACTGCTTCCGCTCAGTCCAGCGGATCCATGAGCAGCGCAGCGTGTCTGGAGTGGAACTTCAATGCTTTCGATCTGATTAACCAGTGGTGTTCAGAGGTCATCGCTCTGTCCAGTACACCCTCCCAGCAGTCTGTGGTCAGTCTCTGTTTGTGTCTCGTTTCTTTGTAACCCGGTTTTATTTGATGTGTTGCTAACAGAAGGGTTTTAACCAATCGTCTTTATTAATGTTAACCGCCGTGATCTAACCAAGCGTAACCAGCATCAAGAACCATCGATAACATCATATTTGATATTCAAGATTGCAGAGTAGATTTTTGAACCAGTAAGATTTCATGCTGCACAAATACAAATGAACAGGGTCATGACATGAGAAATCAAATTTGTACCATTAAAACACGCTGCAAGTTTCATGGCTTAAATCGTCCTCCTCATTATAAGCCATTTAAATTAATCATGAAAATGAATGGTGATTTGAGGATGACTTCAGTATGGAGAGAGGAATTGTCTCACCTGAAAAGTGTACACTGAAAAAGATTTCACCTACACATTTTTTTCAGTCAAGATGTAAAAAAAAATGAAAAGAGTTTCTTTGATTGACAGTGAAAGTGAATTAAATCTGCCATCTGAGTGATATTTCTCGTCTGTCTTCAGTCTCTGTTAGTTCAGGATCCGCAGTGGGCCGCCCCGCGCCTCCTGCACCTCCCAGACAATTACAACACCATCTTCCAGTACTACCACAGGAAATCCTGCACCAGCTGCGGCAAGACCCCCAAAGACCCGGCGCTGTGTCTGGTGTGCGGCGCGTTCGTCTGTCTGAAGGGTCACTGCTGTAAACAGCAGGGCGTCTGTGAGTGTGTGCTGGTGAGTGTGTAGCAAATGCTGAAAGCTCAGTTTGAATGATCCTTACACCGATGACGCTGATTATAATTATACTTTTTTTTTTTAATCCAAAGCACTCCCAGCACTGCGGAGCAGCCACCGGTATCTTCCTCCTGGTAAACGCCTCGGTCATCATCATCATCCGAGGGCATCGCTTCTGTCTGTGGGGGTCTGTGTATCTGGACGCTCATGGAGAGGAGGACAGAGACCTGCGGTAAACCTCTCGCTGCTCTGATGGACAGATTTCATTCTCAGGGGCTCAGTAGCAGGGGCAGACACTAAAGCAATTCCAGGGGACAACTGTTAAAATATTTCCAGGGGGGGTTTTATTATAAGGGCAATTTTAAGAAATAACATATTTAGAATTAAGAATTAACATACTGTTTTCTTTCATTTCAAATACTGAAAGGGCACATAACACACAGTTTTGGCCAATCTCACGTTAATCTTGAGTACCTATAGAGCAGTATTGCATCCTTCATATCTTCAAAGAGGCCTTTCTGAAAACAGTGCATTGGGTGGGGCTAAAGAGTCACAAGGACACACACACACACACACATAATACATCATAGCATTATCCCTGGATAACTTTTGATTCGCTATACATTCGTGTGGTTTACATTATATGCACTTACGTGCTGATTGCCAACAAAACACAGACATTTGATGCAGTTTCACTCACTGCCTGCAGTTTCCGCTCATGACCAGGAACAAACACACACACACCTGCAGAACTCCGGAAACACAAACTGCATACATATGTTTCCTTAACGTTGTTATTTGGGAAGCTGACAACCTTATCTTTCCCTCACAACCAGAAACACACTTCTTTAGTGACATTGTTGATTTTGTGGTCTAAACACTAAATGACAGCGCTACCGAGAGCTACTGTAACCGAACGAAGCTCGTTGATGGGTTTGCGCACGCACTCGTCCGGGAGACATGCCCATACAAGGAATTCAGCCCTTTATGATGTCATACTGGGCCTTACTCAGAAAAAAACTTTCCAAAACAACTGAAATAGCATTAGACCCCTCCCCTTTTCAATTTAACTTCAATCAAAATATTATAGGCTGTTAACAAATCGTGTTTATCAACATCAATACAGAGGTGGAATAGAAGTGGCATCTGACATGGCATTTATGTTTGTTTGTTTGTGTTTAATGCTGTTTCTGAAGCATTACAGTTTGTTTCTTCTGAAGTCTCTTCTGCTCACCAAGGCTGCATTTAATTAATCACAAATACAGTAATATTGTGAAATATTATTACAAACTAAAATAACTGTTTTCTATTGTAATATATTTTTAATTGTTTCTCAAAACTCGGGATAGTTCATCCAAAAATACAAATTCTGTCATATCCTCCCCCTCCTGTCGTTCCAAACCCGTAAGACCTTCGTTCATCTTCAGAACACAAATGAAGATATTTTGATGAAATCCGAGAGCTTTCTGATCCCTCCATAGACAGCAATTTAATGAACACTTTTAAGGTCCAGACATCATTAAAATAGTCCGTGTGACTCTATTGGTTCAACTTAAATGTTAAGACGTTTTTGAGCGCAAAATCAAACTAAATAACGACTACTATTCAACTATTTCTTCTAGTCTGTGTCAGACTCTTACACTGTTGGCGTAGTGTTAACAGTGCAGTTTAATTAACAAAAGAATTCTTGTCGCTTTATTAAATTAAGACAATGTTTTTGCTACTTTTCTGAACCTTGAAAGTGTTAATTAAATTGCTGTCTATGGAGGGGTCAGAAAGCTCTCGGATTTCATCAAGAATATCTTCATTTGTTTTCTGAAGATGAACGAAGGTCTTATGGGTTGGGAACGACATGAGGGGGAGGAATTAATGACAGGATTTTCCCTTTTTGGTGAAAAAACCCTTGAAGCGGTCTGCACCGGAAAATGAATGTCTTTTTTGCATTGCATCTGATGAGAGAATTCAGACTGCAGAACTGATTCAGTGAGCATGTGCACTGGACAAAATGAGAGTCATTTTCAGCACCTGAGCCTCTGATTGGCTATTAAATTCATAAGCTCAACAGAAACGTGGTTGGTTATAATGCTGCGAAACACTGCGTAATATATGTGTAAAATATCTGATGCGACCTGAGCAGATCTAAATGCAATGCCTCAAAATCAGCATTTCATTCACAGCCATATCTGTAAATATATTTAGTTACACAGGGGTTCATTTATTTTCAATTTAAGGGGCATTTTTGTTTATTTTTGTTTATTTCTGACTCTGCTCATGTATTTTATTTAGTTCAATTTCCCAACACTCCCTTCTTTTTGCAGTTGGGAGTGTTTAATTCTTTTGTAGATAAACCTTTTTATCTTTCCTGCTGTAACCTCCTGATCTTTTCTGTCCTGTAGTCGAGGAAAGCCTCTGTATTTATGTGAGGAGAGATACCGCGTCCTGGAGCAGCAGTGGGTCTCGCACACCTTCGACCACATCAACAAGCGCTGGGGTCCCCACTACAATGGACTTTAACACATCCCGGAGAGGACAGGTCACATGATGTCAGCCTCCGTGTCATCCTCTGACGATTTCTGTCGTGTAATATAAAGAGAACCTGCGTCGAGTCGGCCACAGCCTGGGTTCATGTGAAGTTTAGTGTACAATCAAGCCTAATGACTAACAGCGTGTGCGTGCGTGCGTGCGTGTGTGTTTAAAAGTGATTTTTCGTGTGGATTTATAGGGGAGAATTTTTGTTTTGTCCCAGCAAGCTCACAGTGAAAGCACATCGAGTGAATCTGTGTCAATCCTGTTAGTCGCACAAGTGGTAAAAAATGCTCTGTGATATTTGGAAAACTGAGGAGAGATCCTTGGGGACTATTCTGACCAACGTTAAACAAATCATGTACAGATATCAGAATCAATATCAAAACCTTGAATGCTGAAGGTACCAAGACTCTCAACATATCCCCCCACCACCCCACGACCAGTGCGATGTGTAGTCACGTCATGCGATTTGAGTTTAAACGCAGCTCATAAGATTGACTGTGAGATGAGAAGCAGTGTATGAGACGAAATATTAACCGATCCGAGCTAAAGCACGATTGGTGTCCGTGTCGAGGTGAAGTTGCAGTCATCCTCAGGTATTTTATTTCGTTTGTTTTTGTTTTGTAGTCTCAGATTAAGGATTTTAATATTTAAAAAAGTGCTGCTATTCATTGTTTAAAAAAAAAGTAAATTATACCTTTGTAAAAAAATATTTTTACAATTATTTTCTTTTCTTTTTGGTTCTAATGAAGGCTCTGTGTTTGATGGTGGTTGGCTGGTCTGTTGAGTTTATTATTTAAAAAAAAGACGAAAATATTCCCCTGCAACCTTGTACAGCATTTCTTGTCACATTATATGGCTGAAGTCTTTATGGCTCTTTCCTCTTTCCTTCTCACCCAAGGCCGTTTGAAAATAATAAATATAAGAAAAATCAAAAAGCCTTTATATATTATGCATTATAAAAGTATTGTAATGCATTGACTATGCCTTGTAATGCACCTTGTTTGTACATAATTGTAACCACAGTTGTAATACATAATCTATTCACTGTTACACCTTCAGAAACACGTGCATTAAAACACAACCAGGAATCTGTACATATTATAATGCATTTTAGCTTTGGTTACAATTATTTATGAAAGGATATACTACATTATGAATACTTCTATAATCTGTTGTACATAAAGGCTTTAAGTGTTGCCAAAAATATTATTTGCATTAAGAAAATGAAGCTTATTTAGATAATCAAGATTTTTTGCACCATTTTCTTCACAGTTCTCATTCATGTAATGCATCTCGATGTTTTTTTTCTTGTTTCTCAATGGTGTTTTGGCTTTACTGTAAAGAGTGGTCAGATGTGCTTGAATTGTCAGCAATGCAAAAAAAAAAAAAAAGAGCTTAGTTTTTAATGCAAAATATGATTTATTATTTTTGAATTAAGACTGAAATGGTGACCTGGGTATGTCCTTGTCAAGTTTCTTGATTCCCCGCACTATAGCCCACAAACCCACCAAATCACTCGAGGTCTTGATTGTCTTTCCCATATTCTAATTACATGAGAATGCCTAGACTGGTGTCAGATGGTCCATAGGGGGCAGTGTTTTCCATTGCACTGAGCTCTGCTTCACACAGCATTGTATAGAGGAGATCATGTAGACGCTCCGAGACAGGGTTATGTATCTACAAGTTGGCAACAAATAACTTTTCTTGACTTTGAGATTTGAAGCAACTGGCTGCCGTAGTCAAATTTCTCCTCCTCTAGAATTATGCAGGTTGTGAAGTTTTCTTGTTTAAAGACAATTATTGTGACTAAACGACAACGCTACCGACAGCTACTGTAACCGAACGTAGCTCGTGTTATTGTGATATTCTTTTGATGCACACCCCACACCCCAGATAATGAATTCCTGATCTAAAGTGTTCGAACTCCGCCATTTTGTGTGCATCTCCTTTTGTGCAAAAGAATCAGACCAAATTTAAAAAAAATTTAAAAAATTATCAAAAAGAAACAGGGAAAAAAAAAAAAAGTTATTTGGTGCTTTATACAAATAGACATTTAGCGAAGGCTAGTTTTCCAGTCGGATAAATGCGGTGTTCCTCAAAGCTCTGTCCTCGGACCATCTTTGATTGTGTAATCTGTTTCTTTGGAAAGGGCATTATGTATGCACATGTTCATGATTTAAAAATGCGTTAAACTGGATCACATCAAATGTAATATTACAGCCCAGTCCAGTGATGGATGTGTATGGTATGGCACACAGTTTCTTTATTTTAAGCAGCTCCTCTGTTAGCAGGTGATTTAGTGCTTCCTCTTCTCATCCTTTCCCCCTTAAAAAATTGAAATCAAGCTTCACATTAACACAAAATGTTCCCAGTTTAAACTTGTAATTTACCTTGTGTGACCACTCTCAATGTGGTGTCACAATCAAAATAATACCATCAGTGGAGCCCTTGCAAAAATGATATTTAGTCCAATTACTGGGACGTGTAACGTCCAGCTATATCGAGGGTAATTTGCTTGCTTCGGTTCTTACTTGAAGACGGACAAGCACCTCCCATTACCACACACACATACTCAGAAAAAGCATGTATGGTTTGTATTGATCAGTTTGATTGGTAGGTTTTGATTTATCACTGCTGCAATCATGTCATGCTGGATGGAGGGCGTTTTCAGTGCACTTGAAGTTAACTTCTTTTCATTATTTTGTCTTGATTTCTTGCATGCTGCTGTTTTATTTCCTCTTTGAGAGTTCTTCTGTCTCTCCTTCCCCACTTTGTATAGACACAGTTGTGCTAAGTGTGATGGCTGGATAATGCTGGTGTGTTCTCCTGCGGTGAATGCTTGTCAGGCAGGCAGTAATACAGTACATTACTGTAGGTGCTGATTCAGACTTTATGATGTCATCTCTGAAAGGGTGACTTTTAATGACATTTAATGCAAAATGTAACATATGTGAATAAAATATACAGATGCTCTGAAATGCCTTTGTTTTTGTTTTTTTGTCAAGTGTTATAATCAGAATCTTTTTTTAATTAGTACTATGAACTGTAACTGTATTTGCTTGCTTGTCAACATTTGTGTGTGTTACTCATGGTTTATGAGGACATGATTTGGTTTATGGAATATTGTATGCGACTAAACATTAGCAGTAGCAAGCGGAGCGGTTTTGCACATCAGACTAATGTTTACATCAATAGAATAATAGTGCATTTGAATGAAGAAGAGCGCTTTGTTTGAACGGCGCCTAGGTTTAATATGAAATAATTCATTTAGTTCAACACCTATAGTGGTCAGCTAAACAAATGTATTTAAACACACCATACAGCGCATGATCCATTGATAAGGTAACTAACTTATACACGATCATGTTGTTTACTACTGATTTGTACCCCCTTTAAACGAGATAGTGAAGAATGATTTATTTGATAACAGATTATTTTCATCCTACTGAGAGAAACAATGTGAAGTTGAGTGTTTAGTCACTGGTTTGATTTACTGACACATAGACAAAGAACATCTGACTGTACATGGATCATTATTTCAGAAATCACTGCTCACAGATCAGGCATTAGAATGAACACGGTTACTCGCATGTTGTGGAAATACAGTCGAGTCCATATCGTACGACTATTACGACTGATTTACCAAAGAATCCACAGTGAAATGTACCGAATACAAACAAATAATGATCAACGGAGACGTTCACATTGTTGAAAATAAATAAGCACATTCCTAGCATTAGGATCGTTTGGAAGGGAATGTTATCTGTAGTCCATCCTGTATCGCTCTTCTCTCCTCGTCATCTCACTAACACACCAGTGGGCGGAGCCAATGTTGCAACGATGAAGTAGGCGTTGATCTTCTTCTGCAGAGGCGGTCTTTCACCTGTCTATAGGCACATTCAACAACGAGTCGTTCTCTGGGCTTGGTTTCAATAAAAGCTGTTTTTGGACTAACTTTTTGGACTAAGTTTCAGTTCTGAAACCTGCAGGATGTTCTTATGGTATGATGACCTCTTATATGTCAAAAGCTCAAGGAAAATGTGATTCTTAGTTCATGACCCCTTTAAAGTAGCATAATCGGGGCACTTTAAAAATGTTCATCTGCTAGTCAGCAGTTATTTTGCAGGGGTTTGGTAACCGACCGCGTCATATTAATGAGAGTCTTGTCTTTTCTCATGAGGGTTAGTTGTGGTCACTAGAGACTCGAGCTTATCTAGGCCGAGAAAGAACATAATGACCTTTTTCTGAACCAATTAGTTACAGCACATATTATGAACTCTGTGACAGTTTAAGTTTTCTGATTTATTGTTTGCTAAAGCTTAACAAATTTCTTTCATGTGTTATAACTGATCACAAATTCAAAACGGCATTCGATTCGCTGCGTTAGTTTCACAGTTTGCTTAATGAATGTCTAATGGCTCAATCTATGGTGATGTTGTGCTGCAGCCCAGAAACCAAACCCCTGTAAACATGTTTGTGCGCTGAATGGAAAGTGGGTTGGCAACACAATAGCTGCCTGGACGGCACACTGACCAATACACCGCCTACATTTGGCATGACATCATAGTCTATTAGTTTGGCAAACTGGATTTGTTTGGACTTGCAGTTTCTGTCTATGCAGTTTGTATCCAAAAATGCCTAGTAATGGATGCAGTGAATATTTTGATGCCACATCTGCAGTAGGTATAATTATCATCTGAAGTAGGTTATTATTATTAGGACCATTGAGTTGCTTTTGCATTTTGACCTTAATTTCATGACCAGAATTCTGTATCACATTTAAAATGCTATTTACAGTATTTTTTCATATTATTTAAATAATCACACAGCTTTTTGCAAGTATAGAGTGTGTGTTATATTGCACCGTGCTGGAGCTGTCAGGTGTGTGCTGGGATTGGTGTACACGCTGCTTCCTCTCTGAAACGCTCACACAGGAACTTATCAAATTCTAGTGAATTATTAACCTCAGGAGAGCTGAGAAGGTTTGCAAATCACTTCGGGTATGTCAGAAACCAGCTATGGCAGGTAGGTCTTCTCTAAAGGATTGTTTTAGCTTGTCGAATAATAATTATAATGGAAAAAACAAAGCCATTAGTGCATTACAAGGCCACACAGTGAGACTGACTGACTGCAGGTGATGTGCTGAGAGATCCAGTGAGCTGTGATAGGTTATTTGAGAGTCCACAGAACAGCATCTAGAAAACCTGAGCTAGTGTACATTGAACAGAAGCTTTTCTTTAGACTAATTATTCAATATCCTTACAGGAAATGCCAATGGAAGAACCGATGCGGTCCAAAGCAGGTAAGAAACTAAAACAAAACTGCATCATCTTGATTTCATGTGAATTAAAGGAAAACTCATATTATTGCTTCATAAGTAATGTTTCTAAAATGAATGATTAGGATATATATATATATATATATATATATATATATATATATATATATATATATATATATATATATATATATATTAGAAATATTTTTTAAGAAGCCCCGAAAGTATTTAGACACCTAATTTACATATAAATATGTCTCTATGTTTATTGCATTAGTTGTGTGATAAGTTCCCCTTGATGCCCCAAATACTATGTTTCTGTTCGAAGCCTCACTTACCCGAAAAGTTCTTTGGTTAAATTTCTTATATTGGCTCAACCTGCCAAAATGCTGTTTATTACTATGAGGAGGAGGTAAATAGAAATGACTTTTGACTGACCTGATGCATATAATTCCATCTGTGTGTCAAGAACTGCATTGATAATGGGTGTCTAGAGGAGTGAAATGTACGGTCTGATGAGTGCTTGTCCAGTTAAAGCTCATGATGAGCGTGTTTGTGTGTGTGTGTGTGTGTGTGTGTGTGTGTGTTTTACCCTGTGCCCAGAGGGCTGGATAACTCTGAGGAAACACAGAAGCCAGAGTTGTATCATCTCCATGGCAGGATATGGTGAGAAAGAGAGAGAGACTGGGGTTCCTCGCTGTGCTGATGATGTTTAATATGCATCACACACAGCTGAAGAACATACATCTCTGCACTGTACCAGAAATGTGCTTGTCAGTGGTTACTTCCCATTCTCTGGATTGCATTGGCATTTGGTAATCACATCCAGCTAGCATCATTTTTAATCAACCCAAAAAATCAAGAGATGTTTTCTTAAGCTAAGTCTCATCCTCCTTGGGCTGAGTGTAATGCCTGATCAGAAGTGTCTGTTATACCTTACAGTCATGATTAAACAATACCCTGTTAAAATCAAATCAAATAAAGCCGCTTTAGTTTCTAGTGTCTGGTGTTCCTGTTGAGTGGAGTTCAGCAGGCTAACTGCAAACACACAGTAAGAGTCAATGTTATTATTATTATTATTTAAAGGTGCACTATGTAACTTTTCCGTCCGCTAGAGGGCGCTGTTCAAAACAAAGGCGTAGCTTGATGACGGCACGTTTGAGCGCAGAATCTTGGGACGTGGTCTTCACCTCACAGCCGGTGGGGAAGAATCGGGATAGGACTCGGGCAGAAATCATGTTCATGGATGCGATTATAAACCCTGATTAGTTTTTCCCTGATTAGTTTCACACCTGTTCCCTGTTCTGTTGATCACAGAGCCCCGCACATGAAAAACGGTGAAAAAAATGTATATCGTGGCCACTAATTAACAAATCGTAATGTAAATCGTGTGCACGATATAATAATTGGTGTCCTTGTTTTATTAAATTGTGCGCACTATATTAGTTGTTCCCCTGTTTTAGTTCAATCAAATCGAGGGTAAAATTAGTACAGTATTGTTCAAAATAATAGCAGTACAATGTGACTAACCAGAATAATCAAGGTTTTTAGTATATTTTTTATTGCTACGTGGCAAACAAGTTACCAGTAGGTTCAGTAGATTCTCAGAAAACAAATGAGACCCAGCATTCATGATATGCACGCTCTTAAGGCTGTGCAATTGGGCAATTAGTTGAATTAGTTGAAAGGGGTGTGTTCAAAAAAATAGCAGTGTGGCATTCAATCACTGAGGTCATCAATTTTGTGAAGAAACAGGTGTGAATCAGGTGGCCCCTATTTAAGGATGAAGCCAACACTTGTTGAACATGCATTTGAAAGCTGAGGAAAATGGGTCGTTCAAGACATTGTTCAGAAGAACAGCGTACTTTGATTAAAAAGTTGATTGGAGAGGGGAAAACCTATAAAGAGGTGCAAAAAATGATAGGCTGTTCAGCTAAAATGATCTCCAATGCCTTAAAATGGAGAGCAAAACCAGAGAGACGTGGAAGAAAACGGAAGACAACCATCAAAATGGATAGAAGAATAACCAGAATGGCAAAGGCTCAGCCAATGATCACCTCCAGGATGATCAAAGACAGTCTGGAGTTACCTGTAAGTACTGTGACAGTTAGAAGACGTCTGTGTGAAGCTAATCTATTTTCAAGAATCCCCGCAAAGTCCCTCTGTTAAAAAAAGGCATGTGCAGAAGAGGTTACAATTTGCCAAAGAACACATCAACTGGCCTAAAGAGTAATGGAGGAACATTTTGTGGACTGATGAGAGTCAAATTGTTCTTTTTGGGTCCAAGGGCCACAGGCAGTTTGTGAGACGACCCCCAAACTCTGAATTCAAGCCACAGTACACAGTGAAGACAGTGAAGCATGGAGGTGCAAGCATCATGATATGGGCATGTTTCTCCTACAATGGTGTTGGGCCTATTTATCGCATACCAGGGATCATGGATCAGTTTGCATATGTTAAAATACTTGAAGAGGTCATGTTGCCCTATGCTGAAGAGGACATGCCCTTGAAATGGTTGTTTCAACAAGACAATGACCCAAAACACACTAGTAAACGGGCAAAGTCTTGGTTCCAAACCAACAAAATTAATGTTATGGAGTGGCCAGCCCAATCTCCAGACCTTAATCCAATTGAGAACTTGTGGGGTGATATCAAAAATGCTGTTTCTGAAGCAAAACCAAGAAATGTGAATGAATTGTGGAATGTTGTTAAAGAATCATGGAGTGGAATAACAGCTGAGAGGTGCCACAAGTTGGTTGACTCCATGCCACACAGATGTCAAGCAGTTTTAAAAAACTGTGGTCATACAACTAAATATTAGTTTAGTGATTCACAGGATTGCTACATCCCAGAAAAAAAAATGTTTGTTCAAAATAGTTTTGAGTTTGTACAGTCAAAGGTAGACACTGCTATTTTTTTGAACACATCCCTTTCAACTAATTCAACTAATACCCCAATTGCACAGCCTTAAGAGCGTGCATATCATGAATGCTGGGTCTTGTTTGTTTTCTGAGAATCTACTGAACCTACTGGTAACTTGTTTGCCACGTAACAATAAAAAATATACTAAAAACCTTGATTATTCTGGTTAGTCACATTGTACTGCTATTATTTTGAACAATACTGTACAACGGCCATGATTTACTAAAGCGATGGAACAAATTATTATATGCACCCGATGTAGTATAACGAGGGAATTAATTATTATATTGCGCACATGATTTAGTAAAATAAAAGGCTGACAAGCCAGACCCACATCAAGATGTTGGGTCTGGGAACGCACCGTTGACAGGGGTCAATCCGAGGGGCGGGATAACCGGTCGTCTTTCATATTCCGTCTGCATGCACTTGGATAGCGCTACAACCAACCAGAGCAACATGAAGCAGAGCTAGTTGACAGATTAAACTTTCTTCCCTTCTTAAGATGATTTCAATACCGTTCTTTCTTTTCTCAAAGTAAAGCTTAACTCCAAGTCTTCCAGAGTCGCCGGCCAAAGCCGATTCAAAAGGCCGCTGTTCGCCAGCTTCTTTGTTTTTAAGCAGTACGCGGAACCGCGGCAACTCTGCCGACATTATGTTAAGCCCGCCCACCAACTCTATACACGATGTGATTGGCCTGACCAGAGTTTGGTTTTTCCACCTCGCAAAGCCAACGGAGAGTTGCTAGACTACACTGCAAATTAGATTTGCTGTCGCTAGGCTGTGTCTAGATTACCAGGCTAGTAAAATGAGGGAATTAATTATTATATTGTGGCCGTTTAAAAACAAAAGAAGAAGCATTTTATAATTGAATGATTATGACAACTTTATAGAGTTATTCTTGTAATAGTTATCTTCCTTGGTGTGTACGGGTCTTAAGAAAGGCATAATAAATGCGTTCATCAAGCTTTGTACAGTGTTAGTGTTCTAATACAGCAAAGATGTGATGGTTCATGTGTGCTCTTGGTCTCAGTGCGGGTCGATCTGTCAGTGGTCAGGCAGAAAGTGAGAGGTCATGCTTCTAAATCCAGCGTTCACTGGTGGACGGCACAGTCTGTCACGTTCTCTTAATGGGATTACAGAGGACAGGAGTGTGCTCTTCTGCCCTGAATGAAGTCAGGCCTCAGTGAATGTGTGTGAGGAGGGGGTAGAGAATAAGATTATCTTGTAAGACCGTCTTTCTCTCCGCCTGTGCTGCCAACTCTAATTTCACTTACATGCTCACCTGACCAGTTCTGCCACGCTTCTCTAGAAACCAACAGTGTCTGATTGGCTTAGAAGTTGTCCAACTGAGAGTTATGCTAAGTATTCCTCCTTGTTCATTTCTGGGTTTTGTGGTGTTGTGGTGTTGTTGTGTTACAGTGTGTGTGGGGCTGGCATGGTAATGTAAACCCGTGTGGTGTGTGTGGTGTCTGCTTCGCTCTACCGCAGGTTTCCCACACTGAGAGAGACTGCCAGGTCATTGTTATGCGATTGCTAAGGTGTTCTTAGTGAGTGTTTTTAGTGCACAGCTATACAGTTTCTAGGGTATCCTAAGTGGTTGCTATGGCAGTGCTCAGTGAGTGTTATGGAAAAGTAATAAACTTCTGGCTATTTTAAAAACATATATAAATGAAACTGAAATGTATTGCTCAAGTTAACCCTGTAAAGCCTGGCATATGAAATAATAGATTTAAAAAAATTAAATAGTTTATTGAACCTTTAGACAAAATATGAAAGAAATTCTAGAAAGAAGATTGCATATGTGTTTTATGTTTTGTATTATATTTGGCTTTTTATGGCTCATATAGTATGATATAGGAGAATATGGAGCTCATACTTGAGGACGGAAAAACAATTTGTTCAGAGGCACAAACTGAACAATTTGGTGCAGATGCTGATTTATATGGGAAAAAAATAAGATGATATTCTGATTGTTATAATCTACATCAATGAGATCTTTATAACAGTCTACTTACATGAAATGCTGATACAGTCAAACCAAAATATATTCAGACACCTTCAGCATTTTCTCACATGGTCACAATTTATCCGCTATAGTTTAGAAAATGGTAATAAAATATAAAAAGAACTCAGAGGTAAAATGTGCCAGAAAAATTTCCTCTTGATAATGTCAGATAACTTTGATATAAAGGTATGTAATGGATTACAATAAACCAATCAGCTGTCAGCTGTTCAATTTAAAGGTACACTATGTAGGATTTTTGCAGTCAAATATCCAAAAACCACCAGGCCAGTGTTATATATTTTGTTCAGCTGAGTTCTTACAATATCCCAAATGTTTCCAACTATTTGTAAATTGTGAGAAAATTGCTATTTTTACCAATGAACCGGGACGTCTGAGGGAGTCGCCTGTCAATTGCGTCATATCTGCGTTTCCCTCGGTTTCCGGTTTTATTTTGCAGAAACGCTTTACTCTTAGCAGTGTGAACAAGTGTCACAGCAGCCGCCGAGTGAACGCACAGAGTAACGTCATAACATCATTTTAACCACAGTCACATGTATCTAATATAATAAACAGAGCTGCGTTACCTCATAATCATGACCGCAAAAGTGGAAATGGCGCCGGCGACTGTGTGCCGTCATAATAAAAGTCCCGCTGCTCGAGAGCCGTGTGTTGCGTAACAATCGCTCCAGCGGCCTTAATCAGCTCCCTCAGCACTCGCCCCTGCTCTGCTTCATACTACAGTAACGTTAATAACAGTATCCATGAACATGATTTCTGCCCGAGTCCTATCCCGATTCTTCCCCACCGGCTGTGAGGTGAAGACCACATGTCCCAAGATTCTGTGCTCAAACTTGGCATCATCAAGCTACGCCTTTGTTTTGAACAGGCGCCCTTTAGCAGATGGAAAAGTTACATAGTGCACCTTTAACTACACAATTAGATAGTACCAGTGTAGGTCAACCAATGACCAAGCAATGCTTCATTTTGTTCAGTCTGTGGGGTCAAAGGTCGCATTAGCAATTAAAGTAAAAACGCTTCAGCAAAGCATGGTCAGGTCAAAGTGTCGGAATAATTTTGGTTCTAAATCTTAATCAATTTTACTGGTAGTCACTGTATGAAGAATGTTTGGGTATAATATTTCACAGTTGACTTTATTTTGCTATCCTCACTGACATAAATGAACTATAGTGTCCTGCACACACAGGTAAAATATTATTCAATTCAAATATATTTGTATAGCGCTTTTCACAATACACATTGTTTCAAAGCAGCTTTACAGAAAGTGCATTTTATAAATGTACATTGAAAAATGTTAGAAAAAGTTAATCAATCATGTATTATTTTAGGCCGCTATAACAGCGCTGGCGTCGAGTCGTCTCTTCACAGGCGTCGAGTCGTCTCATCACAGGTGTTGGGGCATCTGAAGTCTCCATGAGAGGCTGGATACAAACTGGAGCTGACCAACTATTTACCTCGGGACTAGTGTCCCGAGATAATAACAGAAAAGCAGATGGGAAATAATTAGCATAGCTGCTGTTCAGAATATTAATGCTTTTGATCCGATTTAACTGTAGTATAAAAGGTAATTATAATGTGAATGCTTGGCTAAAGAGATGCGTCTTTAATCTAGTTTTAAACTGGGACAGCGAGTCTGAACCTCGAACAATATCAGGAAGACTATTCCAGAGTTTAGGAGCTAAATGTGAAAATGCCCTCCCTCCTTTAGTGGACTTAGATATCCTAGGAACGACCAGAAGCCTCGAGTTAAGTGATCTTAAAGAGCGCGATGGATTGTAGGGCGATAGAAGATCCGTTAAATACACTGGAGCTAAACCATTTAGGGCTTTATAGGTCAGTAGCAATACTTTGTAATTGATACGAAACTTAATAGGTAACCAGTGTAGAGATGATAAAATTGGTGTTATATGATCATATTTTCTTGACCTAGTAAGAACTCTAGCAGCTTTTTGGACTAACTGTAGCTTGTTTATTGAGGATGCAGGACAACCAGCTAATAAAGCATTACAGTAATCTAGTCTCGAGGTCATGAATGCATGAACTAACTTTTCTGCATCAGAAATAGATAGCATGTTACGTAGCTTAGCAATGTTTCTAAGGTAGAAAAATGCCGTTCTTGTAACATATGAAATATGATTTTCGAAAGACAAGTTGCGGTCTAATATAACACCCAGGTCTTTTACTGTAGTGGATAAAGTGACAGGACGTCCTTCCAAGTTAAATTTGTATTGTGAGAGGTTTTGTGGGCAGTTTTTTGGACCAATAAGTAATACCTCTGTTTTATCTGAATTTAATAGCAGAAAATTACACGTCATCCAGTATTTAATATCTTCAACACACGCTGTCAGTTTAGATAATTTAGCGTTTTCATCTGGTCGTGATGAAATATATAATTGAGTGTCATCAGCATAACAGTGGAAATTAATTCCATGTTTTCTTATAATATTACCAAGTGGCAGCATATATATTGAGAATAGCAGAGGGCCTAACAAAGATCCTTGCGGCACCCCATAGTCTACTATATTATATCTGGTGTCTGAATCATTTTTGGTTTGACTGTAAATATTAGTTTTCACTCTTTATGTCCAAATAATGTCTCTATAAGATGATATTTCAATGCTTAGTTTTAAAATCAAAGCTCTGTATTGTAGGGGAAAACATATAATGCAATGAAATACAATGATTGAGAGATGAACAAAAAGCCTGTTACAATTACAGTGTAATCATACATTATGAGACATAATAATAAACTACATGGGGTTAGGATTTTGGTTTAGTGTTGCGTTGGTTACATGTAATTATGAATAATTTCTAGTTATTACTAGTACATGGGGGGCATTTACTTGTACTCAGATGACAATAGGCATGTAGAAGATTGTGTACAACAGGTTTTTGTCATGTTTATAGCAATTTAGAGTCCTGTTTTTTTTACTAGTGTGTGCATGACACTATAGTTCAATTATGTCAGTGAGGATAGCAAAATAAAGTAAACTGTGACATATTATTGTCACAGTTATGTTTAGTTTTCATGGACATTCAGTTTGTTTTCATTATTCACACATCTTCCTTTGTTTGAATTTCCCGCCACTCCTTTGTTACCATGGTCACGTCATTATGAGTTTCTGTTCAGCTGTGTTTCATTAATTAGGCTCTTTTGTGTTTGCTATATAAGTTCTACCCTTCACATTCAGGCCCCATCCACACGGAGACGCGTTTATCTGTATACGTAAAGATTTTGTATTGTATCTGCGTTTCGTCCAGACGGATACGGCATTTTGGGAGCCTTAAAACCGGAAAAAAATTAACCGGGTCCCAAAGTGAATAACTCATAGACTGTAAAACAATATGGACGTAGTGTCCGTGACGTCACCCATAGGTTTCTGAAGAACGTTTTAAGTATGGCCGAGCTGGCGGTTGCCATCTTGGCAGCGCGTCATCAACCGTCACTCCCGGATAACAGAAAATGGGCAAAGAGGCGGGACGTGTGCGGAGCTGAGGTGACGCGTAACTAACAAACAACAGATAAATGGCTACCCACCTGCCACTCAAGTGGCCACGCCCTTAATTATGCAGAACTTTAAGGCTTAATATAATGTAGAGAAATGCGCTATAAAAAAATTCACCCCCCTCAGAGTTGTCATGAAGGTCAAAACTAGCCGTTTAGACCAAAACTAGAAGTTGTACCAGGCTGTAAACATGTTTTATTCTGCTGTAAAGTTGGGCATTTTAACATGGGGCTCAATGAGATTCTGCTCCCTTCTGGAGCCTGTCTCTAGTGGCCAGTCGATGAACTGAAGTTTAAGTCACTTCCGTATTGGCTTCAAGAGAGACAGCGGGAGGTTGCCGCTTTGAATAACTCTGAAACCGACACCCTTGCGCTTTAGCGTGTACATCCAATCTGTATGTTTTGTGAAACGATGATATCACCCCGCCTGCTCCAAGTCGTCTTCTCTGTTTTTAGTGCATCTCTGTGGCAGAATTACAGCACCAAACACTGGTCTGGCATGTTTACTACATCGTTTTGAGTCGGTTTCAGTGAATTTGTGTGTATCCAGATAATTCTTGAGACAAGGAAAAAAAAAGATTGGACAAGGAAAGCTCTGGCTTCGTATGGATGAGGCTTCATTCTCTGTTTTAAAGGTACAACATGGTCACGTTAAGTTGTGTGTTGCACAGCCTGACATTAAACTTCATTGAGAACTTTATTAATCTGTCTTCGTCTGTCTGCCTGCAAGCAACGTGTGACAATTATACCCACAAAATGACTAAATTTGGGACAAAAATTACTTACCTTTTAATTACCTGTCCATGTTTTGCTGAAGTGTTTTTTTCTTTAATAGCTAATGCAACCTTTGACACCACAGACAGAACAAAATAAAGCATTGCTTGGTCATTGTTTAAACTAAATTGGTATTATCTAATTGTGTAGTTAAGTTTAACAGCTGATTTGTTGATTTGTAATCCATTGCAGGGCTGTAACCAGGACAAGTCCCCCCCAATAATTAGAAATGGCCAAATTGCCCGACCCCAAAACATTTGCACTGCTCTGCTGCACTCCATTATGCAGTGCTCTGTATGTTAGGATGACAACATCATATTCTATCATATTCTTTCCGGTGAAATCACAAAACAAAGTGCACATAAACGTGTCCCTGCTCTTAATTTACAATCATTGATGAACATGTTTGATTTTAATGAAGAAAAAAAAGAAAAAAACTATATGAGGGCGGATTAGAACCCGGAACCTTTGACACGGTTTACAAAAATTCAACCACCAGACCACTAGAGAATTCAAAATTATTAGCAAATGTATGTATTTATTCACTAATGCAAAGAATCTTGGGTCAAATAATATATTTGACGCAAATATTGTTTGCAAATATTGTCCCAAAAGAACTATTATCTTTATATACAACCGCTTTTTATATTACATACCTTTTTATCAAAGTTATCAGACATTTTCAAGATGAATTTGTTCTGACAGTTTAACTCTTGACTTCTTGTTATATTTAATTACCATTTTCTAAACTATAGCGAATTAACTGTGATAATGTGAGAAGGTTGAAGGTGTCTGAATATATTTTGGTTTAACTATATTTTGTGTTCATTTTAAAGGGGTACTTCAGCGCTGGGAAGATGAATCTGTATTTAAACTGGGTCATTAATGTAGTAGAAATGTGAAATTATTTTTGAATTTGGTGCCTTCTAGACTGAGAAAAGACAGAAAATGTATTTTTGTGTCATGGGGATGAAAAACAACAATTCCCAGAATACACTTCGCTGCCCTACGCTAGGCACTACATGGTTTACTTGCCCACCGCGTTCATTTTCATAAAATCAGTTCAGTTAGAGACGCTTCAATTAAAAACTGAACGTGTTCGATATAATATGAGTGAGTCGATTGAGTGTCGCTGCACAAACGCAGCAGGATCGGATTACATTCATCACATGAGTTGAGGTAATCGCGGGATTCGCGGCTGCGGCTGCATTCACAGCACTTGATCAATTCATGTCTTTGGAAGCTTAACTTTCATAGGAAGTTCATTTGAAAAGTTGAAACACTCACTTTGCTCTCCACCGCTCCGTTTCCATGAATCCCCGCAGCTCCGCGAGCCGAGTGCTGTGAGTGTGATGTTGAAAACATGTGGAAATAGCGCCTCCTGCTGGCTGTAGTCTCCCCCTAAGACGCAAAAAGACGGTATTTGCGGAATTTTTCCAGAAATAAAATACATAATTCTCTCGTCTCAGAGGGATATGAGCGGGGTAAGTACGATAATTTGAATATACTCCCGGGTTTCTACTGATACAAAGCTTAATGCTAAACGCTGAAGTAACCCTTTAAGCCAGCCATATATTCATTTTTAAAACTGCCCAGCACGTTGTGCAAACATTTAACCCAATTTCTATTGTCCATTTTCAACCCAACTTGGCTGGTTTTCAACACTGCATTTTTTAGAGTGGCTTCAAAGGGTTAATCGACTGTATTGTGAATCCACAAAGTGATCTGTGTGTATTGGACAGATGTTTAACTGACACGTGCTCTAGCAGAAAATGAGAGACAGCGCTCGATCTGATAGCCTTCACTCAACTATTGTACTTGCTTGTTGTTTTCACTCAGGTCCTGGTTCACTGGCCTCCTATTCCCATGAGAATATGAGCCATGGCAACACAGTCTCTGTTTATGACTGCAGAGTCACTGTCGTCCTGTCATTACCGTCTCACAAAGAGCTCGTGCTTTTCACTCAACTAACATTTTATCTTTTGATACAGCACGTTTTTGTTATGTTGTCTGTGACCAGGTCTTATATATTTCTGAACCCGTATGTGCTTTATATCAACAATGAATGGGTTCTGTGACTGTCTTATAGTTTATGGCTCATAAACAATCCTTCAGTATTAAAATTATCACAAGTCATCCCCTGTTACACGTGAACACATAAAGTGCCTCTGCATATCAAAACATTATGGGAGTTGTTCGAGTCACATGACAATTCACGAACAGTTCCCTCCCACCCAAGTGCGCCTGTATAACTGTATTGTATAACTTACTGTCTTCCACATAAAGCACTTTTATGAATAGATCCATCTGGCGAATGAATATTTAAAACAAGATCATATTACACATTACAACCTAATGAATAATTCATAGAGGCTGATTAGAATGATTTAGGCTTGTAGAATTGACCTCACATACATTTCAGCAACTTGTTAGGAAGGTCTGTCAAATTGAGGTATGTTCTTTGTTCATTTTTGAATGTATTTTTGGTGCTTTTTTCCAGATTTATTACTCATAATTAAGACATTTTAAGCTATCAATGTAATATCCTTGGAATTTCATCTCCAAAGTTCCTAAAACTTGTTGGAAATGCTTGTTTTAGGACATGACGTCATATTGGTGCTCTTTTGTGCTGGATTTGAATATGGAATATCTGAGGGGATATGTATTTATGGTTATGCAACAAAGGTTTGCATGATTAGGCACTGAAGTGTCATAAATGAATATAACTGGTGATGGATTTAATTTTTCTCTTTAGTTTTATTGAAAATGTAAAACCTGTGATCTTTAAATATGAAATATGTATTGATACTCTGTAATGTAATGATCTGAAGAATATATTAGTTGAGCTGAGTTGTGGCTTTCTAAAAGTTACCCTGTCTTTCCGTGTGGGGGGTGAGGTGTGTAGAGGTGAGGGAGTGTCGGAGACGGTGAAAGTTAATATGGAAAAGAGCAGATCAGATGATACCTACAGGCAATTCAACTCCACTACACTGACAGGTGCTTCAGTCACTCAAAACACATTTGGGCAGCTTTAATAAACCATCCTTACACATTCTCAATGCTGAGGGCTGCTGTGTGTTTCTGGCCAGACCTAGAACGTTTCAAAGCAGTATTTCAGGAATCTTGGGATGTGAGGTTAAATTCGACACCTCAGTGTGTTTTCTGTTGCATTGTAACATATATATATAAGATTAAGACTAGGCGATTTCCCAGGCAGAAATTAATTTGGGACTATATTATGGGGAAGCACAATTTTGATGAAATTCACTTTGGGGTAAATTTAAAGCATTCTCTGAAAATACAGTGGTGGCCAAAATTATTAGAACTCTTGGCATCTGGGAATCGTCTTATTGGGCCTGAATTGACTTTCCAAGAGGACAATGACCCGAAGCATTCTTCTAACTATTGCCGGAACTACTTGCGACGGAAGGAATCTGCTGGAACGTTGAAATTGATAGATTGGCCCCCTCAAGTCCAGACTCCAGACCTCAACCCCATTGAGCACATTTGGGGCGAGTTGGAAAATAAACTGGACAGATCTATTGTACATTGAAAGGGAAGCCTTTGGCTTCAGTTGCAGAAGGCATGGGATAACATTAGTGCTGAAGAGGAAATATTTTGACACTATGCCAGAGAGATGTGCTGCTGGTAATTGCTGCAAAAGGTGGACATACCAAAATATTAACCTTAAAAGTGGATAAAAACACTATGACTCACTTCATCTGATATTTGATGGTGAGAGCAACCATCTGCATGTTTCATGAACATTATGAAATGAAATCATGTTTTGCAGGCAAACAAGGTCAATATTTCCAGATCTGTCAGGTGTTCTAATCATTTTGGGCACCATGTAAGTGCCCTTCCACTTAAAAGAACATGATTTATTCAGTCTGATGGAGATATACAGTATGAAATCAAGTCATGTATTCATATATTGCTTTACACAAATAGGGTTAGTTAATTAAACTGTTTTATAACATGTTTCTATGAGTGCATTGATTATTGAATATTTATATACAGGGCTCAACATTAAGCCTTTTCATGTGCTTGTCATTCGGAAAAGTAAATCTGTCATTTACTTGTCCGAGTAAAAAATATGCTTTTTTGTGTGTTTTGTAAATATAATTTATTCTGAAGCAATATTCTCACCATTGTTCAATCAACTTTGACATATTTAAATCTGCATATTTGTGATATTTTTACCTTTTATAAAGGGCATTTTCCCCTAATCTTTTTAAATATAAATTATATATATTCTTAAATTTGATCAATAAAATATAAAATTAGAATAAGACACTATAGGGCTGTTACAAATCAAATTAAACGATTTACACTGATAAATTACAACTGCATTAAATAATGTTATGAGAATGTTTTTTTTTTTTAATTATACAAATAAGAAATGTTGGAGAGAATGTTTAAACATGAAACTAAACCACCAGTAGGAGGCGGCAGGTGACCGTCTTAATGAGTGAGCCATTGAGTCATTCATTCAAACGATTCGTTCAAACGGCTGATTCATTCACAAATGAGGCAGTCACTTACGAATAGGTCATTAAATCTTTGATTCAACCGATTCTTTCAAAACGCTGAATCGTTCAGTAACGCACTGTTGCTGTGAGACCTTTCTTTTGCTGTCTATGTGTGAGAGACGTTGTGGTTCTGCTGTGACCTTTGTTTGGAAATATTTTCGCTGCTGAAATAGAACCTATACAGTCAATATTGCATCTAAAATGTAAGTGACTTAATGTTAATTAATTGTTTATTGAGCTGTCATATGAAATCAGTGTCATTTTCAGCCGTGCCCGTGATGGTATTCAGCACTCTTGGTTGTGATGTTGCTTAACTGTATCATATGTTAACTGACCATTTATAGATCAGTGGTTATAAGTATAAAAACTACACATTTAGAATTTTTACCGTACTGAGTTTCTCTGAGTTTTCTCGCTCATGTGTTTTGATTTCTCCTCGAGAGGCTGCGCATGCCTCAACAGCTCAACCTTGTTACCGTCAGTACATTATATATTATTATCCACTATCGATCGCCACTTACACTAAATGAATGCAGAATCATTCTTGCATTTTGGTGATTCCCCTGTATTTTTTTGTTATCGACATTTTAATCAACTACTTGTCCAGTCAGGCAAGTAAAATTCTCTTTCACTTGCCGCTTCAAAAAATCAATTTGTCCTGGACAAGCGTTAATGTTGAGCCCTGTATATAGTATATATTCCCCATATGTGAATCATCATTTTTATTTTTATAAAGCATAAAGAAACAGAACAGTAAACGAAATTCTAGTTGGGAAATAATCCTTTTGGGACTATTTGCAAAAAATATTTGCATTAATTTGCAAAAGATATATTATTTGTCCCGAGATTATTCGCATTAGTGAGTAAATACATAGATCTGCTTTAAGTTTGAAATATCTAGTGGTCTAGTGGCAGAATTTTTGAAAATTGCGTCAAATGTAGTTTTTTTTATTTTTTCTTCATTAAAATCAAACATGTTCATCAATGATTGTATATTAAGAGCAGGGACATGTTTTGTGATTTCACCGGAAAGAACAGAGTCTCTCTCCGCAACAGCATGTGATAGATTGACATGCTCTTCTCTGTGTGTGAAGACTGAGCCAAAAGAGAACGTAAATCCCGCCTACATTTATTTGATTGGCGATCACAATCATTTTGACATTAACGAGCAGCTTTAAACCTGAGGCAAACCAGACTAAAATGTAATTTTTAAACCTTTTTGTCATCCTAACAACAACACACAGAGTGCTGCATAGTGAAGTGCAGCTGTGCAGTGCAAGAGTTTCAAATATTGGGGAGGACAATTCGGCCATTTGTGTCTATTGTGGTTACGGCCCTGCCTGAATGTAACATCAAACACAACTTCCCAGACAACAACATACTGTCGGCCCAGATTCGATCCACATCTGGAATACACGTGTAAATCTGAACGGGTGTATTCAAATGCAGATAAATTAACTCATCAACTTACAGTGTGTAAGTCTCCTTGCCTTCCATTGTCACTTGCACTCGTTGCTGTTGCGTGTCCTAAAATTGGCAACCCATGTGAGCGTTGACTCTGAGGATAAGGGGGCGGGGCAAACTATATTTTTAATTTGGACTGCAGTACCCATTTCAACCACTGGCTATCTTTCCTACATACTGCAGCTTTAAAGGGTTACTTCAGCGATTAGCATTAAGCTTTGTATCAGTAGAAACCCGGGAGTATATTCAAATTATCGTACTTTCCCCCCTCATATCCCCCTGAGATGAGAGGATTATGTATTTTATTTCTGGAAAAATTTCTCCGATGATGCAAATATGACGCAATACATTTTGCGTCATCGGAGGAGTTTTTGTCCAGAGGCTAAAGACTACAGCCAGCAGGAGGCGCTATTTCCACGTGTTTTCAACATCGCACTCACAGCACTCGGCTCATAAACGCACAGCAGTATAAAGCCTCTAAAGAGAAAATACCAAAAGTATACAATTCATCCATTCGTTCAGAAACATACAACATCGTCCCCTTATGATAGTACAGGAAGTATGAAATAATAATATTTATTATTTAACAGTTTGTTCTTCACTTAACCAGTTCGGGGTTCCTCGTTCGGCAGTTGTTTCAGCCGACTGCTCCACATATTGCAGGCATTACTGAGACCGTCGGTCGTAAAGATGGCGGCGCAAAGCTACAGTGAAGTCATGTGACCCAAACGAATAATCAATCCGATTAATTATGAATGGGAGAAAGTGCAATGCACAATATGGTGAATAAGCCCCGCCTTCTTAATGAAAGAGCCAATCGTTGATTAGTAAAGTCATCACGTCACTACAGGTGCTGTTCGAAGCTCCGGTTGCTATAGAAACTGGCAGTGTTCTGAGACGTGTGTTTAGGATTGCGCATGCGTATTAGCTTTGTCCAGGCTGAAAAATGCAGTTTTTTGTCCTGACTCAAGTGTTTAGGAACAACATTTTCAACAGTTTTCATGTTTCATTGGTGGTTTCAAATATGAAATTGAATCGTTAGCTTGGCGAACAGTTTTGGAGAATTTGATGTTTCCCCATTCAAAGAGAAAGGAGCTGCACTTGCATGCCCGAGAGGCGTTTCAAAGATGGCCGCCGAGAGAAATGACTTGTCTTAAAGGGATTTTGTTAAATCATCCACCTCCCCTACTGTTTACTATACCTCCGTTCAAATTCACTTCAAATTAGGAAAATGTATTTTTCAAATTAATATTGCACAACCATGGTATAGTATTTAAACTATTATAGGCTGTTGTTCTGGTTTCCTTGGGGGTTCTGTCAAATGTGTGTTTCTTCCTAAAAAAAGGACATCAGTCAAAATTCAGCTGTGCTCTCTACCTCTCCAGAAAATAGATGAGGGGTATGAAATATCCATCTCACACGGCGCAGTCAAAGCATCCATCGGTCTAATCTCTCATGCTATTCATAATTCTGTGTGTGCAAGGCTCAGAGCCCCTACGGGCAGAACACCATTTACCTTTTCCACTTCAACGTGACCTCAAAATAAACGCTTCCCTCCCTCAGGAGTCTGCATGAGTGGCAAAATTCATCACATGGATCTGATATATTAGACTCGGTAGAGCCATTACCATTTATTTAAACAATCTTGTAAAGGTGAATATGAAATGCAAGCATGCAAAAGTGTGATGGTTTTGGCTAGGGACTTCCGTTTTTACTGGACTTAGCCTTTTATTACAAAGGAATGAGATGGTTGGGAGATTAGTGAGACTCGTTATATGAGCAGAACACCATTTAATTTTGACAAGGTGTCATAATTAAATTTAACGGCAACCATAATGTTGATATGGGCACATTAATTAAAAGTCAAAAATGTTGCCAACCTCTGCTGTCATAAGCACCACTGTACTATATAATATTTTAAAATGTGTAGTAATGCTTTACCATTTAAAGTCAGTATTTCAGCACTCCTCCATTCTATTGTCTTAAACTAAGCTGGGAATCAGAGCACATTTTGTGCCTCGTTCATCATCGCCCTGTAGTGAGGACAGACATCGGTCCACTGGTATTGCAGTCCCCGTCTGTAGTATCTCTCTCCATACCTCTCTAGATTGCGTTCAGGGATGTAATCAGGAGGAAAAGTTTTGGACATCTCGACTCTAAATGATAAATGGGAGAGCGGCAGTCTTGAGCTACATGACAGAGTTAATCTCTGTTAAATCCAATCACGGTGAGCTGATTGTGACTTCTTAGAGCGCAGTGACGGGAAAGTGGTATCTGAATCCATCAACGAATACTCCCAGGCGCCAGCCAAACACACAACTTGCTTGCTTAGAAAATAATTATAGAGCTATTTTTCTTTTCTTTTACATCCCCCCCCCCCTGGCTGGAGTGCTATGATGACATTTTGTACTCCTGAGACTATTTGTGGGCTACTGAGTGTTTGTTTTTAAGGGGATGAGCCAAAGAGAGGTCTTGTTCTCCATGTAAGTACTTACACTATTGTGATCGTAATGTTCTTTAAAAACTGCCCTGTCTGCCCTGATGGCAAACAGAGGTTACACTAGAGCAGTGAACTAAAGCCCATTATGAATATCGTTCTCACAGTCTTGATTTGTTTGTGTGTTTTGATCCTATCTGTCAGATCATTTCCTCACTGTGTTTTTCTAACTGAGTACTCAAACCTTACCAAATGAGCTAACACTAATGGTGCACCACAAGGCTCAGTCTTAGGTCCTTTTTGATTGTTGCTTCACTCTCTCTGATATAGTATTACGAAATATAGCATTAGCTTTCTTTCTTATGCAAAGGACGTACAGACCTGTTATGGCAGTTCTATATCTGGCATTTAATGCAATTTATTGAGAGTCTTGTATTTCTCAAACATCAAGTAAATGATAATATCATACTTTTGTGATTAGCCATGTGTTATTAAAGCGTTATCCGACCTGATGTGAGCCCTTAGCCTGTTTAACTTGACGAGACACATTTTAATTCGATTTACCTAGTGTTCACATAGGACCATGCTTCCAAAATGTGTCTTCATGTACACTAACTGTAAAAAGTTTGGCTACATAGAACAATAGCGTCGTTAACAATCGTTCATAAAATTGTGAAACAACATAAATGAAAGGATGAGAATTTTAGTGACCACAAAAACCAAAAAGTAATTTCAAGCATTTAATATATCAAAACAATATTATAATAATTCTGTCATCATATATTCTTATACCCACATGAAGTGTAATTTTCTTTTTGTGCAATTATGTATACGTGCATATTCAAATATGGCACATTGCATGTGTTTTCAAAGGCACATGTTTTGCATACTTATGTCAAACCTGGTGTGACACGTTTTGATGTGTGATATACTGTAAGTGAACGTAAATGAGATCTGAGCCCTGCAGCAGAGGAGATTGTCTGACTAATGAATTTCAGTCTTTTCCTCAGAGAGGTCTATTTTATGACTTCAGAAGATTTGAAACATTACACACAATTAGTCATTTTTGTGGCCATTTTTCTTTTTCATTTATTTTTCTCTTTAATTGTATGAAAAATAACAGTGAAAATTAAATGTTTTTAACCATATGCTAAATCATGACAGAATTTAAATTTTGTGGTGCACTATTATCGTCATAAAGGTGCAGTACTGTGAGAAATTTTGAGAGCAAACAGTCGATTGTCAATACAAGCAAATTAGTGTGACCAACCTGAACTCTTTGAGAAATCTGCGGACATCCTTTCCCCTCAGGCAGAATTCCCAATTATATGAATTACTAAAAATGACTTGATTTCAACCATGAAAATGTACCGAACAATGGTAAATGTAACCGTACCTACATATACAAAAAAAGTGAAGGAATGTAATTAAATCTCTGCTTTGAATCACTGTTACTTGTAATGTTCAGGAGGTCTCTCTATGGACTGTATCCCTACAAGTCAAGCATGATCGGTTTAGAGTCGCTGGCAGATCCATCTTTTGATTGGGACATCATGGAAACAATTGGGAAAGGAACCTATGGCAAGGTCTACAAAGTCATCAATAAGAAAGATGGAAGTCAAGCAGCTGTGAAGATTTTGGACCCCATTAACGTAAGTCATTTTTGGGCTTTCTGAGATTTTATTCAGCTGTGGCGTCTGTGTTCAGTGAATTGCAGTAGTGTCCTCTTCCTGATGTGTTATTTCCATGAACTGTGCTCTGTTTTCCTTGTGCTTGTCTTCTGAGCGTCTTAAACCTTCATTTTTATAGCCTAGACCCAACAGATTCAAAAGGGGGCAGTGTGGCATTACTATTCAGTAATGGATCTGAAAAATGTACTGTGAATATATGTAACCTTTGCATGTGCTCTCAGTCAAATGAATTTGTTTTAGACTGTAAGACTCTTTTTTTTTTTTTTTACAATGATTGTAAAATCAAACAAAAACAGAAAAAAAATCTTTAAAGGCATTTCTTCTCCTCTCGTCCTCTGGCTTGTCTCAGAATTCCAGTCACACTAACAGAGTAAGTAGATGTTCTTCCTAAGTTTCCCCCACAGATGTTTTTCTTATTATAGCGCTATTGATTTTTGCAAAACTACTCAGAATGTTTTATTTTTATGCCTAACCCTGATATTCCCCATGTAGTGTGATGTCATTAGTGCTGCTTGATCCCCCATAACCCCCTGCTGCACAGTGCATGCATGGCTGCCTTCACTGTACCCATCAAATACCCTGCTGGTCATACAAGCACATGCACGAAAGCTTGGGAGCGTTTATACACCTTTGATATTGTTATCATCAATTCTGACACAATTTCTTTGTATATGGTAGCTTTTTTTGAATCAGCAGCAATTTCTAAATCATTTCAAGCACCATGTCATTACACACAACAAATGCAAATTGTATAGATCCCCCACAAACCAGGGCTCTGTTTTGTGTACTAACATATACGATTAATGTGGTTGTGCTAATGGTTATATCAGGATGTGGATGAGGAAATTGAAGCGGAGTATAACATCCTGCGCACGCTGTCCAACCATCCCAATGTGGTGAAGTTCTTTGGCATGTTCTACAAAGCAGATGAGCTCTCTGGAGGGCAGCTTTGGCTTGTTTTGGAGGTACATTTCTTTATCAGAGCTTGGTTTTGCATTTTATTTGCATCGTCTTCAGGAAATAGTTACTAGGACCCTGTTTACACCTGGTATTAAGATGTGTTTTGGTTGATTGGATCACAAGTCGACGAGGGAAACACATACCCCTTTACACCTGGTGTTTTAATCTGTGTCTTTTGTCCACTTTCAACCACTTCTGTCCTGATTTCTTCAAGGGGAGTGTCTATGGGCGGGTAAATGTGTAGGTTTTTCCTCTTTTATCTTTCAATCTAATGGACAAAAGGGTGCATGATTTATGTAAGAACGCAAAAGTATATGACGGAAAAACTTACGGAGAGCAGCAGCTTCAGTTTCTGCTCTGACCAGCCGAATGCTGTGAGTGTGTGTTAGAAATCAGGAATGGTGAGAGAACATTGTGCGTGGTTAGTTTTTCATCTTCAAGCAAAACTTGGGTCTTCAGCCGACAACGTTTAAATCTCGTCAGGCTAGCGCTCTTCCCATAATGTTTCTGCATGAGGTCAGTAGACGGAGAGCTGGCGGCCTTTGTGCAATCGACCAAAATACCAGGTGTAAACAGGGCCTAGGAGATTCCCATGAAAGTGGCATTGTGAGTATCCGCTTGTTAAGTCGTGAGGCATCTTTTTGATATTACAGTTTTCGGGTACAGCCTCAACAGCCGTTTTTGAGTACTTATTCATTTAAAGCACACATTTAAGCTTTTAAAACTCACTTTGTGCACTACAATCTCCAGGCTCACGGTGTCCCAGACACCAGAATCTAAATGATTCAGAAAAGATGAATCACTGTCTGGCCAACTAAGATTTCATTAAAGAGATGATGGTTACATTGTGATTTTTCAATAGTACTAAAGCACATCATGAGTGTATATTAGCACAGTTTGTTGTTTGCTTTTGGGAACTGAAGGAGCTTTTGGATATTGAGTTTTGTCAGTTTGACAAACACAGTTTGAGCGGTTATCAAACGGTGAAAAAAAAGTGCCATGGGAAAATGTTTATTTACTATTTATTTGTTTTAAAAAAAATTTTTTATTTAGGATCATATATTTTTTACCCTTAATTTCCTTGATCTAAAGAATTAAAAGGTTGTCATTTGAAAGTGTGTCGATCTACTTGCATTATTATGCTGTTATATTAGGATTATATATTCAGTGGCATAAAATTGACTTTAAATTATAATAATATCGTTTATCGCAATTATTTTTGGGACGATATGTCGCGAAACAAAAAGTAGTTATCGTGACAGGCCTACTTTGTGCACTACATTCCAAGTGAATGTTAGCCGAATTAGTGGAAAAGTCTCAAATGGAAGTTATTTGCTAAAAATCTTTTGTTAGCTCCCAAATCTCATTTAAGTATGCAGTTAGACTTAATGTAAAGAAAACATGGAGAAGGGTAAGATTTTTACTAAATAACAGCTTACATTGTGAACTCTTCCTGACACAGATTGGATCTTGTGAGCCCCTGGTCACTGCATGTTTTCACTGTATGGAAAAGTGCAGCACACATTTCTCTAAATATCTGGTAATACGTTAGTACAGGGAACACATATTCACTATTAATCTGGCGGTAGCACTTTTAGCATAGCTTAGCATACATCATTGATTCTAATAAGTCCATTAGCATCTCATTCAAAAAATGACCAAAGACACTTTCAATATTTTTCCTATTTAAAACTCAACTCTTCTACAGTTACATCGTGTGCTAAGACCTACTGAAAATGAAAAGTTGTGATTTTCTACACCTATATGGCTAAAAACTACTTTCTCATTCCTGCGTAATAGTAGCGGATCTTTGCGGCCGTACCATGGCTGCAGCGGCGCAATGATTCGTTGGTATTCTGTGAAACATGGTGGTAGTACACACCTTTGACTTACTATCACAGCTCTTTACAACACACAGAACCATGGCGAATCACACAGGTAAAACCACAACACAATTTGTCGGCTGCAGCCTGCAAGCCTGAAACTTTCTCTGCAACTATACGAACTTAGTGCCAGTCACATTGAAAGTTACCTAGCTGGGGGCTACTTTCAGCGCTGGTGTAGAAAATCGCAACTTTTCATTTTCAGTTGGTCTTAGCACACGATGTAACTGTAGAAGAGTCAAGTTTTAAATAGGAAAAATATTGAAAGTGTCTTTGGTCATTTTTTGAATGAGATGCTAATGGACTTATTAGAATCAATGATGTATGCTAAGCTATGCTAAAAGTGCTATCGCCAGATACAAAGATCGGCTGAATGGATTCAAAAACGGTAAAACTCAACTATTTAACTCTAGGGGACTTGGAAAATTAGCCTATTTTCAAAAAAAGTGGAGTGTTCCTTTAAGTTTAGGTATTGGGCTGGATTTAGGGATGTAGAATATGGTCATGAAGAATAAGGCATTAATATGTGCTTTATAAGTACTAATAAACAGCCAATATATCCTAGTAATATGCATGCTAAAAAGCAACTAGTTGATAGTTAATATCTGAACCCTAAAATAAAGTGTTACCAAATATTGTATTTTTTTGTTTTACAAAAGAAAGAAAGTAATATGTTAGGAATGACGTATATAGCTAAATAAAAGATGACAGAATTTAGTTTTAAAATTTTGTTATTTAACATGTGCATGTCTATGTCATTTGCCAAGATTAATATTTAAACACTGTCTAGTGTGCTTTGTTAGCCTATGAATCATAAAAAGTGCTGAAGTCTTACTAATGTAGTTCCTGTTGTTTGGTTGCCCTTTTCTCTATAACTGCATTAATCTATTTTTTTTACTCTCTCCTTTTCCTCATTACTTTCCTTCTCTGTCTGGTGTTTCTCTCTGTTAGTTGTGTAATGGGGGTTCAGTAACAGAGCTGATAAAGGGTTTGCTGATGAGGGAAAAATGTCTTGAGGAGCCCATCATCTCCTACATCCTGTATGGAGCGCTTCTGGTGAGACACACATACACACACACACACACACACACACACACACACTGAAGTAATCTGCTCACCCTAGCACAGGGAACGCTGTCTCAGCGCTCTGACCGTGCCAGAGTAGTTATTTTGGGCCGTGATAGTGAGGAGAGACAGAGGGTGTCCAGCTGTAGTCTTTACGGGCTGATCAGAGGCAGTCTGGCCTTCAGCCCCAACTAACTGACCTAAACTGGCTGAAAGTTTCTCTTGCTTTTTTCTCAGGGTCTCCAGCATCTTCACAACAACAGAATAATCCACCGTGATGTGAAGGGCAACAACGTCCTCCTCACCACAGATGGTGGAGTCAAACTGGTGGACTTTGGTAATGGCTACTGATGTTTTTCTGCAGAGAGGAGGGTTTGATTTGATTTTAAATTATAGAGTTCTGTATACACTTTCCTTTCCATACTCCAATTGTACATAGATCAGGCTTATGACCACCTTCCTAATATTTTGTTGGACTCCACTAGACCCCTGAAGGTGTGCTGTGGTATCTGGCACCAAGATGTTAGCAGCAGATCCTTTAAGTTCTGTTAGTTGCGAGGTGGGGTCTCCATGGATGGGACATGTTTGTTCAGCACATCCCACAGATCCTCGATTAGATTGTGATCTGGGGGATTTGGAGGCCAAGTCAACACCTCAAACGCTTTGTTGTGCTCCTCAAACCATTCCAGAACCACTTTTGCTTTGTGCCAAGACTCATTATTCTGCTGAAAGAGGCCACAGCCTCCGCCAACTTGCCTTTTTCCCATAGTGCATCCTGGTGCCATGTGTTCCCCAGGTAAGTGACGCACACCAGGCCACCTCTTTTCAATGCTCCGAGCTCTAGTTCTGATGCTCACATTCCCGGCGGTGGACAGGGGTCAGCATGGGCACCCTGACTGGTCTGTGGCTATGCAGCCCCATACGCAACAAACTGCGATGCACTGTGTATTCTGACACCTTTCTATCAGAACCAGCATGAACTTCTTGAGCAATTTGAGCTACAGTAGCTCGTCTGTTTGATCAGACCACACGAGCCAGCCTTCGCTCCTCACGTGCATCAATGAGCCTTGGCCACCCATGACCCTGTGGACGGTTCACCACTGTTGCTTCCTTGGAGCACTTTTGATAGAGACTGACCACTGCAGACCGGGAACACCCCACAAGAGCTGCAGTTTAAGAGATGCTCTGACCCAGTCGTCTAGCCATCACAGTTTGGCCCTTGTCAAACTCGCTCAAATCCTTACGCTTGCCCATTTTCCCTGCTTCTAACACATCAACTTTGAGGACAAAATGTTCACTTGCTGCCTAATGTATCCTACCCACTAATAATCAGTTTTATTCTCTTCACCTAGGTCATAATGTTGTGCCTGATCAGTGTATAGTTACCATGTTCGTCAAGCTCCAAAATGGACCACATACTAGTTTGGAATGACATGAGAATAAATAATGACAAAATTGTTATTTTTGTCATTCTGTTTATTTCAATGGGGCAATGAAAATACATTTAAATAGTAATAACAGTAATTACTTTAAAAAGTAAATAACAAACAATTTATTTATGGTCATAAACATTTTAAATATGTTTGGTTCATCTTATACCAATTTAGAACAGTTTATATTCCAAGATAGCTTTAACATGCTCTTGATGGGCAATGTCTATTATGAATGTTAGGTGGAAATTTTTTGTTATTTTATTTCAGTAGCTTTTTTTAAATATAGCTAATTTTAAGACTTGTACTTATAATGCTAACCATAAACTGAATTTTTAACGCAAATAGACCCGAGTTTGAATCCCACTTTTGCTGAACTCGCTCTACTCCCTTTTCCCATCACAATTCAGATCAGAAAGGAATTTATTTCAATAAAAATGAAAAAAATGTTCAAAAAGTGGAAATAAGTTTAATAATAAAGTGTTTATTGTTTAAGGGCTTTATTGTCCCATTAACGGGGCATCCATTTAATAATTGTATTAAATATAATCTTTTACACTCTATGTTACTGTGTTGTATACCATTTCAAGTACAACAACACTGAAGTGCAAATAGTATATGCCACTATTTATAAGTATAGCATCTAACTACTATTTACGCTTCCTTCCGCTGCCTTTTTTTCTCCAGTGCTGAGTGTAAAACATCAAATATATTTGATTTACTACATCAGTTTATTCGCAATTAATTTGTTGACTATACATGAGATATAAATTATATTATTATTATTACTATACAGATACACATTATATATTATTATTGCAGGCGTAATAAAATGAACAGTATGCTAATGCTCTACCTCGAGTTGTCAGCAAATTAAATGCTGCTAAATTGAGGTGGAGCCGTTCTGGCGTCTGTGTGCTTATCAAACGCACCCTCGCACATCATATGAATGGGGTTAAATGATGTTTGGCATGGAAAGTGTGTGCGAGGGGGAGAGGGGGGCATGTGGGGCCATTGATTCTCGTCTGCCTGGGGCGTGTTTGTCCCGTGTGCATGTGAGACAGAAGTGGATCCCTGCTGGGAAGCAAAATGCCCTCATCACGTAATGCTGATGAATGCTAATGTCACGTCAGATTACTTGCCACCTCCTAAATGTCTGAATCCTTCAAAGTGTTATTCGGTCCCACTTGAGAAATAATTGTACAGTTATTGCTGTGTATTATCACAGATGTTCACACATTTCAGTATTAAAAAAAAAATCACAAAAAAAGTAAGATGAACTATGATTCTGACACATGAGGTTTCTGATCCCTTGCAGGTGTCTCCGCTCAGTTGACGAGTGCCCGTCTACGGCGAAACACATCAGTGGGAACTCCTTTCTGGATGGCTCCTGAGGTTTGTCCTGTTATAAAAATGCTTACTTTATTTCTGCTTACTTTAAGTCTTGATAGTCAACATCCATGTCTTCCTATGTTACAGTACAAAACATTATATTCTTAAAGGGATAGTTCACCCAGAAAGGAAAATTCTGTTATAATAGGCTTTCATCACACTACCACGCTTGAAAAGCATAAGCCTCAAGTAGTAGCGTAAAATACGTTCCACTGTAGCTTGTATAAATGGCAGTATACCCATAGCACAGGATTATGATTTATTGATGTGCAGTTCATTACAGATACTTCAACCACAGTTAAGTCTTTTACTGGGTATGATGAAAAAAAGAATATGGTGTCACGTCATGTATGCTGTTTTCTTTGTCATTATGCTCTTGTTTCAGTCAGTTGGTCTGTGTTCATGAGTTCATTCCCTCATGTAGTTAATTATCCTGTTCACCCGTTGTCTAGTTAATGATCTCATTTGTTCACTTTGTTTGTCCCATGCATTTAAACCCTGAGTTCTCCTTTAGGGGCTGTTTACACAAAACCATTTAAACTTTTTGGCCATTCATTTACACAACAACAGTGTTTTGGGTGTTTAAACAACACTGTTATGCATTTATGATGTTGCACTTTTATGAGGAATATACGCACTTTTATGACAGATGGATGCACCTTTATAATGGATAGATGCACTTTTATGATGATAGATGCACTTCTATGATGAAAGATGCAATGATGATAGATGCACTTTATGATGGATTGATGCACTTTTATGATGATAGATGCACTTTTATGATAGATAGATAGATAGATAGATAGATAGATAGATAGATAGATAGATAGATAGATAGATGATAGATAGATAGATAGATAGTATATATATTTGCATATATCTATGATAGATAGATGCACTTTCTATGATAGATAGATGCACTTTTTATAATGGATAGATGCACTTTTATAATGGAAACAATGTGTATTGTGAAAAACTCTATAGAAATAAATTTGCAAGACAAATAAATATTTATTATATTTATAATGGATAGATGCACTTTTATGATGAATGAAACAGATGCACTGGGTTCCTTTAATGGAGTAGATGCACTTTCTGAAAATGCAATCTGTGTTTAAATGCTGAGTGTGTTTTTGTGTATGTATTAGTGAGCTGTCACGGAGAGTTGTGTGTGTGTGTGGGTCATGTGAAGGTTAATAGCTGAGTGCCTCTCTGTGAGAGTGAAATAAAGAGAGGTGATGGGGCCAGTGGGGGAGGCCCCTCAGGGCCAATTAAAATACAGTCTAAATTAAACGCTCTGCAATAAATGCCGATTGGCCACAGTGTGTCAGACAAACTGATTTAATGCTGGAAGACAACATACATTAATTGTTGTGATTATTAGGCAAGGCAAGTTTATTTATATAGCACACTTCATACAAAATAGAAAATGTATTAAAATAATGATAAAATAATCACAACATATGCATAAGAAATAAAAATCACAAAATTCAGGGCACCCCTGTCTGGTATGAGAGAGATTGAGAGTATTACAGTCCAGACACATAAATACTGAGCTGAAAAAAAAGTATTTGGCTAAATTTACATGGATATGCTGGGTAAATGAGCAGAAATTAAAGAGCTTATTTAAACATTTTGAACCATATAACAACAAAACTGATGAATCCCTTCTGACAGGAATGAAAACGAGGCTGTGAGGGATAGAAGGGCAGTGTGTTCGATGGATTGTACTTTTATGGATGATAGATGTACTTTTATGATAGATAGAGATGCACTTTTGATGATGATGATGGGCACTTTTATGATGATAGATGCACTTTTATAGATAGATGCACTTCTATGATGGATAGATGCACTTTATGATGATAGATGCACTTTTATGATAGGGATAGATGCACTTTATAATGGATAGATGCACTTTTATGATGATAGATGCACTTTTATGATAGATGCACTTTTATATGGATGTTTTTCTCACACAAACAATCCACTTTATTAACCCCCCGGAGGCTTGTGGAGCAGTTATATGATGGATGGATGCACTTTTATGATGATAAATTCACTTTTATGATGAATATACGCACTTTTATGACGGATGGATGCACCTTTATAATGGATAGATGCACTTTTATGATAGATAGAAGCACTTTTATGACGGATGGATGCACCTTTATAATGGATAGATGCATTTTTATGATGATAGATGCACTTCTATGATGATAGATGCACTTTTATGATGATAGATGCACTTCTATGATGGATGGATGCACCTTTATAATGGAAAGATGCACCTTTATAATGGATAGATGCACTTTTATGATGATAGATGCACTTTTATAATGCATAGATGCACTTTTATGATGATAGATGCACTTTTATGATGATAGATGCACTTTTATGATGGATAGATGATAGATAGATAGATAGATAGATAGATAGATAGATAGACTTCTATGATAGATAGATGCACTTTTATGATAGATAGATAGATAGATAGATAGATAGATAGATAGATAGATAGATAGATAGATAGATAGATAGATAGATAGATAGATAGATAGATAGATAGATAGATAGATAGATAGATAGATAGATAGATAGATAGATAGATGCACTTCTATGATAGATAGATGCACTTTTATGATGGATGGATGCACCTTTATAATGGATAGATGCACTTTTATGATGAATAGATGCACTTTTATAATGGATAGATGCACTTTTATGATGGATAGATGCACTTTTATAATGGATAGATGCACTTTTATGATGAATAGATGCACTTTTATAATGGATAGATGCACTTTTATGATGGATAGATGCACTTTTATAATGGATAGATGCACTTTTATGATGGATAGATGCACTTTTATAATGGATAGATGCACTTTTATGATGGATAGATGCACTTTTATGATGGATAGATGCACTTTTATAATGGATAGATGCACTTTTATAATGGATAGATGCACTTTTATGATGGATTGATGCACTTTTATAATGGATAGATGCACTTTTATGATGGATAGATGCACTTTTATAATGGATAGATGCACTTTTATGATGATAGATGCACTTCTATGATGGATGGATGCACTTTTATAATGGATAGATGCACTTTTATGATGATAGATGCACTTTTATAATGGATAGATGCACTTTTATAATGGATAGATGCACTTTTATGATGGATAGATGCACTTTTATGATGGATAGATGCACTTTTATAATGGATAGATGCACTTTTATGATGGATAGATGCACTTTTATAATGGATAGATGCACTTTTATGATGATAGATGCACTTCTATGATGGATGGATGCACTTTTATAATGGATAGATGCACTTTTATGATAGATAGATGCACTTTTATAATGGATAGATGCACTTTTATAATGGATAGATGCACTTTTATAATGGATAGATGCACTTTAATGATGGATAGATGCACTTTTATGATGATAGATGCACTTTTATGATGGATAGATGCACTTTTATGATGATAGATGCACTTTTATGATGATAGATGCACTTTTATGATGGATAGATGCACTTTTATGATGATAGATGCACTTTTATGATGATAGATGCACTTTTATGATAGATAGATGCACTTCTATGATAGATAGATGCACTTTTATGATGATAGATGCACTTTTATGATGGATAGATGCACTTTTATGATGATAGATGCACTTTTATGATGATAGATGCACTTTTATGATAGATAGATGCACTTTTATGATAGATAGATGCACTTTTATAATGGATATATGCACTTTTATGATGGATAGATGCACTTTTATGATAGATAGATAGATAGATAGATAGATAGATAGATAGATAGATAGATAGATAGATAGATAGATAGATAGATAGATAGATGCACTTCTATGATAGATAGATGCACTTTTATGATAGATAGATAGATGCACTTCTATGATAGATAGATGCACTTCTATGATAGATAGATGCACTTTTATGATGGATGGATGCACCTTTATAATGGATAGATGCACTTTTATGATGAATAGATGCACTTTTATAATGGATAGATGCACTTTTATGATGGATAGATGCACTTTTATGATAGATAGATGCACTTTTCTGATAGATAGATGCACTTTTATGATGGATAGATGCACTTTTATAATGGATAGATGCACTTTTATGATGGATAGATGCACTTTTATATTGGATAGATGCACTTTTTTGATGGATAGATGCACTTTTATAATGGATAGATGCACTTTTATGATGGATAGATGCACTTTTATGATAGATAGATGCACTTTTATGATGGATAGATGCACTTTTATAATGGATAGATGCACTTCTATGATGGATAGATGCACTTTTATAATGGATAGATGCACTTTTATGATGGATAGATGCACTTTTATAATGGATAGATGCACTTTTATGATGATAGATGCACTTCTATGATGGATGGATGCACTTTTATAATGGATAGATGCACTTTTATGATAGATAGATGCACTTTTATAATGGATAGATGCACTTTTATAATGGATAGATGCACTTTTATGATAGATAGATAGATAGATAGATAGATAGATAGATAGATAGATAGATAGATAGATAGATAGATAGATAGATAGATAGATAGATAGATAGATGCACTTTTATGATGGATAGATGCACTTTTATAATGGATAGATGCACTTTTATAATGGATAGATGCACTTTTATGATAGATAGATAGATAGATAGATAGATAGATAGATAGATAGATAGATAGATAGATAGATAGATAGATAGATAGATAGATAGATAGATAGATAGATAGATAGATAGATGCACTTCTATGATAGATAGATGTACTTTTATGATAGATAGATGCACTTTTATAATGGATAGATGCACTTTTATGATGGATAGATGCACTTTTATGGACTTCAAAAACGACCCAACAAGTCACTGCCATTATAAAAAGCTTGGAAGAGCCAGGACACTTTTAATATAACTCTGATTGTATTCGTCTGAAAGAAGAATGTCATATATACCTAGGATGACTTTAGGGTGAGTAAATCATGGGCTTTCATTTTGGGGTGAACTATAGGGTGGTCTATACGTAAATTAACTTTAGTTAGAATTGGAGGCCATTCAATTAAAAAAAGTTCTTAATTATGTTTCTTGTAGGTATCAGATATTTCTGCTAAAATTTCTTTGGGGGATATAAAAATAGACACAAATTAATCAGTTGTTGAACTGTAGCAGGAGTATAAAATTAATGTAGATGTAATTAATGCATAACTGGTAAATTTTTTGAGTATTTGAGTAGTCCATATCAAGCTTGCTGACTGTTGATTAGTGTCTTGAAAAATCTGAGCACAGTTGAGATCTCTTCTGAAACTCTAGAGGAGACACAAAGGGTCTTTCCCCCCATTATTCTAACTACTGTCTCTGAGAAATACAGTAATTGAGACACTAAAGATCTTATTTGTGAGCTTTGTTTCCTATGCAGAGTTTGTGTGTGATGCCTCTGTGTTTCTGACTCTGTGTGCAGGTGATAGCATGTGAACAGCAGTATGACTACTCGTATGATGCCCGCTGTGATGTGTGGTCCCTGGGCATCACTGCCATAGAGCTGGCAGACGGAGACCCACCGCTGGCGGAGATGCACCCGGTCAAAGCACTCTTCAAAATACCACGGTAAGAGACACCAGGGGGAGCTCTACTCACACAGCACTCACAAATGATTGGGAAACGTGAGGAGATGGAGGGAGGAATATATGAGATGGACAGGAGAGATTGAGGAAAAGTGGAAAATAGGAGTAAAAGTAGTGTGAAAGAGAAAGGGGACCAAAAGGAAATGCCCCAGCAGTCTCATGCACATTGACGACACGCAGTGTCAGCAAGATGTTGGTTTTGTTTGGAACTGAAATATGAAATATTGTAAAAAACATACCTATATTCACTGCAGTTTTTAGCTGAAATGAACACTAGTGGCAGTAAAACACTTTTGCCCTCATGTCAAATTATAATTACGGGGGCAGATTATAGATTCCTTGCACAATGCATGTTATGACCTATCACACTCATACAGTAGTCTGTGATTTGGTGTGTAAACTAAAATATTTTGAGATTTTCATCACATAACCAGCTTCATATGTATGGCTTTTCTGATATAGTAAACGTGCTCCGTAGCTCACCTTTTACAGCATTACACTTGAGTACGAGTCAGTCCTGTGGAGCATGAGTCTCCATAGAAGAGACTTGTAGATGTAGCCGAAGTGCTTTGTTTTGTAGATTTTTAATCTGACATTTTGTTAAATTGGCATAAAACAGGAGTGCAATGTATATTCAAGTGAAACGGCCTCTCATTTTCGTTTCATTAATTTAAAAAGCACAACTAAACACAGCACTGTGCTGTAGGGTGAAAAGAATAAAATAAAAGACAGCAATAATAAAGGGGGGAAAAAAGGTAGGGCGGGACTTGATTTTGTCCATCGGGAATTGATAGGATGGTTGTGGTCTGCTATTGCTGCGATCTTATGTGAGTGACAGGTTGTCCCGCCCTGGCTCCAGTAAACATTTCATCAGAGAAGAGAAGAGATGTTGTTGCAAGAGGGAGTGAATTTAGATATACTCCTCTTTTGAGTAGCTTTGGCTTGCTTAGTTAGGGATAATACACTAAATATTCAACTATGTTACTGATCTTCATTGACACTACAGCTCTGCAAAAAATAAAGAGACCACTTAACATTGAAAAGTCACTATATAAAAGTAAATATATATTTTTGCCCACTATATAGTAGGGAAATACGTGATTTTGGACGCAGCCTGGCTGTTTTTGCTACTGCACCTTTAAGTTGAGAAATCAACTTTCCCTTGAGCTTTTAATATATAAAAGGTCATCTTAATATAAGAATATTCTGTAAGTTTCAGAGCTGAAAACTTCCTTGTCAGTCAAAGAAAAGCTTTTATTGACACCAGGCCCAGAAAATGATACCTGTGACGTCTGAGTGTGGTGAAACGCCGCTGTGGCGAGGTGGTTGAACGAGGGAGGTGGGAGGAGCGAGTGAGACCTCATTATCAGTCACGCACCGGTCTCACTCGCTCCTCCCACCTCCCTCGTTCGTCCACCTCACCACATACAGATACACATCACATACACATACATAAAACAGACATACAGAGTTCTGTAGATATGCATTCTGGCCTCCCAATATGATGCGACAGCGGTAACCAAAACAAGCCTAGGCAAAACTTTGTAAACTGGTCACTCTTTGTAAACTGTTCAATAGCCGTATACTCAAACATGACCAGTCGTTTACGCCGTCATCACCGCGAGCGCAGGTATGACCTGAACAGCACACGTTGCTATCTGTGTTTAAACTAAACTCATGTATGCCTTGCCAATTTAAACATTCAAAGCAAGCGCATGAAGGCGGAAAAGATTTGTGTGTGCACTCATCTGAAGTGTGCACATGGAAAGCCGTGTCTCTGACAGCGCAACAATTTTGAGTTCTCATATATACTTGTGCTGAAACGGACAAATTCACACAAAAATGTTCAACATGCCCATGTTTGCGCGTATCCTTGCAAACAGGTCTTAAGTGAACGTAAACAGCCCAGAAAGACAACACACGTGAACAGTATCAGTGTACTGGATCTGTGCATTATGTCTTAAAGGGATCCCCTGGTGTTAGGACTTGTATGGTTTAATATAACATAAACGATGTCTCTTACTGAAGTATGTAGTAGAAAACCTATGAAAGATCTACGTTATTTTAAAAAAGCGCCATTTTGTTTGCGGTCTATGTCGATGACGTAGAATGGTTGCACTCTGCAATCAACTGGCGCTACCCATAGCTATGTTTACCACAACACAACTCGAAAAAATGTTCAGAGTTAAACAAAACCAATTAATTGCTTTGTAATTGCATTTAAAACACACTCAAACACACATGTGCAAACAAACTTACACACACACACACCAACAGATCAGCGCGCACACACACACGCGCGCGCACAGTGCGGCAGGCCAGCACTCTCCCTGGCTGAATCCAAAATCGCCCCGTAAACCCTCCATCACTATTCCCAACTTTAGTCCACTAATACAGTTCACTTGAAGGAGCGAATGAAAACGAGTGCTTGAATTCGGACAGCGGCTGTGTGTACATCAGCTGTACACTCGTTATTGCGGTGCATTGTGGGATTGAATGAGTGCACTCGAACATGTCCACTATGGTTTCGGACACCACTACAAATGGGTGTCCCTTCAAATAGTGCCCTATTTAAGGGTATAGGGGGCGATTTCGGATTCAGCCCCTGTCGTGGAGACTGACGAGGGCAGCCCATAATGCATCTCTGTGTGTGTGCGTGCACGCGCCGATCTGTTTGTTTGTGTGAGTTTGTGTGTTTGAGTGTGTTTTAAATGCAATTACAAAGAAATTAATTGGTTTTGTTTAACTCTGAAACATTTTTTGACTTGTGGTAAAAATAGCTAAGGGTAGCGCCAGTTGATTGCAGAGTCATCAACATAGAACGCAAACAAAATGGTGCCGCCCCTTGTCCAAATATGTAATGGATTTTTTAAATAACGGAGATCTTTCATGGGTTTTCTACTACATATTTCAGAAAGAGACATCATTTATGTTATATTAAGCCATACAAACAACAGGGGATCTCTTTAAAGTGACAGCAGCCTAATATTCCTGTTGTCTGTGTCTTTAATGTTAATCAAACAAAAAAAGACAAAGAAATCACTCACTGCTCTTGACTGAATACCTTTTGTAACTTTGTGATTAATCTTTATTTAATTCATACAGTAGAGTATATGCAGTTATTTTACATTTGATTGCTTGATTTAATTTCTGTACCTGGAAACTACTGCTAGATACCTGAAAAACCTGTGAAAAGCACTGTTTTTTTGTTTTGTTTCTTCGCTCTATTTTCTTTACTTTTATATAATTTTCACTTACTGAAACCGGGACCCTAAAATCGTGATAAAACCTAACTGTGAGTAATTTGAACCGTTACACACCCCTAGTGAATCAGTGTGGATGTGTGGTCATGGGTTAATGAGCTGGTTGTGCGGTTATTGACACGCGCTGTGAACAATTATTTCTGTGATTATTTTCAGTATATGGTCTGCCTTGACTAGCCGGAACTTTGTATCATGAATGTTATGAATGTGTGAAAACAAATCCTGTTTTCCATGTATGACTTCTTAAAGTGTGAGCTGTCATACTGTGTGCTTTATTCCATGGAGTATTCCACTGTGCCCTTCGTCATGCCTGGCTATATCCCAATTCACACTAAAGTAGCTTGACTGATTTATTGTCACAGAATTGGGACATCTTCCGTGTCATAATAGTCTGATTAATGATAAATGATAAGTTTGATGATAATCTAACCTTCTGTCATCTCTGTGATCACACCATTATCACCCAGAATGCATTGGTTATGTCCTTTGACTGCAGTTTTAATTTGTGGTTAGCCCCCCTCCCTTCCCCATTGTCTTTTAGATGAGGCACTCATGTTATCTGCCCTGCTCCAGGCCTGCAGGGGATGGGCCGCTCGCTGTCAGGACACTGGTACTGTCACACATACCTATGACACTGACACTACAGCGGTTAGCTAGCTCAGAGAGGCAACTGAAATACAATACTAGCATGCTGCTTACTGCGCATGCAGTACATCCTGATAACTGCCTGTTTTTCTAAAAAGGTCATTGTAACGATGTTCGTTGTTGTGGGCAGGAAGGAGGCGGGAACCGGCGAACATTCAACAGATTTTAATCAAAAATACAAAAGTAAATCGCGGGCAGCCCCTCACGGACGACTGCCCGCAAACACTCACACATAATAAAACGTGGGCAGCCCCTCACGGACGACTGCCCACCAACACAACAAAACATAAACAAAACTCAACACAAATTCCAGGCCTGGTCCTCTCTCGCCTTCCGCTGTCTTCGCTCCTCCTTTTATGCTCCCGTCACTCGACCGCGAGACGAGACCGATGTGACGCGCAGCTGGCACTCATTATCACTCGTCCCCGGTCCCGCTCTCGCGGTCCTCGCCCCGCTGCTTGCCACAGTCATACTTTATATTAGGTGTCTTTAACCACTATGTGCATGCATCAAAAATAAGTTCAACGTATTGTTTTGATGTTGTATTGTAAAACACTTTTGCTATTCTTGAGGTGGATATGTGTGAGATTAGAGCAGGTTTGGTGGTATGGGTAGTTTTAAGGATGGGTTTAGGAAGGTCATCAGTGAGATGTCCTTCCTAGAGGCTAAAGTTTGAGAACAAACTTTGATATTGTCTTGTGAAAGCTTAAATGGGATAGTCTGGTCCTACCAGACTCTCGTACATTTCGTTTGTACAGAGAGTCTGGCCACTCTCCATTGACAAGCGTTAACTTCCTTGAAGGCGGGTATTCTGTTGAAGTTTAAAACTATTGGATCTGCCCAGAGCCACTCTGGATCTGCCATAACCAATCGCTAACGTTTGGTCGTGACGTTTGTAATGTGTATGTCTTGTCATGGGAACTCCTTTGTTAAAATCAAACTTTCCCGAACCCCGTGGGGAGGAGGGCCACAACATCATGGCCACCAACAAAACTCAGTAAAGATTGTTCTTGCACCGGCTTTAACTTCTGGATATTCGGCGGCGTTGCCACAACGAACCAAATGGCTTAGCTTTCATCTTTCTCCGCCGCATCACTGAACTACAGCTTGAGACAATTAAAAAGTACGTAGGACGGCAGAGCCAGTCAAAAGAGCTCCACAAAAATAGACAAATTTTTTGACCCATGCTATTTTGTATTCTAATAAATAAGCTTATTATTACAGCAAGATTATACATATAAGTTAAAGTACACAATGAGCAAAGTATAAGCAATAGCACAAATAAATCAGCTTTCAGGTTTGTATGTGTTCAGGTGCAGAAATTGAATACTCAAATTATTTTTGCCAAAATGTCAACCTCAAAATTTGGGGCGGTAAATAATGGCGTAAACACCCGTAAATTGACGAGCACAAACCTTAGTAAATCACCTTGCATGATTTATTTAAATACTCCCCTCCCATACATTTAGCGTCTGAAAGGGAAACTAAATGCATAAGGTCAGAAACAAAAATAACCCTGTCCACGCCTTTTCAGCGCTAATTTATACATCCTGACAGTGGTGTTTTAATGCCAAAAGAGGGTTTGCACTGGAGCGAGCTGTTTGGAAATCTGGCCCAAAACATGCAATATTATTAATATCGGAGCCTGCGCTTCAAACTGTGCTGAAGATACACACGTCAGCCCATACAAACCTGTTTCATGATTTGAAATATCACCCATTAGAACATGCAGAAACTAAGAATTTAATTAAGATATTTATTTTGTTAAGGAAAAATGACTATAAAAGTGTAAAGATTTTAAACAAGGAAGCGTTTGTCATGTTCTGACAATAAAGATACGTTTAAAACCACAATTAACAGTCTGGTTTCTACAACTTTTAAAGATTTTACATTTATCGTGATAATTATCGATATCGACTGATATGAAAAATTTTATAGTGAAATTTTTTTTGCTTTGAAAAATGTTCACTCAGAAATTTCTCAAATTAATGGCAAGTAACACATTGAATTAAACATAAAATTTTGAAGACTGAAATAATATTTTCTTGTAAAATATATTCCAGTAATTTTTGTTTTATTTACAACTTTGACAAATATATTTTTACACTGTATTCAGGCATTATTTTTAAATGAATTTAATATAATTTCCTTTATTATATGGTACATTTTCAAGTGCAAGTGCACCGTCGAATCCCACTGTATGTTTTTAAATACAGAGAATTTAAAGATTTGTGTGTACCGGTGTTGTGGCTGTGCTTTAGTGCCGCTTGAGGTTTCGATTATGAATGCTGGATATGAGAAATGATAATGTTAGAATACTATGCTCTTGCCTTTGCAGGCCCATTTGTCACATAGTTTATGCCTCAGTGCAATAATCATGTAGAGTATCTACACCGTCATGACGTGCTTTAAAATGATGTGGTCCCTCTGCTTTTTCACCCAGCTGTCTCTCCCTCTCTACGGCTTGCTTCTACCTTCCTTTTCTTTATATTTTTTTCCGAATTAAATTAGATATTTGGACCATGGCGCATAAATCAGATGCGCGGGACCTTTAGCACGGCAGCGGGTGAATAAATCAGTGTACGTGTGTGTACTGGGGCGTGAAATGATTCTGTTAACATGTCATCTGTCCGGGGCGGCGTTCCCACCATCAGCCCGGTCTCAGACGGAGAGATTACGAGGGGGCGTGGAGTGATCAGAGCCTTTCAGTGCGAAATGTTTGACTCTTGATGAAGGGCATCAGGGGGAACTGAATAGCTGCTCAAACACAAGGCTGCACAATCTCCAACCTGAATATGATTATTGGAGCTCAAGCTAACATGTTTTTCTCACTGACTCCTGGGTTTTTAATTAAGGGTAAATCATTTATATTTACTGAAAATCTTCAAAGCCTGAGCTAGCTGTGGTGTAAAATGGACTGTATTATTTAATCCACTGCTCCTAATAGAGTTAAAGGCTCATGCTTAGCCATGATCAGCTGAAATATGTATTTCAATTCCATATTTTAGGTGCAGTCACATTAGTGATATTTCAGCGAGGGGAAAAAAAGGTCCATTGTCAATAGAGATTGCAGAAGTCAATGCAGAAGTCACTTTCAAACCAAGGCCAGCATACGCTGGGCCCTATCAAACATGTTTTTTGCTAGTTTCAGCCTGACGCAGTTATTATTTTCACGTCCAGCGGCATATTGTTTAAATAGCAAATGCACTCGAGGCCATCTTTTCGCCCATGGCCTCGAGTGGTCTGAAAACAAGGTGTGTTTAGGAGCATTGTTGGCGCGTTGCTATTTTGAGGAACTGAAAACGACTGCCCCATTATTTAAAGCGCGTGTTAGTAATATGCGACTATAGGCGGGTGCACAACACGCGTACACTCTGCTTATTACACGCACAGGGACGCGCAGCAGCACACAAACATTTTTAAATATTAAAAGTAAAAGGATTCCTCTCTGGAGAAGCGTTCAGTCTTTCTGCTCGCAAATTCAGCCATGGTGCGAGCGCGACCGGCTTTTAAAGGGAATGGGAGATGAGACTCTGATTGGTTTATTCCACGTCATGCCCAAAACACACACATGACTCATTAAGAGACTAGGTACAAACCTTTTAGACCATGCACCAGGCGCACTGACAATTTTTCCAGTCATTTAACTAGCAAAAGTGGATTCGGACATGCCCTAAGTGCACTTGCACCATATACCATGTGCTTAGATCAATAAAATAGGGCCCACAGTGTGTTGGACGCTTGTCCCCAGAATGGAAATCTTGTGTGCTGTTGTCCCCACCCGAGGGGTTAAGGTTTGACTCGTATGCATGGTTTAGTTAGCAGTTAGATAAGATGCTATTCCTCATCTGGGATCGTGCAGAGCCCTTTGAAACTGCATTGATTTGGACCTTCAACCCGTTGGTTGCCATTGAAGTCCATTATATGGAGAAAAATCCTGGAATGTTTTCCTCAAAAAACGTCATTTCTTTTCGACTGAAGAATGAAAGTCATGAACATCTTGGATGAGATGGTGGTGAGTAAATTATCAGGAAATGTTAATTTTGAACTGAAATAATTATTTGAATGGTGTAATATTTGTGCATTTGCTTATGTACTTATCCATTTCCTTGTGAGTGCTGTCAAGATGAATCTCTGGTGCCATAGCCTACACTTGCCACGAGAGCTGCTCACACACTGTTCTGATTGGCTGCAGTTTTTTAATGGTTTAGTCACATCTCGTAGTGTGGTGTGGACAGACAAATTGCTCGACACTGGAATATTATCGCATCGTATCTAGATTGGGCATGGTGTTAGAAGTTTAGCATACTTGTAAAAAGAGTAGGCCTACTTATTACTGAAAATTACTCAAGTTACTTAATATACACAGTATACTGTACTTAAGTGCAAATTTAATGTACAATTCTGTGTTTTTAGACAATTAATTGCATGCTAAATGAAAATTCATTATAGTTTCAATTCATATTAAAGGCAATTAGATGACCCGTAGAGACCTATAGACCCACATACGTAGGATTTAAGTATATCTTTAGATATTTTTTCCTGAAAGTGTATTCCTTCAGATGAGACGTTAAACGAGGTCCTGACTCTCTGTGGTCATTAAAAATCCCAGGATGTCCTTCGAAAAAGAGTAGGGTTGTAACCCCGGCATACTGGACAAATTTGCCCATTGGCCAACTGTCCATCATGGCCTCCTTAAAATCCCCATATACTGATTGTCTTCATCACTCTGTATCCTCTCCACCAATCAGATGGTGTGTGGTGGGCGTTCTGGCGCAAATGGCTGCCGTCGCATCATTCAGGTGGATGCTGCACACTAGTGGTGGTTGAGGAGATTCCCCACTAAAGCGCTTTGAGTGCCCACAAAAGCGGTATATAAATGTAACATGATGAATGATGATGAATGAATGATCATCTCTTTACGCATATGTAAGTGACCTTTAATTTCATGAACATTATATTATTACAATTGCACATTCAATACAATTTCACAAGGCTAGTCACATAGATTTTCAACTTAGGTAACGAATGGGAACGTTAATGGATAGCTTTCTCTGTGTATTATAGACTCATTGGCCCCTAGCAGACCTCTTAACTAGCTCAACCATTACTAACAAGCATAAAACATCCTGGACATGGACAGCATGGGAGTTCACATTAGTCTCAGTGATTTTGTCTATTTTTACCACAGTGGAAAATCAGTGGCAGTATGGCATGTACATTTGAAACGTAAAAAAGACAATATACAGTGTATCACTCTTTATGATTGTGCGTCTAGTTTCTGTGTTTAGCTGGTGGCAGGACTTTGCCTTCATTTCCAATTGCCTACAAATAATTTTATCAGTATGGCCCGGCCACTGGGAGGTTGAGAAATTGTGGAGTCTTTTGTATGAGGCAGATTAGTATTGACAAAATGTCTGCAATGTCATATATCATCAGAAACCGGTGCGGCCTCAGAGCTTGTGTGTCCATCTGAGGCAGATTTTACCTTCTGCAGTGACATTAGATGACTGTAAGTCAACATTTATACATGCAAAAAAGGTGTGAAGGTTTAGGAGTACAATTACAGTTAAAGGATAAAAGATTTTAGTAGTTTGGCTTAGTAGATGTCATTGAAAGTGTCAATCATGATAGAAAAACAAACATACCGTATCTGTGTGTGTGATTGGTGACAGGATGTAGGCGTGTCCCACGTCAAAAGTTATTGTAGCAGTCAGCAACTTTGCTATAATTGATGGTATATTTCTGTGTCCATATGGTTGTACTTGCCATGCTGACTCCGTTTCGTGAACACAGGCTGGCGATCGCGACAGATAAATAGCCATGGTGACAATACGCACTCATCTTTAATATTAAACATTTAATGTTGTGATTCCATTTATATTTAGTCATTTCCCTTAAAAAAATGTGTTGTTATCAATAAGAAAACAATTTTTTGAAAATGTGATCATTTGCGGTAAAACTAAATAAATATCACAATGCAAAAATAAAATCTTAAAGGAACACTTCACCGTTTTTAGAAATAGGGCTTATTCAACTTCTTTTCTGCATTTACTTATGTGGGCAAATGCATTTTTGTCTCAGTGCATGCGTTGTTTTAGTTTGGCAGAGTCGCCGCTAGCTTAGCTTAGCATAACTATATTAGGGTGAAGCAAAGGCGAAGCACTGCTACTTGGGCGCAGAGATATCATGCAACACATGAAATCCCACAACTTACATACTTTAATGTGTTGTGTGATATCTCTGCGCCCAAGTAGCAGTGCTTGCCTGTGCTTCCCCATAATATAGTCCCAAGTCAATATCTGCCTAAATCGCCTAGTCTTTATCTACATCACTATTTGTATTTGTTGTGAATATGCAGGCCACAAGTAATTAGTAATTAATTTTTTTATCACTTTTACTCAAGACATGCTAGCTGGCAACATAGGATTCCATTCATTATGCTAAGCTAAGCTAGCGGCGACCCTGCCAAACTAAAACAATGCATGCACTGAGACAAAAATGCATTTACCCACATATCTAAATGTAGGAAAGAAGTTGAATAAGCCCTATTTCTAAAAACGGTGGAGTACTCCTTTAATGGTTCGAAAAATAAGCTTCTCTACTGAAACATGTTTCCAAACAATTTAAAAGATAATTGAGGCTTTTTATCTCACTAGTGTGACTTTTCTTGAGTTTATAACTCACAATTGTAAAAAGTAAAAATTATTTTTTATTCATTGGTGGAAACAAGCTTCCATTTTTCTCTAATCACTCAAAGAATATTGATTTTCTCTTTTTTTCCCTGATTTTGCTAATATGACCCAGGCATGTTCCTGACAGGTTTTATGAGATTCACACTTATGTATATTAATCTATCCCTCCCTCCCTCCCTCCCTATGTTTTTGTCAGCTTGTCATCTACAGCGTAACAAACTGATGTTGTGCGCAACATGGCTGACAGCGTGACTGTTTACCAGTCAGAGTTTAGTGGCTCTGCGGCTAGATTAGAATAAACCTAGCGTGTTTACATCCTGTTTGCATGTGCTCACAAACACCCAATGAGAGTGAATAGCACGGCAGAATTTACCCAGCACAATAGGAGCGCCATCAGCGACATTGCCTTGACTTTGTTATGTATAAGCAGCTCGCTACAGCACTGCAACATCAAGGCGAGCGTGTGGCTGCAGGCACGCATTATATTTTGCATTGAAGGAGTCGGTTATTTTCCTTTGATGTGTTCTTCAGAGAGGACGGCCTGTCTGAATATCTATCAAAGCACCCAGTGACTTAGAGCAGCGCAGAATGACAGATTAACATGGAGAAAAAAAAGAAAACTGTGTTTAACGGGGGTTGGTTTATATGCCTAATGCTTTGTTCTTGGTGATAGCTTCTGATGAAAGACATAGAAGATGTGTTTTTAAGTAGTAAAGTGTTTTTAAGAGTCTGTCCTTCGACCTGCACTGCTCTTTATGTCTGTTTGAGACTTCAGTCAAGCCAAAACTAGATTCAGAGTCATTGAGAGAAAAAAAACTGAGATCTTGAAGTAGAAGTAAAGGCAATATACATAACAAGATGAGAGTGCCACATTCATATTTGCCTAAAAACAGCCCATCAAGCAATAAGACATTGCAGACAGGGCTGAATTGTGAATGTAATCATATTGCAGTTCCTCTTCTTGTCCTTGTTTCAGAGCTTTTACTGGAAAATGAGTATGGCCCTTTTATTTAGTTGTCTGCTGTATTCTTACAACATGGTATTACTTTAGACTTCATTCATCAAGGTCAAAAGGAATCTCACATGGTTCCTAGGCCTTAACCACCATAGATAGGGTTCTGTTGTGTCTTGTATTGACTTTTTCATGATCTTTGGACAGGATCTTTTGTCACATTGAACACAGAGCGGGGTCAGCACATACTGAGGCACACAGTGCCCAGAAGTCGGCAACTTTCTGTAGAGTCAATAGCTACTAGGGATGGCTCGATACCACAATTTTGGCTTCAGTACGGTACTGCAATCTAATACCAAAGTACCGATATTAAATCAATAGCACACAGGTTCTGATTTTGGCGCATGTATTGCACATAATTTTATTAATTATTGCAAGTTTTGGGTTTATAAAGTGGGAAATTACCACAAATGTTTATTAGTAAATTAATCAACAAAGATTATCACATCAAATCAGTCATTTGAAAACTTAAGCAAAACTGCGTCTCCCTTCTCTATCACTCAAAATGAGCAGATTGCTTCTTGCTTCAAAAGACATCTCACCTACACTAAAGCAATCTGCATGCTCCGATTCAACATTTTGACGTTTGTTTCAGGACAGCTGACGGAAATCACTTGCCCACATATTTTTAAATTGCAAATTTGAACATGCAAGCCATTTTATAGCGTTTCGTAATACATGGGATGGGAGCTCTTTGAGAGAGAGTTTTCTTTGTGCTCATATCAACAACGCACACACAAGCCTGTAAAGAGCTCGCACATTCCAAATTAAGTTTCCTTAAACAGTCAAATATTTCCATCTTAGTGAGTATTCACATAAACACAGTCGGTTATGTCCGAGTGTAAATAGTGCAATAGTATGCGTGCAACTACGATGAGATTTAAACGCCATTGGTTTCTAACTTAAAGTCTTAAAGCATATTTAAGTCTTAAAGCAAAATTTTTAACGACATTAAAAAATTGATTTTCAACAGGGTGATTTTAAATATGTATAATTTAGCAGTTTGCGTGTATCACAACATCTACAGATAAAGCCACAATTAGCCTGCAGAGTGAACTTGGCAATCCATCTTGATAGATGACAGTCCAATAACTGGACAGTTTCACTCACATGTGACTTGCATAAACACATTTTGGTGGACATTGAAATGTTGCCTTGTGAAAGTGAACCAAGAAGCAAATGCAACATTGTAACAATTTAGGTCCCTGTGTTGGAACAAAGCAATTGATCCACAGGTCTAAAAAAGGCCCTAAACTAAAACGCTTAAAGTCCCTGTAAAGTCAAAATTAAACATGTGTTCTGAGTTTCTCACACCACAGATAAATGTGTTATTAACCAACTAGCCAAATTTGAATCATAAAAAAATCTGCTAAGTACATAAAATATCTTATCGAAATCTTGAAAAAATAAGCAGCATTCTCTGCTCTCAAACGCTGGGGGCGTGTCCGTTGATCGGCGCCGAAACCACGCCCACTCGTGGGAAAGCTGCAGACCGTAAGCACATAAGACAACAACAACACTCACATACAGCTCACGAGTCACGATGGCACCAGATGTCGGCGGGACGGGAGGATGAAGGTCGGGGCGGGAGATAGTCGGTTCGGCCACATTCTGCAACAGATTATCAGTGAATCCCAGTTGTTGCCGATGAAAGTTTGTAAAACTATCCGGTGTAAAGACACTGCAGAGGCAGGTGTTGGTGGTGATCCTCAGCTCTCCATCAAGGCAGCTGTTCACAAAATTAATCCACCTCTTCTTGATTTCATCTTTTTTTTTTTTTTGTAGGCTGTTTTGTAAGTTGTAGGCTGTAGTAACTAACGGTACTGAGAGTAACCCACAATCTAGCGGGTGAACTGATGCGAAATTGCGAATGTGCTCTAGTTATTGGGTAGGGGCCACATGCCAAGCGGCTCCAGTGCGTCATCGAGACACCGTTTTAACCCCGCCCAAAAAATCCGGAACACAGCAATGGTGAAAATCTTCTTAACGGTCTAACTTCTGAATTCAGTGCTACATAGTTCACAGTCTTTGTAATGTTTTTCAACAATACATTTCTAACATTTCTAATGTGTTTAGAAACAAATCTCAGAATTGCCTTTACAGGGACTTTAAGCGCGAACTGAATGTATTTCCATTCTCCAGATTTCCATTGATGAATAAGTGCAATGAAATGAGTTTAAATGTAGTTTGAAGGTGCCCTGCCACACAAAACCGTTTTTACTTGTATTTTTTTAAAATGTTAGGTCCATATGTGTTTGTGTCGTGAATGTGGAACTGCTACCTCCTCTGTCAGCTCTTGCCACTGAAAAGAAATAAGCGGAGAAATCAGGCCATTTACAAAAGAAGCACCATTGATGTGGTGTTGCCTGAGCTCATGTTGAGTCGCGCCCACAGAATTTGTCTAGCTCAGTGACAGTTTTCGGGACTTATGCCGTGTTCCAGGCAACCCGTAACCCATGTTTTTCCAACCTTCTACACGTGCTCCCAGTTACACGCTCTGATGTCACATAGCCCGCGAAACAACAATGGCAGCCCCTACTGATGCAGTGTTTATGAAAGTCGTACACCGTGAGAAATAGACTTTAGGACAATATAACGTAAAATAAAAGGTATAACAGCATCTCTTGCCTTATGCGCCTTTTTTTCTCCTCCGTTTCCCTCAAATAAGCAAGGAGTAAGCATTTGGCGATAGAACTGATAGCTAGCACAATTCCTTGCTCCCCAGCAGTTTGGCGTGACTTTGCCTGGAATGCTACAAAGTCGTGGTTTGAAGTTGTAACTTACGGCTCAAAAACCTGCCTGAAACGCAGCATTATTTTCCGATAATTACCAGCGGACAATACATTATCCCTCTTATTATATGGCTACTTGCCTAAACAAGAAAAGATACTTAACACAATGGGTCTTTAAAAATTATTTTGCAACCGTTTTGTGGCTTCCGCTGGCAATAAATAGTTTGCCACACAGATAGATCTTGACAGTTTCAGGTGTTGCACTTTCAATGAAATTCCATTGCAATAAGTGAATGGACTTCTTGCGGAATGATATGAAAGACGAGAATCAAAAGCACAAAACCTGTTGCCATTGACAGCGGTCATTATATACATTGCAGCAGTAATTATATAGATTTAACTGACCTCCGAACGTTGATGTGAATGGAACTTTCTGCAGCAATCTGAAGAGCCGTGTTATAAGCTATAAGAACATGCTGTAATTATCATTTAAAATGGCAAAACTACCACGCGCAAACCATCTTTGCTTCTGTAAAGCCAAAATTACAAGTAGGCTTTTTGTCTTTGAATATCAATCTGGCAGTCGCCATGTCTCCAAATGCAGGCATAGCCCTTTTTGTCATATAAACACATTTGTCCACAAGCCAATAGTGTAATGTTTTAAAAGTGAAAATGTCAGAAGACAATTGCCACGAATACATTTTATAACTTTTCTAAATGTTTTATGGTTTACTTCTACATAAATTACCATTCAGACACATCCATGGTTGGCGTTCTTGTGGTGCTTCGGTCTCCTCTTCAGATTCAGGGAAGCCATTTCTGCAGCGATTTCAGACGATAGTAAACAAAGTTCCTCTACTTGTTGCGCTGGGTAGATGCAGATAGCAAGGCTCTCATTGGCTAGCTGTTAGCCAATCAGAGTCAAGCAGCCTAGCTTGTTGAATATTAATGAGAACTGGCGTAAATCGAGCCGAGTCTTCCTGCAGGCTTTCTATACCATGTTAGAATGGCTTGAAACTAGGTAACCAAGGCATTTTTTCCACAAATTTTTTTACACAGTCCATGGAAGAACGTCAGACACTACCACAAAAGTAATGAGCTGCTTGTGTGTTAATAAATGAGCCTATGAGAGTGTGTGTGCTAATATATGGGAATGTGAAAGTGTGTGTATGAGTTAATAGATGGCTCTGTCTGAGTGTAGCTGACAGAGGGATTATTCGCTCTCATAACTCGGCAGCTCTGCGGACAGATGTTGCCTGCCAGACACTCGGCAGGGCGGCTCGTTTGTCATCCAACAGCAGGCCGACGTGTCCCTGGCCCACACACACTCTGTGCCTTAAAGACTTAAACACTTACAACTCCACCTCACTGATATACAGCAGCTCATCTGAGATACGACCCGCTCTACTGAAGAGCTGAAGACTCGCTTAACTGCTTCTCTGCAGCAAAAACTCAAAACTCAAGTGCTGATAGTTTGTGGGGTCTGACATGCTGCTGTCATTATTGTCACTCAAACATGTATGCAAAAATGGGATAAAAACGAAATGGTGGGATATTGGACAATATCTGCATTAATCCTTATTATTTCTTGGCATATGCAGTAAAATAAATTGCACTTATCATTGAAGGCCAGCAATAATAACTTTCTTTTAAATTCATAATAAATGTAAAGTACTTGCTCTGGCACTTGTTTTGGATGAAGAGATGGCTGAACCACGTAGAAAGACAGGATGGTTGGTTACTTCCTTCACTGTTATTGCGCTGGGAGAAAAAATGACAATGACGAGCTCTGCGTTTTGCCCAAAGTTAAACCTTTTTTAAACTCTCGGCGCCCAGAATGAGCGCTCAGTCTGAAATAGGCTCTCAGCGCCTCATCACACTGCTGCCGTTTTTAAATACATGGTGCTCCTATTGAAATCAATTGGAAAAATACGTAACAAATTTAGATTGCACTTGAGGCGAGAGGGCCCCAAATAGACTTCCTGACAGGGTTATTATCGTTAACTAAAACTAAAACCATGAAGAAAAAAAACTAAAACTTGAAAACTTGAAAACTTATTTTATGTCAGCAAAGCAATATTTCTCATGTTTGATTAGTTTAAGCTGAAGTACTAAAACAACTAAGACTAAAAACTAAAACTTTATAAAAACATATAGTCACTAAAAACAACATGATAGTTAAAACTTTAAGCATATGCATAAAATGGTATGACCCAAAAACTAAGGACTAGTTTGTGAAAGTAGGTTATTTTTAATAATCTCCTATATTTAACAAACAATTCGATTGACAGCGGTGGTCCAGCGGTGGCAACAGTTGCTCAGAATGAGGAGTTCTACTTGTCTGGCTATCACCAGACCAAGTTCAATCTTTTAAGATCGAACATTGGTCTGGGGAGTCTGCTCTGTATTTTCTACTGCACAAGAGACGTGATCAATGGGCATAGTTCAAATCACTCTGTACGCAATTGGATAGTCCTTCAACCAATCAGACCTCAAGAGGCATGATCAACGGGCATTATTTAAATGACTCTGTACGAAATTGGATAGTCTTTCAACCAATCAGACCACAAGAGGTGTGATCAACAGGCATAGTTCAAATGACTCTACACAATTGGATAGTCCTTCAACCAATCAGATCCATCGCTTCTCTATCCATCATTGTGTTAAACCTGCCAATAGCATGCCAGGTGGATAAGCCGGTTTGTGATTGGTACAAATTTGTAACAGAAGCAGGATAGAAATATGTACAGGTTTCCAGCCTGAGCTGCAGGGTGAAATCAAGTCACCGGCAGATCAGGCTGGGTTTACCCAGTCTAGAGTTCTACCAGTTTTCAATTGATTAGGACTGACTGTTACGAAGCTATAGCCATTTTCGTGTTTTTTTATGAATTTTATAGCGCCACCAAGGGGCCAGTCGCCGCATCCTTTTTTCACGCGACCACAGACTGGTTTTCATACATTAAAATTTGGTGAAATTATCTAATTCTGTTCAAGAGGGATAGCTGTTTTAGTAAAAGTGGCCATGCCCACTTCAAACGTTTTGGATTGCTGTCGCAGAAAAATCTAAAGTACCTGAAAATTTAAATAAGTCGAATCCGACTTGAGCCAAGGATTACACCGATATAAGACACTTCAGGCTGCGACAAATGGTTTAGAAGTTAAGAGCCATTACGTACTTTTAATCGCTGTAGCGCCACCATCAGGCCGATTGGGGCGAGGCTCTGTGACATTGTAGACAGGATGGTACTACCGTCCCTCATAGCTTCAAGTCTCTACGACTTACGGTTTGGTATGCTCGATCAGTTTTAGGGGAGAATGCTGATCCTAGGAAATTCAAGCTACACGTTTGAACCCCTAATAATAGCATATCAATGATAATAAATCAGCACTGCATCTAAACAAACCAAACCTTGTCAGAAGATATAATAACACATAGCAACAATATGTTGCATTTATTACCTGAAATCTGCAATTAATGTATGAAGGTTTTGGGAGATTTTTGATAGTGACGGCATAAAGAGAAGTTGAAAGAACATATTGATTTTAGCGCAGGACTGTAGAGAGGTAAAAGTATTTGATTTCTAGCCTTTTATCCTAGAGGAGCTGTTTTGAATAGCTGTTCTTCGGCACAGATCTGTACCCTAATGACGTGCTTGTGCTCTATGGTTTTCTTTGTGTAAGGAGATGAATGCGAACAGACATTTGTTCTAATCTAAACAAACACAGTCGTCCCTTTTAGAGTTGTAATTTATTTACCGTCATTGAATGGGGTCAGTCCAATACGCTTGCTTGTGTCTCATTCAAGCCTGTTGTGTCTTTGTGTGTTTTATCTGCAGGAACCCATCGCCCACCCTACGCCACCCTGAGCACTGGTGCAGGAGTTTCAGTCACTTCATTGCTCAGTGAGTACAACAGCTTCATCATTCTGTCCCTGTACAGTGGAAACTCTCACTCTGATGTGTGTTCTCACTAGCATTGGGTTTTATTTTTCACTTGGTCAAGCAGTGGTGGACAAAGTATCTAATACACCATGTGTGTGTAATAAGCAGAGTATATGCACGTTGTGCACCTGCCTATATTACTAACACGCCCTTTAAATAACACAAAAAATACTGCACCATTGACTTTAGAGCAGGTTTGTGTTGGTCAATGGTGCAGTCGTTTTCAGTTCCTCAAAATAGCAACACACCAACAATGCGCTTGAACACACCTCGTTTTCAGACCAGCACGTCCATGGGCGAACAGATGGGCACGAGTGCGTTTGCTATTTAATCAACGTGACGTGAACATGATAACTGCATCGGGTTGAAACTAGCAAAGAACTTGACGTGCCTGACATTGCATTGCACTGGGTGTATAATGGGGCCTAGAGCTGTTATCATAGCAAAAGAATAAAACGGTGCCATTAATTGTGGCCAATGTGTATAGAAAAAAAAGCCTTTATTCCATAATAAGTTTTTCCCCCATTTTAAATAATTTTACAATGAAAGGTTAGATTTTTGTGAGTTTTTTTAAAATAAAAGCTCAAAATGATGAACAATGCATATTTATTTTCACAGGCTTCTTTGTTCATATTTACCAGAGGTGCCAATAATTTTGACCAATTTTTTTTAAGGAACTAAATACGAAAACTCAAAAGGCCCACACTACAGCCAAATAGCTGGGAACCTAAGAGGCAAGAGCCATACAGAAACAAAACACTAAACAAAAAGCAACAGACAAACAGCATACACACCATATCTGCAGATAACCAGAAAATAGTGCTAGTCAGCTGACACAGAGCAAGAGACAGGGGAAATCACGCTTAACAAACCAGAACAAGATTAACAAAGGGACGGAAATCAGGAGGTGACAAATAATCAGGGAAACAAGGAGATGACAGAGCAAGCGAGGGGGAGGAGCCACAACAGATTGCACAGGAGGAGGAAAACATGCAAGACTAAAAGAGCAACCAAACCCAGATCTGACACAAAGAGCACAGACAGACTAAACACGATTGGACTGATCCTAAAGCTTACTTTTTGTGAAATGTTTCGCTTTAGTATTATCTTTTTATTAACAAATTACTATTTTTGATATCTCATGCAATGACGTTCTGACATTTTGAGTGTCTAAATCTTTTTTTGTGGTTCTTCACCTCCATTCTGTCCCTTGGCTCAGGTGTAATTATACTTGACAAGGCAAATTATGTGTATGAAACATCCAGCGAGAACTTCCCACAATCGCTGCTTAGATATACGGTTTAATTCATGTCAGAGAGATTGTAAACAAAAGAGGCCCAGCTTTGTGTGTGCCTGTATGTATAAAAGCAATGAAAAGCCGAGATTATTATTTCATTATTGAGAATGAAAACATCAGAGAGAGGGATGCTGTGTGCACAGCAGGAGGGCTGTGAATGCTAATTGACTCATTTATTTGTGTTAGTTGTTCATTTGTCAGTGTGGCGGGTCTGCTGGCCGCTCCTGATGAATTAAAAGCACAGACGGAGTCATATTGCTGAAGTGTGTTTGTGTGTCTGAGAATGTATCTGTGTGCTGGTGGATTTTATCCTGACTGCTCTTTAAGTGCTCATGAGTGTCTACTGTATGTGCACCAGCTGCCACACAAATGGCTGGTTTAGTGTTGTGGTTAAAACTCAAGGTTGGTTGTTTTTTCTGGTACCACAGTGGTTGAGCCATTAACCATCACTGTTGTGCCCTTGAGCAAAACACTTAACCGGGTTTAAAAGGTTTTGAAGGCTCAGTACTGTAGTATGGCTGGAAGTTTAAATTGTTTTTCTGACATCCTCCTTCATTTCCTAAGGTTTTCAAGTATCAAGGTATCAAGGACAAAAAAAAAGTCAAAAACCGATAGGGGGGAAATCAGGCCCATCCTACTTTATTTATTTATTCCTTTTTTCTTGTTTGTTCAGCCATTTCTCTGGGAAATACATAATAAAGAAGTAAAGTCAGCTGCAAATTTCATGCTGACTTTTAGACAAACTGAATAGATATAAATGTTATGGTGAATAGACTCCACGTCTTCTAGTGGAGAACAGTGTTTGGAAATGTGATGAAAATTACGTAAGTCTTGAGAAAGTATCACACAACAAGGCAAAGCATTACTAATACTCCCCATCAGAGTAAAGATATTTAAAGCTTTTGAAACTCATTACTAAGAAGTTATGATTCATTTAAATGTCATGTTTACTATGGAAGCTTGTTATTTAAAAGATAATTGCGACTTTTTTATTTTCTCAGAATTGCGAGAAATAAACTTGCACTTGCGAGTTATAATAATAAAATAGATAAAACTGTGAGATAAAAAGTGACAATGACCTTTTTTATTTTTTATTCAGTGGTGGAAACAAGCTTGGTTTATTGTAGGTAATAATATAATCTAATTATATATTTTAATAGTCTATTATTTTAACTTCGATGGAAACACATAATAAATCACTCAAAACTAAAAACTCACATGACCTTTCCTCAAAAGTGGATGTGATTGGATAATTGTACTAACCAGCGGATCATTGCACAGCCTCTCAAATCTTGGTTTGATCATTCTGATCATCAAAATGACTTGGTATAATGACCTCCTAGAAGCATCTCACATGATTGTGTTCCCAAACATCAGGCATCCGAATGTAAGTTAACATGATGCGGTTTATTGCGTTTTGTCTGCGCGCTCTGAAAAGCAAGTCATTTATGATGTAGGAGAAAAGAGCCACAGTTTCTTCCCAGATTTTACAGATATTTTGCACCAATTCACCAGAAAGTGACGAATTTGTTCTCTCGAACACATGGTATGGAAAGGTAGCCTAAAAAGCCAGACCCACATCAAGATGTTGGGTCTGGGAACTCATCATTGGCATGGCTCAATCCGAGGGGCGGGATAAACGGTTGTCTTTCCTATTCCCTCTGCACGCAATAAGAAAGCGCTACAACCAACCAGAGCAACATGAAGCGGAGCTAGTCGATAGATTAAACTTTCGTTGTATCCGGTCAGCAAAACTCTGAACACATCTTCCTTTTTTAAGAATGACTTCAGTGCTGTTTTTGTTCTTTTCTTAACTCCAAGTCTTCCAGAGTTGCAGCCAAAGCCGATTTGAAAGGCCGCTGTTCGCCAGCTTCTTTGTTTTTAAGCAGTACGCGGAACTGCGGCAACTCTGCCGTCATTATGTTAAGCCCGCCCACCAACTCTATACACGATGTGATTGGCCTGACTAGAGTTTGTTTTTTCAAGCTCGCAAGCCAACGGAGAGTTGCTAGACTACCCTGGCTGCAAATTAGATTTGCTGCTGCTAGGGTGCGTCTCAAATTCTAGGCTAATGGAAAGGCTGCTTTATTCCCAAATGTTTTATACAATATTCCAATTTTGTGCGTAAGTTAAGTGTGCAACTTTGGATGGAAACATAGCTGGTGTTGGTGGACTAAATCTGCTTCGCACCCTGCTCATGCAGAGCAAGTATGGACCTGTAGGTACTGCCAGTAGGTACACGCTGAAACACACTGCTGTGAACATGTAAGATATGCTGCTGCTGCTGCATGAATAGACATATACATACGTTAATTTAGGATTGTTCACAATTTCGAATTACAGAAGCAAATCTTAACTTGATTTAGGATTCTTATCCCATCTTACAAAATCTCATTTTATCTGTAGTTAGGAAATCTTAAACCGCTCATTCGAGTTCGGTTATCAACTGTCAGGTCTGTTACCAAGCAACCAACAACGCGCAAACTACTTCTGAGGTAAACCTAAAATCAAAATGGAGAAACAACAGCGTGCTTTTAATTCCAATGCGGCAGAAAATGAAATTTTGATAAGCTCCATTAAAAAGGTAAAAGCTGTTATAAATAAAAAAGTATAAGGCCTTAGTCACTTGAAGAATGAACTGGCATAGGGTTGGTTTGTCGTTAGACGTTAGACGTTCGAAATTTAGGGGCCGTCTCTAAAGTTACATAGATTGGTATACACATTTCTAACTGTAATGACGTACAGTATCGAAACCAACTGTAAAGTGTTCATCTAGGTGTCAGCTATGATGCACAACTTTTACATATTCCGTTAATGCTAATGAAGTTAGAAATGTGTAGGTATACCAGTGTCGTATGTAACTTTAGAGATGGTCCTTAAATGTGCAAATATCAAACTTCCATGTCCAGCGTCAAACCAACTCTGTGCCAGTGAAGAATGACCGGTAATGCTCCGCGATGGCTCGTTGGCCTCTGTAATGTTGGTCGCAATTCATCAAATAACTGCAAAATCATGTGTCGTGGGAGTCTGTGATTATTTACAAGCATTTTATCATCAAAACACAGCACATCCTCTGGGTCCTCCAAAAGTCTCTCCAACATCAAAACGTTGCTGCTCTTCATCTTATATAATTAATAAATGTAACGCTCTCTCGAAAAAGGTTTTTGTACTGTGATTTTTACCGTTGGATTTCAAAAAGGTTTGAAGTTAGGACACCAGTGGGGTTGTCCTAAAGTTAAGACAGCTTATAGGACTTTTTGTCGGGTTTGGATGCTTCTGTAATACCTGTTTCCTATCCATAGTTAAGAAAAGATCATGCATTTAAGAAATGTCATTCTGTAATAGCTTTTGTCCTAAATGCGGTCCTAACTGAAATTTCCATGGTTACCAAACAGATAAGATAGGATTCTAAAGTTAAGATGTTTCTGTAATATGCCCCCTGGAGCAGATCTGGGCAGGTGGAGCTGGGGGAAGTGGAGGGGTTCAGATAAACTCTGATAGCTTGCTGAACTGAACTGACTAGCACTGAACCAGACTATTTAAACTTTGAGCAATCAAGCTCATTGGCTTAGGTTATTAAGCTTGTGCCATGTAGTAAATGGTGTGATTGTTAGCAGATTGCATAAAAAGGATACCAGAAACCTGCATACAGTTGTGGTCAGAATTATTGGCACCCCTGGTAAATATGATCAAAGATTGCTGTAAAAGTAAATCTGCATTGTTTATCCTTTTGAGCTTTGATTAAAAGAAATCACAAAAATCTAACCTTTCACTGAAGTAAAATAATTGAAAGTAGGGGGTAAATCACATTATGAATCACATTATGAATGTTCTCCAAAACACATTGACCCTTTTTTTGAATACTTTTTGTAACCACCTTTGCCTGGATAACAGCTGACAAGAAATCAAAGATCATTCATTCATACAGAATTTCTCCAGATCCTTCAGATTCCCAGCACCATGTTTGTGTTTCTTCTCTTCAGTTCTGCCCACTCATTTTCTATAGGGTTCAGGTCAGGAAACTGGGTTTGTTTTGGATCGTTGTCTTGATGGAAAATCCAATCACGGCCCATTATAATATTTCTAGCCGGAGCCGTCGGGTTTAGATTTTTTATCAGTTAGTATTTGCTAGAATCCATGATGCCATCTGAGCAAGCTGTCCTGGACCTCCAGCTAAAAAATAGACCCTCAGCATTAAAGATCCAGTGGTATATTTAACCATGGACGTGGCACTTTTTTATCCCTATTTGCACCAAACCCATCTGGTGGATTTGCTGTCAAAAAGCTCTTTTTATAGTTTCATCTGACCACAGAACCAGGTCCCGTTTGATGATGCAGTCGTGTCTGACCACTGAATATGCTGGAGTTTGTTTCTGGATGACCGAGGAGGATTTTTCTTGAATCCCTCCCAAACAACATGTGGTGATGTAGCGGTTGTTTTATTTTTATTTTTTAGTCTTTCTGACCCCAAGACTCAACTAAAGGCTGTTACATACTCCACAAGAACAGAGAAAGAAGTTCTCGCTCCTATGGCTGCAAGAACAAAATGACGTAATTTTATTCTCGCAGCCCTGGTTTGGGAGTTCGCGCAGCTTGTTTTCGACACACCGTCTGAGCAGAACTTTTTTCTTGTGGGTGTCCGAGAACTATTGTGTGATTGGTCAGAAATTTAAAGTGGGCGGGGTTAGTGCGGAGAAAAGGAGATGTTCAGCACCTGCTTTTCTTGTGAAGTATGGAATGTCCTGGCCAGAACAAACTTTGTTCTTGTTCTTGCCACCTCGAGAAAACTTTGTTCTTGCAGAGTATGTACCAAGCTTAATCTTTGTGATTCTCCATCTGTGACCGTTGGAGAGTCTTTGTCCTCTCAGACTCTCCTCCTCGCCGTGCATTAGGGCGATATAGACACACGTCCTCTTGCAGGCAGATTCAGAACATCTTTAGTTGATTGAATTTCTTAATTATTGCCCTGATGGTGGAAATGGGGATTTTCAGTGCTTTAGCTGTTTTCCTACTGACACTTTCTATTCTGTGAAGCTCAACAATCTTTTGCTGCACATCAGAACTATATTCTGTGGTTTTACTCATTGTGATGATGATTAAGGGAATTTGGCCTTTGTGTTTCCTAATATTTATACTCCTGTGAAACAAGGTTATAGCTGGACAATTTCATGTTCCCAGTCAACCTGGTGTGCTAAAAAATTACATATGAATTGGAATATACTGCAGAGACACTTTAATCATGAAAAATTATAGGGGTGCAGGGCACACTTTCAATTCTTTTACTTGAGTGAAAGGTTTGATTTTTGCTTTTTTTTTAATGAAAGATCAAAAGGATAAACAATGCAGATTTATTTTTACAGACATCTTTAATCATATTTATCAGGTGTGCCAATACTGACCACAACTGTAGCATTTTCTGAGATTTTTTAGAAGCACCTAAGCAGTAGGCATGCTTAGAGTATACTGGGAAGATGTGTACTGTCCACAACATGCTCTAGTGTCATGATTCAAAACACATTTGTCTGTAAAAAATTATGATGTGATCATTAAGTAACTACAGCTTGGAAAATCCTCATATAGACTCACACACAAAAATTGCAATACATCACTCAGTATTTGTGTTTGTAACAATAATTCTTCTTTGGCTCAGATGAGGCTGTTTATAGACATCACACTAAAAACTGGACTTTTAGATCAGAAATAATTCTGCTGCATAAATCCTGTCAGTGTGTGTGGTGCTTCAGTAAGTGTATGGGGGACATCGTGTTATCACGAGGTGCCGGCTGTTTGTACTCTGCCCATGTGTATAACTGCACGCTGTTGTTGCTGTTATGAATGCGCCTGTAATTGTGCAGCTGAATGGCATCGCCTCTGCTATCAGAGCCGCCTGCTGTTCAGACCCTCAGCCATCCCGTGCGCTAATGACAGACCCCTGGGCCTAATCTACTGCGTTTAATGGGGTCTGGAAGGGCTGGTCTCAGCCCAGCAGCAGTTTTAGTCAAGAGTAAAGCAGGCCACTGAGATTTAGATGGACACTGTGCTTAGTGCTTTTCCTTTCTGGAAAATGAGGAAAACAAGAAAAGAATCCAAACTTGACAGTTCGGAGTGAAATGATGCACTAATAGAGTCTCATTAGGACCAGTGGCCAAGATCAGGATTTTCGTTAAATAAAACATTACATTTGTTTTTCACCAAACTGAATCATATACCCCAGAACACTTGGAATATGTGACACGTGTTGCATGGGATCATTCTCGGATACTTCTGCATATTTAAAAAAAAAACTTGAAGCTGGTGGCTAATCACTTCCATGATATGGACGAACACGAGTGCAATTTATGTTAGTTTAAAATATATTAACTTTAATGAAAGTCATGAAAGTGTACTCTCTTTAAGCACACTTAAGCTTGGTACATACTCCGCAAGAACAAAGAAATTTGTTCGTTTTCACAAGGTGGCAAGAACATTCCATACTTCATTTCCAGGACATTTCCGTTTCTCTGGCCACTTAAAATTCCTGACCAATCACACAATAGTTCTCAGACACCCACAAGAAGAAAGTTCTGCTTAGATGATGTGAGAACAGGCTGTTCTCGCAGCCCTTGAAGAGTATGTAATACATCCACATGAAGCCAGAGCTTTCCCTATCCAATCTTTTTTTTCCCTTACGCAGAAATATCTGCGTACACACGAAACCACTGAAACAATGTAGTATTCATGGCAGGCCAGTGTGTGGCGCTGTAATTCAGCCACAGACATACACTAAAAACAGAGAAGAAGAAGTGTGGCTAGAAGGGGTACAGCAATGGTCGGAAGTGAGGCAAAATTTTACGATGAAATAACAATAAATGAATTTGCTACTTACCAGATTGTGTTGTATTAACTCCTACACTTACCCCAACCCTTAACCTACCCTTACAATAATGTAAATACAGTAATTAAATGACGCAATATTGATGTGCGCATGTCCAGTGGCTGTAGCTGTATTCCTTCTAGTCTTTACCGTGCGGGACGTGGTGTGATGACATCACCATTTCACAAAATATAGGGATTGGCTGTACACAAAAACGCAAGGGTGTCGGTTTCAGATTTATCGAATATGAGGTCTCTGCGGAACAAGAGTGGGTGTTTCTAAATTAGTGGGTGTTTTTAAACTGATGGGTGTTTATAAATGCAATGAAATGCGATGCAATGAAAATTATCCCCTTCACCCGACCCCACCCCTAAACCCTACCCACATTGTGACGTGGGCAAATCAGGTAACACAGTTGAAACCATCCCTCTGTTTATGGCCACACCCACTGATGAGGTAACTCCTATTACTAACCTGCAGAGACATATACTTGGATTTATCCACTCTGGCACCCGCTTTCAAAAAATACCGGTTTCAGGCTCCTACAGCGCCGGACCGTCTGGACAAAACACTGCTACGATACAAAATGTGTACGTATACAGCTAAACGCGTCTCCGTGTGAACGGGGCCTTAAAGGGTTACTTCAGCGGTTAGCATTAAGCTTTGTATCAGTAGAAACCCGGGAGTATATTCAAATTATCGTACTTTCCCCCCTCATATGACCCTGAGACAAGAGAATTATGTATTTTATTTCTGAAAAAATTCCTCCGATGACGCAAATATCGTCATTTTGCGTCATCTGAGGACTTTTTGTCCAGAGGCTAAAGACTACAGCCAGCAGGAGGCGCTATTTCCACATGTTATCAAAATCGCACTCACAGCACTCGGCTCGGGAGCTGCGGAGATTCATGTAAACGGAGCGGTGGAGAGCAAAGTGAGTGTTTTAACTTTTAAAATGAACTTCCTATGAAAGTTAAGCTTCCAAAGACATGAACTGAACACGTGCCAGACTGAACACGTGCTGTGAATGCAGCCGCAGCCGCGAATCCCGTTTATTACCTCAGTTCATGTGATGAATGTAATCCGATCCTGCTGCGTTTGTGCCGTGACACTCAATCGGCTCACTCACATTATATTGAACAGACACGTTCAGTTTTTAATTGTAGTGTCTCTAACTGAACTGATTTTCTGAAAATGAACGCGGTGGGCAAGTGATCCAGTAATCCTGTAGCCGACTAGCCGTGGCTAGAGTAGGGCAGTGAAGCAGTGCATTCTGGGAATTGTTGTTTTTCATCCCCATGAGACAAAAATACATTTTCTGTGTTTTCTCAGTCTAGAAGGCACCAAATTCAAAAATAATTTCACATTTCTACTACATTAATGACCCAGTTTGAATACAGATTCATTTTCCCAGCGCTGAAGTAGCCCTTTAAGTGGCCTTTAATTTCATGAATATATTTTTTGCAAGTAGCTTTTGAAAAATATATTTTTAAGATTTGATTTACACTAAGTGCACATTCAATACAATTAAGAGCACTTTTTCACAAGGGTACTGCTACAAAATTGTGCGAGGAAATAAATACCGTTTGAAAGATCCTAAGAAATATAAAAATAGTGCCATAAGCCGCAGTCAACAGGCCACTGTGCAGTCCAGAACAACAGACACAAGCCTGAACACAAATGATAAGAGTGTTTACACTGAATACTATGGTGATGAGAGAGCAGGGCAGAGCGAGGCGGCCGGTCAGATGTTCAGCTCAGATCTCAGAGAGGTTTCTGTGAGGCGTATCGGAGACTGGAGCTGTATGAAGATGTACAGGTGACATGCTTTACCTTGCTGAAGGCCTTGATTATACTCATTTTTCATCTTCATTTTGCTGTCATATATGGAAAACTCTATGTTCAATCATTTCTCTGCTCTCTTTTTTTACATATTATGTCCTCTTCTTGGTCTCCTCTCATATCTGCAGGTGTCTGATAAAAGATTTTGAGACGCGTCCATCAGTGACGCATCTGCTGGAGCATCCGTTCATTAAACAGGCTCAAGGAAAAGACACGTCTCTCAGGCAGCAGCTGTCAGTCCTCATCCAGGAGCAACAGGACGTGGGCAGCAAGACCAAGACTAGGTACGTCCTGCCCACAACACAAACCTCACAGGTGACCTCTCAGCTGTTTTCTGAAATGAGATCGATATGTTCATGAGCTACAGAAAAATACTTTGGGGCACGTTTAAAAAAAAGGGAGTGTTAAACATCACCGCTAGTTTTATAATAGCATGCCAATCATAGATTGTCATTTTGAAATGGTTTCAGGTGTTTTTGATTCCTCTCAGGGTCAGAGCAAAGATCTGGCAGCCTTGACCATGACAGCGGTCATTGTGAGGAGATTGACTTGCATTAATCACTGTCCTCTGGAGATGCAGAGCTGTCGCAGTGGATTTATCATGTCTAAATGTGAGACAGTCGGACTTGCTGTTGTGACAGCCTATACGAATCAGACTGTCGGTTATGAGTTTTTTATATCACTGTGTCATCTATCACCTGTGTGTCGAGGGCTTCCTCTGTCCAGCAGATGGCAGTGTTATCTGTGGAGGAATGAACCTCCTCAGGTTTACAGGAGCATCAGATGGGCATCACATCGACAGCTTCTGTTAAGTCAAACGGATATCTCTGATGCTGTTATAGATGACACAGTAAAACATAATGAAAGAGTTTCTACTGGCATCTCATCCAAAACTCTCAGACCTGCAGATCTTGTCGAGGGGAGAATTGTGAATTTAAATGACAGCCCTGCCTATAGTATTCCTAGTACTTGAGTTATTACATTAACTCACATTCACCTTTGGATTTGTTTAAAAGTGTCCATTGCTGAATGTCAGTGTAAATTGTTTCTGTGTACTGTATTCAAAAGCTGGATAAAGTCTGGCCGTTCACAAGAAAAACAGCATAATTCTGTAGATAAGGTCTATATTTGCAGTACAACCGTTCAAATGTTTGGAGTCTGTAAGATTTTATTAATGTTTTTGAAAGAAATCTCTTATGCTCACAAGGCTGCATTTATTTGATCAAAAATACAGTAAAAACTGTTATACTGTGAAATATTATTATATTATATTAGTCTATTTTAAGAATATATTTTATTCCTGTGATGGTAAAGCTGCTCAAGAAACATTTATGATTATTATTATTATTATCAATGCTGAAAAGAGTTGTGCTGCTTCATATTTTTTAGGATTCTTTGATGAAAAGAAAGTTCAAAAGAACATAATTTATTGGAAATAGAGATATTTTGTAACATTATAAATGTCTTTACTGTCACTTTTGATCAACTGAATGCATCCCTATTGACTAAGAATATTAATTAAAGACCTCAAATTTTTGTAAGCTGAAAAAAAAGATAACTTGGACAACTTTAAAATGTTACTCTAATTTGTTACATTCAATTTGTGAGGTTCAGACCTTACATTTTGATGTAATATTAATCAAAAATATGTCTTTTCCCAAAGATTACAATGACCATATACTATATACGTATAATATAATATAATATAATATAATAAACATAATTTTTCGGGATTTTTACAACTTTGTTTCACCATAAACAAAAACTAAATGATCTATTATATGAAAGTAGAATTTTCACTTATGATAAAAGTAAATTCCTGTTGTGTTTTTTTTGTAATGTCATAATTTCTGTTGTGTTCTAAAAAAAAAATAATCAACTAAAAATACACTAAAAACATGAACAGCCACAGTCTTTTTTTGCAGTCAGTAAAGCTAGCCAGTTTCTAGCTAACTGTTTCTTTAATTTTAGTCTATTTGGAGCATTATTAGCTTTTAAACTAAGTAAAGAAACCACAATCTTTTAAAGGCCAGTATAAAATGCACTTTAAATAAATGACACCGTTGTTTCACTTTTTACAGTTCAATTTTGGGTTATGCTTGTTTTATGTTCCTTGGGAAATTTATTTCTGGGCAAAGATGCATCTGAACTCTACCACTATAGAGTGTTAGATTTGTACCCTTAACCCTCTAATCATCTCTCTGATCCAGGGTCAGATGAGGACTCAGTCCTGAACGAATCTAACCCTGATGAACTCAATGCAATAAAAAGGATTTTACAACGTGCCTTCAGTTCCGCACCAATCAGGCCAGGATATACACTACTCTTGTTCTTGAGTGTCTGTAAAGAGAATTTGAACTTAGGGGTTGGTACGCTCTGTGATTGATTGTGAATAAGCAGTCATTGGGTTGCCAGATTGTAGCCCCTCATTCCCCAGGCCACATATAATCTGCCAGCCTGATAGTGACAGTGAGAGAGACGTAATGAGATTATGAGCTTGGCTGTGCTCTCTCTGTTTAGTCACTGATGGCAAATATCAGTGAAGTGATTACAGAGTGAGGGAACACTGATACACACACAGAAACAGCGCCACACACACACTCAGCCTGTCTGTTTCTCGCACACATAAAGCGCAGTGCATCGTGTCTGTACGCTGTAATGTCCCCGGGGCCCGATGGGCTTTAAGAGCTGTGAAAAGAGCAGCTGCCTCCTCGTGATCTAAAGGTCAGAAATACAATAGAGGGTCAAACCCTGATGAAGTGCATTAATGACACGCGATAATAGCCTTTAAACCCCAAAGAATAGAGCCGCATAGACCCTGATACTGCATACAATTTAAAAAAAATGTTTTTGGTGTTTGCTAAGGCAAGCATTACTATTACTGTTCCTAATAATAAGGGTTAGGGATTTGAACAAACCTCTAACACTAAGGGCCAGATTTACTAAACAAGGCAAATTAGTGTAAGAGCGCAATTCCTCAAAAGCGACGATGGGAGTGTAAAGATCTGCGTGTGATCTAATGACGATGTGCAAATTAAAGAACACAGACGCAGCCGAATCATTTCCATAATTACCAACGCAATCGCAAATTAGCGTCTGGTTTAAGATGTGCTTTTTTGGGGCGGTAAATAATGGCGCAAACACCAGTAAATTGACTGGCGCAAACCTTAGTAAATCAGCTCGCATGATTCGGTATACTCTTCTTCTAATTTTGCGTCTGAAAGGGAAACTTCTACATATGCAATAAAATCAGATGCAAAAATAACCCTGTCCACGCCTTTTCAGCGCTAATTTAACACCAAGAGAGTTTGTGCTGGAGCTAGATGGTAGTGAATCTGGCCCTAAGTATTAACTTCTCATTCAACTAAACAGTTCTATGCCATTTTTGCTATGATGTGAATAATACCTCAGATCATGCGGCGTATTGAGATGTGCGCTTTAGAAAATGTCAATTATCGATCAAACTTTGTTTACGAAGCACTTTAAAACAACTGAAATGGACCAAAGTGCTGTACAGCAAAAAAATCCATAACTCATAATACATAAAATACAAATAAAACAGATTTGTGACAAACCGCAATAGCATACAATCAATAGAATTAAACAAAATGTCAACGTCAGGTGTCAAAGGGTTGCCTCGGAAGAAAAGGCTTTATTTTGGCCAGATGCCTCAATTGTTAAAAGCTCGATTTAATGACTTCCCTGATCTGACTGTCCAGCTTAAGGTCAGAATCAATTTTAACCTCTAGGTAAGTGATGGTTGGTTTGATGTGTTGGCACCAATTCAACAGGAGGGTGTTCCAGTGGTGCCACGAAAAACCATCACTTCTGTCCTTTTTGCATTAAAACTTAAAAAATTAAGAGCCAACCAAGCCTTTATGACATCAAGACACTCGAGTAGCGTTCTGAGAGTGGCTTTCCATTTAGAGGCATATAAATCTGGCTATCGTCCTTACACTAACGGTCAAAGTTTGTAGTCAGTAAGATGTTTTTTTTCAGTTGATCAAAAGTGTCAGTAAAGACATTTATAATGTTACAAAAGATTTACATTTCAAACAAATGATGTTCTTTTGAGAGTTCTATTCATTAAAGAATCCTGAAAAATAATAAATCACATATTCAACATTGATAATAAGAAATGTTTCCTGAGCAGAAAATAAGCATATTAGAATGATTTGGAACGAGCAGAAATCTGTGAGAAATATAATAACCCAAAGACAAAAGAACTGATAAAAAATAAGCTGTTATGTAGGAGCAATAGCCTCGTGGGCCCTGTTGTGTCATATGCCAAAGCTGTGCACAAGGCAACCCGCGTTCGAGGCTCAGCTTGCGTGTAAAGCTTATTAATTTGATAATTAATGGAGTCATCAGCGACTAATGGACGTCGACTCAACTTTACACTCCACATACCGACTTTGAAAAGTCTTTCATAACGTTAGAGTTCATTTTATTGTTGTTATCATTTTCTTTTTTTATATTTAATATTAATATAAATATAATTATATTAAATATTTGTTTGTTTATTTTTTTAAACAGCCCAAGTATGCACACATTTCTATAGAATGGTGCATAAACAAATTCATAAGGAGGAAAAAAACTGAACAATAAAACTGCTCCATTGTGTATTCCAAGTGATCAAGTGTTCCATTTAAACACATTTCAAGGGGTCTGCCAGTAGTGGGCACTCTTGTAACATAAGCAATAACGTACATTGAGTGAACGAGACGGTTCACTCAATATACCGTCTCGGGAAGGGCATAAAAAAGGAAGGGCATAAAAAATTGGACTTAAGCGCTGCCCAAGTATGCCTAGTAATGCTGCATTCCAGGCGAGGTTGGACGTGGGAATATCCCAAATGAAATGTCCCACTTCAGACCTCAGAGGGTTCCAGGCAATCAGAGATCACGTTCACGTTGACCACAGATGGCACACTTCATATGCACTTTCGGCCTTGTGGACTTACAATGGCTGCCGCGTGCACATGTCCGTTAAATGGTACTTCAGCGCTGGGAAGATGAATCTGTATTTAAACTGGGTCATTAATGTAGTAGAAATGTGAAATTATTTTTAAATTTGGTGCCTTCTAGACTGAGAAAACACAGAAAATGTATTTTTGTCTCATGGGGATGAAAGACAACAATTCCCAGCATGCACTTCTCTGCCCTCCTACTCTAGGCATGGCTACAGGATTACTGGATCACTTGCCCACCGCTTTCATTTTCATAAAATCAGTTCAGTTAGAGACGCTACAATTAAAAACTGAACGTGTCTGTTCGATATAATATGAGTCGATTGAGTGTCACGGCACAAACGCAGCAGGAGTCGGATTACATTCATCACATGAGCTGAGGTAATAAACGGGATTCGCGGCTGCGGCTGCATTCACAGCGCGTGTTCAAGTCATGTCTTTGGAAGCTTAACTTTCATAGGAAGTTCATTTGAAAAGTTGAAACACTCACTTTGGTCTCCACCGCTCCGTTTACATGAATCTCCGCAGCTCCCGAGCCGAGTGCTGTGAGTGCGATGTTGAAAACATGTGGAAATAGCGCCTCCTGCTGGCTGTAGTCTTCAGCCTCTGGACAAAAACTCCTCCGAAGACGCAAAATGACGATATTTGCGTCATCGGAGCAATTTTTCCAGAAATAAAATAATTGTTGTACATAGCAACCCTAGAAACCTCCCACAACAGCTTAGAATCGTGGCACCGAGTTTTGCCTTTCCCTAAAAGAAATAAAAAATCTTAATGAATGAATAGATCTTTGTTGTATTTAATATTTATAGAGGCTGTATCATTGCTGTATTGTCTTTTATAGGCATGAGCGGATCAACACTCGGAAAACCCTGATCATTGAGATCTGCTCTGATGATGATCTGGTGAACCTGGAGGCTTTAGATGAGGTATTTAGATGATCTAGGCTTTCGCTTTCTCAATCGTACAAATAATTTCATAGTACACGTTCTGGGACTTATTGAGCATGATCAGTGCATGTTATTTCAAAGAAGATGAGTTGCAAATGCCATTTCATATTTGAAGTTTAAATGTTTAAAAAAAAAGTTTAAATTCCGCTCAAATGATGTGAATTCAGTGACTCTCTGGTAGTATAAACAACAAAGACACATTTCCATCTCCAGCATCTCTCTTTAATAGGAAACCATCATTACACATCTTCAGAAGCGGTATCAGGAGCTGCAGATCTACACGTATGTCGGTGATATCCTCATAGCACTAAACCCCTTCCAGAACCTCAGCATCTACTCTCCACAGGTGAGATGAACAACATCCGGCTGTACAATAGGGCATAATCGATGTCTAATGCATACATTTTAGATCAAATGCGCAATTCATGTGGCAACCACTTCAAGTTGGCTCTCTGAATCAAAGCTTTCTTGTAGAGAGTGAACTAAGATGTAGTTTCCTGTCTGAAAATGTCTCTGTTCTCAGTTCTCAAAGCTCTATCATGGGATGAAACGCTCCACTAACCCCCCACACATCTTTGCCACTGCTGATGCAGCCTATCAGAGCATGGTCACCCTCTCCAAAGACCAGGTACTGCTTTCTGTGTGTCTGACCTGTCATTTCTGAAACAACACACAGTAGGCTGTCTTAGTTTTTTAATATTCATGTGTAATTCCCCTATCGTCTCTTTTTTGAACAGTTTACACTAGTTTAATATATTTACTAACAATATAGTCATTCAAAAATTTGGGAGCAGTGAGAGTTAATACGTTTAAAAAGTTTTTTTCAAAAAACAACCCAATCTGGGTGGGTAAATATAGGACAGAACACATGCTGGGTTAATTTTACCCAGCCAAATGGGTTGATTTTGCATAATTGCTTCATTTTTACTATAATACTAGCTCTTTTTTTTTACGTCACACATTAATTTTTGTTTACGGATTAAATTAAATCTTTAAACTTTTAAAATACTCCACACAAGTTTTCATAATTTCTTTATTTTCCATATTTTATATAATTTTTAATTATGTTGCCTACATTTAAGGTCGTTAAAGAAATTAGAAGTATAAATTAACATTAAACCAGTAATTCAAGTGTAATCGACCAGTCTCTCGCAAAAAGCCTGCAATAAATAACTCAAACACTGGGTTGACACATCTGCCCCATGAGCTGAGTAACACAAAAACTACCCAAACACTGGGTTGTTATGTCTGACCCAAGAGCTGGGTAACACAAAAACTACCCAAACACTGGGTTGACACATCTGCCCAATGAGCTGGGTAACACAAAAACTACCCAAACACTGGGTTGTTATGTCTGACCCAAGAGCTGGGTAACACAAAAACTACCCAAACACTGGGTTGTTACGTCTGACCCATGAGCTGGGTAACACAAAAACTACCCAAACACTGGGTTGTTATGTCTGACCCAAGAGCTTGGTAACACAAAAACTACCCAAACACTGGGTTGTTACGTCTGACCCATGAGCTGGGTAACACAAAACTACCCAAACACTGGGTTGTTATGTCTGACCCAAGAGCTGGGTAACACAAAAACTACCCAAACACTGGGTTGTTATGTCTGACCCAAGAGCTGGGTAACACAAAAACTACCCAAACACTGGGTTGTTATGTCTGACCCAAGAGCTGGGTAACACAAAACTACCCAAACACTGGGTTGTTATGTCTGACCCATGAGCTGGGTAACACAAAACTACCCAAACACTGGGTTGTTATGTCTGACCCAAGAGCTTGGTAACACAAAAACTACCCAAACACTGGGTTGTTACGTCTGACCCATGAGCTGGGTAACACAAAAACTACCCAAACACTGGGTTGTTATGTCTGACCCAAGAGCTGGGTAACACAAAAACTACCCAAACACTGGGTTGTTATGTCTGACCCATGAGCTGGGTAACACAAAAACTACCCAAACACTGGGTTGTTATGTCTGACCCATGAGCTGGGTAACACAAAACTACCCAAACACTGGGTTATGTCTGACCCATGAGCTGGGTAACACAAAAACTACCCAAACACTGGGTTGTTACGTCTGACCCATGAGCTGGGTAACACAAAAACTACCCAAACACTGGGTTGTTACGTCTGACCTATGAGCTGGGTAGAAAAAAAAAACCCAAGATTTTTTAGAGTGAATGAAGCAAAAAAAAAAAAAAAAAAACCTAAAGACATTTATATTTTTATTTCAAATACATGGTGTTCTTTACAACTTTCTATTCATCAAAAAACTGAAAACTGAAAAAACAATATCACACATTCAACATTGATAATGATAATAAATGTTTAACATAAATCAAATTTTTTTTTACCACATCACAAATTACTGTGTAATAACATTAAGTGGTGTAAATTAAATTTAGTTCCTTTTGGGGGGAAATAAAAATCTATGTATGTGCTGGCTCTGTGCATTAATGAGTGTTTCTATGTGTTCATTGTTTTTGTCTGTGCAGTGCATAATCATTAGTGGAGAAAGTGGCGCTGGTAAAACGGAGAGTGCGCACCTCATCGTCCAACATCTCACATTTCTGGGCAAGGTACAGTTCTCACAACTTTGATACACTACCTGATACAATTCATAAATACTCATATGCTTCAAAGAAATACTTCAGTAACCGATCTTTCATGTTTGATTATGGGATTCTTGATGATTTTCCCTCTAGTGAGGTAATCAACTAAGCTCTTCAAGCATCATCTGTTGTTTTCTATTTCAAGGCTAATAATCGCACACTTCGGGAGAAGATTCTTCAAGTGAACCCCCTGGTGGAGGCGTTTGGTAATGCGTGCACGGCCATTAATGATAACTCCAGCCGCTTTGGAAAGTACCTGGAGATGAAGTTCACACCCACAGGGGCGGTGATGGGTGCCAAGATCTCTGAGTATCTTCTGGAAAAATCCAGGGTCATCAAACAGGCTACGTGAGAAAACACTTTGCCTAGATCTGTGGCCATCAGAACGTTAAAGTCAACATGGAACACTGCTTGCAACCCATTTTACTTCTGTCATGTAAAATATTTCACAATTATGAAACATAATATTAAAGGGGTCCTTGATTATGATTTGACCTTTTTTTACTTAAGTGTGTAGTGTTGCCGTTTGAGCATAAACTACATCTGCAAAGTTATGACGCTCAAAGTTCAAAGCAAAGGGTGATATTTTCTTTTGCAGAAGTCGCTTTTTAAAGACTACAACAAACGGCAGGTAGGGACTACAACGAGCTTATTCCCGGGTTGGTGACATCACAAACCCAAAAATGTACATAAACCCCACCCCCGAGAACACGCAACAAAAGGGGGAGAGGCCATGTTGGGCTTCTTTAGAGAAGAGGAAGAGTTGTTGTAGTACATTTGAGAGTCTGCTCAAGCTGTCGCATCCGTCTATGCACATTTATTGCTATACAGTAGGTAACACAAATGCAATAGCATGTCATAAAAGCAAGAATACCAACAAGTTATAACCGTAATTAAACTAAACTATTATTTATTCATGCAGCATTTATTCTCTGGCTCTGAAGTCATCTGTGGCGGCGCTTTAAATAGCTGCGGCTCGGAGGCTTGCTCCAAACTCATTTCGTTGCATTGTACTTGTAGATGTGTAATGACAATAAACTTGAATCTAATCTAATCATCTTACAACAGTTGTCATCATGACAGAATATGCTAATCAATGATTATTATCATCAGCTACATAAATTCATCAACTATCCATTCAGAAAAGTCCTGTCTTATTCTACATGTTGTCACTTCTTCTTGAGTCTCTCCATCATTGTCTGACTCTGGTTTGAGCATAAGAGGCTGAACAGTTTCTGACATTTTCAGAGTGTGTCTGCGTGAGGTAATCAGAGCTGCTAACACTAGCTCTTGAAGCTCCGCCCTCTTCCTGAAAGTGGGCTGGAAGCAGCAGCTTATTTGCATTTAAAGGGACACTCGCAAAAACGGGACCCCTTTAACAATAGAAACATGTAGGTCAGGACTTGAATTTTACCTTTAGGGGATTGATGGGATGGTGAAAATGGTGAAAAAAGTGTTCTTTGTCAAAAAAAATCATTTCCAAGAGGTTTTTCTTTGGAATTATAACGTGTTCGGCTGAATCGTTCACCATAAGACTGGTTCAATTTTGATGTCATGTTGACTTTAAACTTTATAACAATTCTTTCCCACATTTTTGTTTTTACATTTATTACTCTTTCACAGATAATATTTTCTTTTGCAGGGGCGAGAAAAACTTCCACATATTTTACTATATCTATGCTGGTCTTTATCACCAAGACAACCTTAAGAAATACAGGCTACCCAACAAAACTGCCCCCAGGTTCTTGCCTTTATTTCTAACAAACTCTTACTAGATACAAATCTAGTTAACGGATCTACAGTACTACTGACAAAGATCAGAGACTCATGTTAGTTTTCTGCTCTTCCAGATACATTGATGGTGTTAATGGTAAAGTAATGCAGGACATCATCTCTAGCAAACTCTACAAGGAGCAATTTGGTGCCATTCAGGACTGTTTCCGGATCATAGGATTTACTGAGGAGGTACAGCTATAATCTTATTTATATTTCTTAATCATATGCAATTATGCAATAATTATTAAAGGAATAGTTCCCTAAAAAGAAATGAGAATGTACACACCCATGTCGTTCCAAACATGTTTTCATATCTTTCTTCTGTGGAACATAAGAAGATTAAGAAATATTTTGTTCATAAAATTAAAGTCAATTGGGTCCAAATTATTTGGATCCTAACCTTCCTCAGAATATCTCCTTTTATGTTTGAAATGACATAAATGATGACAGGATTTTTTTTGGTTGAAAAATTTTGCATGTCAGGCTTTCTTCCATGTTTATTGCATACTTCAATATATGTTTTGTATTTTGATATACAGGAAGTGAATTCTGTGTACAGAATTCTAGCAGCCATTTTAAACACAGGAAATATTGAGTTCACATCCGCAAGCTCCCAACATCAGAGCGACAAGAGTGAGGTGCCCAACTCCGAGGCTTTAGATAATGGTAAGTGCCGTATTTAAATGATTATTTTCATGCATGTTAGTTTCTAGGTTGGCATTTACAGAACCCACAATTTCCTCATGACATAAATCTCACAACTTTGTCATTAATGAATTGGCATATGAAAGATAGGTAACACTTTACAATAAGGTTTTATTTTTTTTTACATTAGTTAATTTATTAACTAACATGAACTAACCATGAACAGTACACGTGTTACTGTATTTGTTAATCTTTATTAACGTTAGTTGATATAAATCCAGCTGTTCATGATTTGTGCATGTTAGTTCACAGTGCATTAACTAATGTTAACAAGATTTGAATAATGCATTAGTAAATGTTGAGATTAGCATTAACAAAGATAAATAATTGCTTTATAAGTGCAGTTCATTATTAGTTAATGTTAACTAATGTAGTTAACTAATGAACCGTATTGTAAAGTATTACCGAAAGATAAGAGTTACAGATCCATTCCTGATGTTCTTCTTTTTGTATTTGCTGTGGACAGCGGCCTCTCTGCTCAGTATCGGCTCTGAGGAGCTTCAGGAAGCTTTGACCTCTCACTGCGTGGTAACTCGAGGAGAAACCATCATTCGCACCAACACTGTGGACAAGGCCACTGATGTGAGAGACGCCATGTCTAAAGCCCTGTACGGACGCCTCTTCAGCTGGATTGTGAACCGCATTAATGCTCTGCTGCAGCCTGACACTAACATCTGGTATGGCAAAATATTATCACCATCATCAGAATTGCATCCTTCAGTTTAATATTAAAATATAGCCAAGCCTACGATGTTACAAAGCCCTTTAGCAGATCATAGACATGGTGAATGGAACATAGTGCACTATACAGGGGATAGGGAACAATTCAGTGTAAAAATGTTTTCCATTGGTGTGAATGAAGTCTGGTTTCTTGTTAATGTCTAATGAGACACGACAGCACAGAGCGGATCATGTGATCGAGTCGGTTCAGAGACACGACAGCACAGAGCGGATCATGTGATTGAGTCGGTCCAGAGACACGACGGCACAGAGTGGATCATGTGATCGAGTCGGACCAGAGACACGACAGCACAGAGCGGATCATGTGATCGAGTCGGTCCAGAGACACGACAGCACAGAGCGGATCGTGATCGAGTCGGTCCAGAGACACGACAGCACAGAGCGGATCATGTGATCGAGTCGGTCCAGAGACACGACAGCACAGAGCGGATCATGTGATCGAGTCGGTCCAGACACACGACAGCACAGAGCGAATCATGTGATCGAGTCGGTCCAGAGACACGACAGCACAGAGCGGATCATGTGATCGAGTCGGTCCAGAGACACGACAGCACAGAGCGGATCATGTGATCGAGTCGGTCCAGAGACACGACAGCACAGAGCGGATCATGTGATCGAGTCGGTCCAGAATCACGAGAGCACAGAGCGGATTATGTGATCGAGTGGGTCCAGACACACGACAGCACAGAGCGAATCATGTGATCGAGTCGGTCCAGAGACACGACAGCACAGAGCGGATCATGTGATCGAGTCGGTCCAGAGACACGACAGCACAGAGCGGATCATGTGATCGAGTCAGTCCAGAGTCACGACAGCACAGAGCGGATCATGTGATCGAGTCGGTCCAGAGACACGACAGCACAGAGCGGATCATGTGATCGAGACAGTCCAGAGTCACGACAGCACAGAGCGGATCATGTGATCGAGACAGTCCAGAGTCACGACAGCACAGAGCGGGTCATGTGATCGAAGTCGGTCCAGACACACGACAGCACAGAGCGGATCATGTGATCGAGACAGTCCAGAGTCACGACAGCACAGAGCGGATCATGTGATCGAGTCGGTCCAGAGTCACGACAGCACAGAGCGGATCATGTGATCGAGTCAGCACAGAGACACGACAGCACAGAGCGGATCATGTGATCGAGTCGGTCCAGACACACGACAGCACAGAGAGGATCATGTGATCGAGTCGGTCCAGAGACACGACAGCACAGAGCGGATCATGTGATCGAGTCGGTCCAGAGACACGACAGCACAGAGCGGATCATGTGATCGAGTCGGTCCAGAGACACGACAGCACAGAGTGGATCATGTGATCGAGTCGGTCCAGAGACACGACGGCACAGAGTGGATCATGTGATCGAAGTCGGACCAGAGACACGACAGCACAGAGCGGATCATGTGATCGAGTCGGTCCAGAGACACGACAGCACAGAGCGGATCGTGATCGAGTCGGTCCAGAGACACGACAGCACAGAGCGGATCATGTGATCGAGTCGGTCCAGAGACACGACAGCACAGAGCGGATCATGTGATCGAGTCGGTCCAGACACACGACAGCACAGAGCGAATCATGTGATCGAGTCGGTCCAGAGACACGACAGCACAGAGCGGATCATGTGATCGAGTCGGTCCAGAGACACGACAGCACAGAGCGGATCATGTGATCGAAGTCGGTCCAGAGACACGACAGCACAGAGCGGATCATGTGATGAGTCGGTCCAGAATCACGAGCACAGAGCGGATCATGTGATCGAGTCAGTCCAGAGTCACGACAGCACAGAGCGGATCATGTGATCGAGTCGGTCCAGAGACACGACAGCACAGAGCGGATCATGTGATCGAGACAGTCCAGAGTCACGACAGCACAGAGCGGATCATGTGATCGAAGTCGGTCCAGAGTCACGACAGCACAGAGCGGGTCATGTGATCGAGTCGGTCCAGACACACGACAGCACAGAGCGGATCATGTGATCGAGTCGGTCCAGAGACACGACAGCACAGAGCGGATCATGTGATCGAGTCGGTCCAGAGTCACGACAGCACAGAGCGGATCATGTGATCGAGTCAGCACAGAGACACGACAGCACAGAGCGGATCATGTGATCGAGTCGGTCCAGAGACACGACAGCACAGAGAGGATCATGTGATCGAGTCGGTCCAGAGACACGACAGCACAGAGTGGATCATGTGATCGAGTCGGTCCAGAGACACGACAGCACAGAGCGGATCATGTGATCGAATCGGTCCAGAGACACGACGGCACAGAGCGGATCATGTGATCGAGTCAGCACAGAGACACGACAGCACAGAGCGGATCATGTGATCGAGTCGGTCCAGAGACACGACAGCACAGAGCGGATCATGTGATCGAGTCGGTCCAGAGACACGACAGCACAGAGTGGATCATGTGATCGAGACAGTCCAGAGTCACGACAGCACAGAGCGGATCATGTGATCGAGACAGTCCAGAGTCACGACAGCACAGAGCGGATCATGTGATCGAGTCGGTCCAGACACACGACAGCACAGAGCGGATCATGTGATCGAGTCGGTCCAGAGACACGACAGCACAGAGCGGATCATGTGATCGAGTCGGTCCAGAGTCACGACAGCACAGAGCGGATCATGTGATCGAGTCGGTCCAGACACGACAGCACAGAGCGGATCATGTGATAGAGTCGGTCCAGAGTCAACAGCACAGAGCGGATCATGTGATCGAGTCGGTCCAGAGTCACGACAGCACAGAGTGGATCATGTGATCGAGTCGGTCCAGAGACACGACAGCGCGGATCATGTGATCGAGTCGGTCCAGAGACACGACAGCACAGAGCGGATCATGTGATCGAGTCGGTCCAGAGACACAACAGCGCGGATCATGTGATCGAGTCGGTCCAGAGACACGACAGCACAGAGCGGATCATGTGATCGAGTCGGTCCAGAGACACAACAGCAAGGATCATGTGATCGAGTCGATCCAGAGACACGACAGCACAGAGCGGATCATGTGATCGAGTTGGTTCAGAGACACGACAGCACAGAGCGGATCATGTGATCGAGTCGGTTCAGAGACACGACAGCACAGAGCGGATCATGTGATCGAGTCAGTCTAGAGACACGACAGCACAGAGCGGATCATGTGATCGAGTCGGTTCAGAGACACGACAGCACAGAGCGGATCATGTGATCGAGTCGGTTCAGAGACACAATGGCACAGAGTGGATCATGTGATCGAGTCGGACCAGAGATACGATAGCACAGAGTGTGTCATGTGATCGAGTCGGTCCAGAGACACGACGGCACCAGTGTTAATTTCGTTAACGAAGACGATGACGAAAAATATTCGTCAACGCCCACTTTTTCTGTGACTAAAACGAGACGTTGACAAGCTAAACTAATATCTGATGATAAAAACTATGACGAAACGTATGCCGTTTCTTTGTTAACAAGGACGACGGGACTATAATGTTATTTGAGGAATGTCGGACATTAAAAACACATGATCTCTTCAAATGCTGTCTTTCAAAAATGTGCGTCCGTCAAGGAATGTGTCTGCATTATCTGATCTCTCTGAATCTGACAGCGCAGCAGCGTCACAAGAAATGCGGGTGGTCTAGGCAATCAAATCTCGAACTAGCGAGCTTGATGCAACGCAGCGTTCTCGTGTAGACTAATTTGAAAATGACCACGCAAAGAACGATCTTCGATAGGAATAAATGTCAAAAAAGTACAAACTTAAAAGACAGAGCAGAGATCGAGTTAGTCAGTAAAATCCCCAGCCAACAGGTAATTTTACTAAAGCTGTTGATGGAGTGGAAGTTGTGGAACAGCAAGTTGATGGGCACATTGAAGCAGGTAAAAACACAGCGCCATCGTCCCCACCGATTTTAGGTTAGTTTGATTATAAACCTGATGGATGTATATTGCTTTTTATGTTTGAACAAACTCTAGCCTATATAAAGCTGAAATATTTCAATCGTGTTGCGCCATCATCATGTAAGCTTATCATTTTACGCTTTTTAATCATTGTTTTTAAAACATTCTGACACATTAAGCAGCGAGGGAGAATTAATTCAGGTTAATGCGCATGTTAAATTAGACCTGATACGCGGCGCACCTCATACAGTGCATGAGTTCCTTTCGTGCCTTGTGCTTGAACGTTCAAATACGCTTAGTGTCAAAATCTTTGTCTTTGCGAGTGTCCTCGTACACTTAGTCATTTGTGTCTTTAAATAAACGTTAACAGTTTACAATAAAACATGTGTAGTAGTGGGATCCTGGTAGACTATTAATGAGGTCTTAAAGGTAATAGTTCACCCCAAAATGAAAAGTCTATTATCATTTACTCACCCTTAAGTGATAAAGGGATATGTAGCATTGCACAAGTGCTACTAACTAAGAGTGCAATGTCAATACAACCTGATTTAAATTTCGCACAAGCTTAATTGAATTGGTCTAAAATAGAGAAAAATTATAATGAACATTTTTGTCTAAAGACTAGATATAAAAAAGCTACCAAAAATAATGTTGGTAACGGCAGTTTGACTAAAAATAATGACTAAAACTGACAAAAAATGCAGTTACTTTTCATCGACTAAAACTAGACAAAAACTATGAAAGACAAAATGACTAAAATGTGACTAAGACTAATAAGCATTTTTGTCTGAAGACGAAGACTAAGACTAAATCGGAAATGGCTGTCAAAATTAACACTGGACGGCACAGAGTGGATCATATGATCGAGTCGGACCAGAGACACGACAGCACAGAGTGGATCATGTGATCGAGTCGGTCCAGAGACACGACAGCACAGAGCGGATCATGTGATTGAGTCGGTCCAGAGACACGACAGCACAGAGCGAATCATGTGATCGAGTCGGTCCAGAGACACGACAGCACAGAGCGGATCATGTGATCGAGTCGGTCCAGAGACACAACAGCACAGAGCGGATCATGTGATCGAGTCGGTCCAGAGACACGACAGCACAGAGCGGATCATGTGATCGAGTCGGACCAGAGACACGACAGCACAGAGGGGATCATGTGATCGAGTCGGTCCAGAGACACGACGGCACAGAGCGGATCATGTGATCGAGTCGGACCAGAGACACGACAGCACAGAGCGGATCATGTGATCGAGTCGGTCCAGAGACACGACAGCACAGAGTGGATCATGTGATCGAGTCGGTCCAGACACACGACGGCACAGAGCGGATCATGTGATCGAGTCGGACCAGAGACACGACAGCACAGAGTGGATCATGTGATCGAAATCGGACCAGAGACACGACAGCACAGAGCGGATCATGTGATCGAGTCGGACCAGAGATACGATAGCACAGAGTGTGTCATGTGATCGAGTCGGTCCAGAGACACGACAGCACAGAGTGGATCATGTGATCGAGTCGGTCCAGAGTCACGACAGCACAGAGCGGATCATGTGATCGAGTCGGTCCAGCGACACGACGGCACAGAGTGGATCATGTGATCGAGTCGGACCAGAGACACGACAGCACAGACTGGATCATGTGATCGAGTCGGTCCAGAGACACGACAGCACAGAGCGGATCATGTGATCGAGTCGGTCCAGAGACACGACAGCACAGAGCGGATCATATGATCGAGTCGGACCAGAGACACGACAGCACAGAGTGGATCATGTGATCGAAGTCGGTCCAGAGTCACGACAGCACAGAGCGGATCATGTGATCGAGTCGGTCCAGAGTCACGACAGCACAGAGTGGATCATGTGATCGAGTCGGTCCAGAGTCACGACAGCACAGAGCGGATCATGTGATCGAGTCGGTCCAGAGTCACGACAGCACAGAGTGGATCATGTGATCGAGTCGGTCCAGAGACACGACAGCACAGAGTGGATCATGTGATCGAGTCGGACCAGAGACACGACAGCACAGAGCGGATCATGTGATCGAGTCGGTCCAGAGACACGACGGCACAGAGTGGATCATGTGATCGAGTCGGACCAGAGACACGACAGCACAGAGCGGATCATGTGATCGAAGTCGGTCCAGAGACACGACAGCACAGAGCGGATCATGTGATCGAGACGGTCCAGAACACGACAGCACAGAGCGGATCATGTGATCGAGTCGGTTCAGAGACACGACGCACAGAGCGATCATGTGATCGAGTCGGTCCAGAGACACGACAGTGCGGATCATGTGATCGAGTCGGTCCAGAGACACGACAGCACAGAGTGGATCATGTGATCGAAGTCGGTCCAGAGTCACGACAGCACAGAGCGGATCATGTGATCGAGTCGGTCCAGCGACACGACGGCACAGAGTGGATCATGTGATCGTCGGACCAGAGACACGACAGCACAGACTGGATCATGTGATCGAGTCGGTCCAGAGACACGACAGCATAGAGCGGATCATGTGATCGAGTCGGTCCAGAGACACGACAGCACAGAGCGGATCATATGATCGAGTCGGACCAGAGACACGACAGCACAGAGTGGATCATGTGATCGAAAGTCGGTCCAGAGTCACGACAGCACAGAGCGGATCATGTGATCGAAGTCGGTCCAGAGTCACGACAGCACAGAGTGGATCATGTGATCGAGTCGGTCCAGAGTCACGACAGCACAGAGCGGATCATGTGATCGAATCGGTCCAGAGTCACGACAGCACAGAGTGGATCATGTGATCGAGTCGGTCCAGAGACACGACAGCGCGGATCATGTGATCGAGTCGGTCCAGAGAACACGGCGGCACAGAGTGGATCATGTGATCGAGTCGGACCAGAGACACGACAGCACAGAGCGGATCATGTGATCGAGTCGGTCCAGAGACACGACAGCACAGAGTGGATCATGTGATCGAGTCGGTCAGAGTCACGACAGCACAGAGCGGATCATGTGATCGAGTCGGTTCAGAGACACGACGGCACAGAGCGGATCATGTGATCGAGTCGGTCCAGAGACACGACAGCGCGGATCATGTGATCGAGTCGGTCCAGAGACCGCGACAGCACAGAGCGGATCATGTGATCGAGTCGGACCAGAGACACGACAGCACAGAGCGGATCATGTGATCGAGTCGGTCCAGAGACACGACAGCACAGAGCGGATCATGTGATCGAGTCGGTCCAGAGACACGACAGCGCGGATCATGTGATCGAGTCGGTCCAGAAACACGACAGCGCGGATCATGTGATCGAGTCGGTCCAGAGACACGACAGCACAGAGCGGATCTTGTGATCGAGTCGGTCCAGAGTCACGACAGCACAGAGTGGATCATGTGATCGAGTCGGTCCAGAGACACGACAGCACAGAGCAGATCATGTGATCGAGTCGGTCCAGAGACACGACAGCACAGAGCGGATCATGTGATCGAGTCGGTCCAGAGACACAACAGCGCGGATCACGTGATCGAGTCGGTCCAGAGACACGACAGCACAGAGCGGATCATGAGCAGCACAGAATGCTGTATTTAAATATGAAATGGAGGAGATTAGAAGGAGAAACTGATAGAGATTAGGAGGAAACTGAGGCTTTACTGAGCTCAACGGCTCTGGCTGAGCTGTGATATAAACTAAACACTATTGGCTGTTTGAAAAAAAGGGAGGAGCTGTTCAGTATGTCCCATCCTGTCTTCCTGTTTCAGTGGAAATTACATCAACACATTAAAAAATGCAGCAGGTTTCAAGGCACTTCAGTGGGCCTTTAAAGGGATAGTTCACCCAAAAATGAAAATTCTGTCATCATTTAGACTCCCTCAATTGTTCCAAACCTGTATAAAGGTACTAGGGAGATACTATGGTAATCAATTGCTGTCGAGATCTGCTTGATTACAAACATTCTTCCAAACCAATAGATAAATAGAAAACAATATTTTCCCTGCTGGAAAAAAAAAAAATCCCAGCCTGGTTCAGACAGGCTTTTTCAGCTGTGTACCATTGAGCTTGAATTTGTGGATCTTATGTATTAAGTTTATTTAACGGTAACTTAAATGTAATTTCTAAACTTTCATCCCAATCTCCCTCTTTGAATCTCTCCGTTACGGATGCGTTTACATGCACAAGCATATGATCTCCAGCAATGACCTCCAGTCTAACCAGCTCAGAATATTAATATCCACAGCAAAAGAAGAAAAGAGCTATAAAGAAGAGGTTTGTATAAATTTTTGATACAGAGTTACATTGAAAAAAATAATATGCAGATGATTAAAAAGACTTCAGAGAGAGTGGAAAAGCCGTTCATTGATCCGAGCGAATCCTGTCAGGCTTCAGCCACGGGCTTGTCAGAGAAACTCACGTCTTGCACCTCTATACACACAATCCAAATTCTGCCATTTCCACTCCAATCAGCAGCGCATTCAACATTATTGCCACTAATAACCTGTTAGCGTGAGCAGAAGGTGACCTCTGGTCGCTGTCTGGGGAGTTTGGAGGAGATCGCGATTGACTGAATGTTCTGAGACGAGTGCGCTGGATCTTTGTAAATTGAAATGACATGCTGAGGCAGACCTGTGTTTTTAAAAGTCTTTGTTTTTGTGTTTTCTTGGTTGACAGGTTGTGAAAAATTTAGTTGTTTGGGTCATTAGCTTGGTTATGGCCTTAATGTGTTGTGACGGTCAGCTAATGTTTGGCTCTTTGTGTCTTTGAAGTGCGGCTGAGAGTGGAATGAACGTGGGGATTTTGGACATCTTTGGTTTTGAAAACTTCAAGAAGAACTCATTTGAGCAGCTGTGTATCAACATCGCTAACGAACAGATCCAGTTCTACTTCAATCAACACATCTTTGCCCTGGAACAGGTAAGACTTTCTCTGTGCACAAACACCTTTAAGCAGGCGAATGTTCGTTTAAGTAATCTTAAACCCACCAATATTTGTCCTGGAATACATCTGCATCATTATGCATAGCAAAGAAAGAAAATGGACATTTCAGAAATCGGTGAAATGTGTAATGTTCTTTTCTCCTTAGTAGAATCTCTGCGCCTCCAGAACCATTGTTCAGTCTATCAAGTGCCGGGTTGCCAACTTTCAAGTTCACGTTGGAGTGAGATGGAGGGGAGGGTGGCGGGGGGGGTTGTTGAGGGAGGAAATGTTTTTCATTTATTTTTTTATAGATTTCGATCTGATTTAGTATCAATTCATATGTATATAGCCTACTGTATAAGGACAAATGAGTCACCTAGTAGGTGATGGCATTTCAAATGAAAAAAATAATAATAATTCCAGCCACAAAATGACTCTAATTTGCCTGCATTGGAATGATCTATTTTAACCTTAATTATTACACTAATTGTAATATAAATAATAACAAATATTAGAGGAAAAATATTTTAAGTGGTCATTAATGGACCATAATTATTGCACAAATAGTATTTAGTACCAAAAGATCTCTTTAAAATATTCAATAAATATTATTGAACTAAAACATAAAACATTTATTTAATTGAAAAATAGTTAAGGTGTATGGTCAATGAGTATGAGTGTGACCAATTAGTACAGAATACATGGGGCTAAATACAAAAAAAAAAAAACATAACATTAATGTTAACAATGTTGCATCTCCATCACTCTCCTCCATAATAAAATGATACTGTAAAAGTGGTTGACGTAATAATCAATGCATTCTTTGCTGTGCAGTTCACCAAAAATTGCTGCAAATACCTGTATAGTGAAGCTGTTGTCTATTCAAATGTATTGACAGCGGCGGTTTGTTTGGAACTATTGATCGCGCCATGATCCACGTGACCGCGCGCACCCATTTTAAAAACTTATTTTAAACACAAATATAAATCATATATAAAACTATCAAATTAGAATATTTGTGGCAAATACATTGTTGATAAGATGATTCAACTGTAAGGCCTCCAGGAAATGTAATATTTAATGCAGTTTTAGTTGTCTTTTAACATCTGTTCATATTCTTGGTGATGTTAAGGTACAGTATACATTACACATTTGTTCTGAAACATTGTGCCTGTGTGTGTTTGTTCAGATCGAGTATCAGAGTGAGGGTGTAGATGCCAGTCTGGTGGAATACGAGGACAACAGGCCCATTCTGGACATGTTTCTTCAGAAGCCCATGGGTTTACTGTCTCTGCTGGACGAGGAGAGCCGTTTCCCACAGGCCACCGACCAAACACTCGTTGGTAAGACTTTTTGCTTAGTGTTTCATCATTGCTGCATAGTCACTGAGTAAACGCCACATTAGTATGTTTATGATGTTCAGTATACATTCTTTTTAAATAGTTATGCTAAATAGCAAACCAGTATTAATTAAATAGTTCTCATTGTTAAAAAATGTTATGTATGAGATGATATGTATGTGGGATGACTATAACTTTCTAGTAATTTTGAACTGTTTTGTTCCATGTTCTGATGAATGCCTAAGATGTGTCAGTTCAGATTCTCCACTCACCTTCAGTGTTTGTAATAAAGATAAGTTTCAGGATAACCTGAGAAACAAGTACTTCTGGACACCCAAGCGTGTGGAGCTTTGCTTTGGGATCCAGCATTATGCTGGGAAGGTAAAGAGCTTTAATATTATATTTTATAAAAACTCACTCAATATCACAATTATACATTTTATTAATTTGTTCATACAGTTTTAGATGCAATTTTACTAATAAAATATAATGCAGTACAAATAACTTAAATCACATTTATAGCATGTTAATAATTATTAATGCATCATACAGCAGTTTTTTAAATAATATAGTCATACACTATATTGCCAAAAGTATTGGGACTGCCCTCCAAATCGCTGAATTCAGGTGTTCCAATCACTTCCATGGCCACAGGTGTATAAATCAATCACTAGGCATGCAGACGCTTCTACAAACATTTGTGAAAGAATGGGTCGCTCTCAGGAGCTCAGTGAACTCAAGCGTGGTGCCGTGATAGGTTGTCACCTGTGCAATAAGTCAATTCATGAATTTTCCTCACTGCTAGATATTCCAAGGTCAACTGTTAGAGGTATTATAACAAAGTGGAAGTAATTGGGAACAACAGCAACTCAGCCACAAAGTGGTAAAATCACAGAGCGGGGTCAGCGATTGTTGAGGCGCACAGTGTGCAGAAGTCGCCAACTTTCTGCAGAGTCAAGAGCTACAGACGTCCAAACTTCATGTGTCCTTCAGATTAGCTCAAGAACAGTGTGTAGAGAGCTTCATGGAATGGGTTTCCATGGCCGAGCAGCTCATCCAAGCCTTACATCACCAAGTGCAATGCAAAGCGTGGGATGCAGTGGTGTAAAGCACGCCGCCACTGGACTCTAGAGCAGTGAAGACGGGTTCTCTGGAGTGACCAATCACACTTCTCTGTCTGGTAATCTGATGGACGAGTCTGGGTTTGGCGGTTACCAGGAGAACGGTACTTGCCTGACTGCATTGTGCCAAGTGTAAAGTTTGGTGGAGGGGGGGATTATGGTGTGGGGTTGTTTTTCAGGGGTTGGGCTTGGCCTCTTAGTTCCAGTGAAAGGAACTCTTATGGCTTCAGCATAACAAGACATTTTGGACAATTTCATGCTCCCAACATTGTGGGGACAATTTGGGGATGGCCCCTTCCAGTTCCAACATGACTGCGCAGCGCACCAGGGCACAAAGCAAGGTCCATAAAGACATGGATGAGCGAGTTTGGTGTGGAGGAACTTGTCTGGCCTGCAGTTCTGACCTCAACCCAATAGAACACCTGTGGGATATAGCTGCAAAGGGTGGGCCAACTCCATATTAAACCCTACGGATTAAGAATGGGATGTCATTAAAATTCATGTTCTTGTAAAGGCAGACGTCCCAAAACTTTTGGCAATATAGTGAAATATAAGTAAAACAATATAGAAATAATATTCTCTAGATCAGTGTCCAATCCTGCTCCTGGAGGGCCAGTGTCCTGCAGAGTTTAGCTCCAACCCCAATGAAACACAGCTGAACCAGCTAATTAAGGTCTTACTAGGCATACTAGAAACTTCCAGCAGGTGTGCTGAGGCAAGCTGGAGCTTAAATCTGCAGGACAGCGGCCCTCCAGGACCGAGTTTGGACACCCCTGCTCTAGATAATTTAGGTGTCAGGTTGCTGTATCTTAAACTACAAGAAGAGATGCGTGAAAGAATGAACGATAATTAATAAACACAAAGAGCAAGAACTCAACAAAATCCATAAACGTTAACACAAAACAATGACCTGAAGAAGACTGAAGGCTTAAAGGTGCTGTATGTAATTTTTTGACTGTACTAAAGCATAAAATATTTGCAGAGATTTAGGAAACATGCTAAGTTTCTCTGAAAAACAATGCTACCGTTGGTTATTCAACTTTGAAATGTGTGCTCTGTGTCGGAATGTCTGTTTGTTTTATTTGTGTGATCCCGCCCACTGGCAATTTACCCAATAGTATTTTGACACCCTGGGTTGCCAGTTGGCAGAAAACTGCGTATTGCAGCCATGGAAGAAAGCAAATGAGCTGGGTCAGAGATCGTCGATTCAACCTGAACTAAAAATCTCTATAAACGGGAGCATATTAAAACACGGATTAATCAACTCGTGAACTTACCGTGTGTAAGTCTCCTTGCCTTACATTGTCAACTGCACTCGTTCCTGTTGCGTGTCCCATTTCAACCTCTAGCTGTCAATATTCCTGCACCTTTAAATAGATCATCAACATGACAGGGAACTGGTGTGGACTAATTAGAAACCATGACAACAAATGAAAGTCTAGAACTCGAACACAGGTAAACTGTGACAATGAAAACTAAGACATGATCGTGACAATAGGTTGATGAGATTTTTTAATTTTCTGAAGGAAGTTTTATATTAGACAAGGCTGCCTTTACTAAATCAAAAATACAGTAAAATATATATTTTTTTAATTATTGCAATTCATTACAAATGTAATTTATTCTAGTGATCAGCATCATTACTCCAGTCTTCAGTGTCACATGATCCTTTAGAAATCATTCTAATATGCTGATTATTATCAATGTTGAAAACAGTTGTGCTGCTTAAAATTGTTAGGGAAACCATATTATATTTTTTGAGGATGCTTTCATAAACACAAATACACTTTTTCATAAAAACAAATTGAAATATTTTGTAAAGTTTTATATGTCTTAACTGTTATTTTTCATCAATTTAATGCATTATTGCTAAATAAATATATATATATATATATATATATATATATATATTATATATAATAAATATAATATATATATATATATTTTTTTTTTTACAAATATTTTCACATGTCTGCTTAATAAAATAATGGTGTTTCTCTGTCAGGTCTTGTATAATGTCAGTGGATTCCTGGAGAAGAACCGTGACACTCTTCCTGCAGACATTGTGGTGGTCTTGAGAACGTCAGAGAACAAACTTCTGCAGCAGCTGTTTTCCAGCCCACTGACTAAAACAGGTACCAGAATCATTTGACATTCTTCCTGCGAGACGTTCATGTCACTTCTGCGGTGTCCCTTCTGACACCTCTCTAGCCAATCAGACTTGATTATCCGGTCAAGTACTGTGGTGCCAAAGAGCATCTATAGTGGTTTGGAGTGCCATTTTATTGGAAAATTCAGTAATGGTGTTAAAATTATCCAAGTTGCTTGAGATGCTTCAGAGTCCATTTTCATCTTCCTGTGGTCACCGGGTCATGTCAGGGCCAATGGGTGATAGGTATTGCCCTACATTAAAATTCCTAATGGTGGATTGTAAAATGTTAAGATTTGTAGGTGTGAATGTTTGTTGTAAAGCATAAAGCAATCTTTTGGAGGTGTTGTTGTTCACACTTCAGCACAGACACCATTGATTCTCTCTGTCATTGTGGCCCTCTCTACACCTGGTATTAAGATGTGTTTTGGTTTATTGGATCACAAGTAGACGAGGGAAACACATTCTCGTTTACACCTGGTGTTTTAATTTGTCTCTTTTGTCCACTTTCAACCACTTCTGTCCTGATTTCTTTGAGGGGAGGGTCTATGGGCAGGTACATGTATGTTTTTTTTCATATCTTTTGATTTAATGGACAAAATAAGCTCATGCAATTAATATGTGAACGCGACCGGAGACGACGGAAAACGGATGGAGAGCATCAGCTTTGGTTTCTGCTCTGACAGCCTCACATAGTGTGTGTTAGAAATCAGGAATGGTGAGAGAACATTGTGCTTGGTATGATTTTCATGTTCAACCCAAACTTGGGTCTTCAGCAAACAACGTTTAAATCTCGTCTGGCTAGCGCTCTTCCCATAATGTTTCTGCATTAGGTCAGTTGCAGGAGAGTAGATGGTCTTTTGTGGCTGTTTGAACGCATTCGACCACATGAGCGTTTAGACTATGAAAGCAATCCGGTCTAATGTGTTTTCAAATACCTCTGGAAGTGGTAGAAAGTGGACAAGCTCAATGTTTTAGACCCCGTTTACACCTGTACTGAGCATCGTCCATGTGCCACCAAAATGCATCTTAATACCAGGTGTAAAACAGGCCCTATGTGACAGTTTTTTGCTCCTACGCTAAAGGTCAATCTGAGGTCCACAGAACTGCTGAGAGGTCACAATACTGAGGCTATGTCCACACTAGTGCGTTTCCATTTTAACATGGCATTGAAAATAAAATCCTCATCCATACTAGTATTTCCAGTGCATTTCAGAAATGATCTCTGTCCCCACTACACGACTGAAAACGCTTGTCACATGACCATTCATGTACACTGGGCATGCACGCCGCCTGAAATGAGATTTGTTGCCAATTGCTCTAATAATAGTTTGCCTCTTGTGCATGTTGGCAGCTGCAGTATTATAAAATGAAGAGTTTAACTCCTCAATTGTGGCTTCTAAGAAAGACAACAAAGTCTGCAAAGCTTGCAGTTCCGTCTCCATGTTATTAGCCCCTTTCACACATACAGTCTTTACTGGTAAATTACCGCTAAGAGATCATGTGTGAACAGGACCTTTTAAAAAAAAACGGTTCTGGCAATTTAACAGTAAGGGAAGTTGTAACATTAACAGTAAATTACCGGTTATGATGCTGTGTGTAAACGCAGAATGAAGATTACCGGTATGAGCAAGTCTTTTTTTAGCGTGTTGCGCTCGAGACCCAGCCTTCTTTTCCATTCATCAGCGCTGCGGCTCTGCAGTGGGATACACTCCTTGTGGTTTTAAGAACAAACTCATTCTGTTAGATCATCCCCTCATGCCTGTCGCTCTGACGTAAAAACTAAATGTTGGCAAATTGAGCAGATAGTGAAACTGAAGAGGTGAATGAAGACAGCGGCTCAGCGTTTAAAGGTCATTTTCCGATGACTGACATCACAGAATTTACTGGTATTTTGCTGCTGATGTGTGAATGGTCTCTTACCGGTAAAAAAAAACTGTTGCTTGTGTGAACAACATTTTGTTACCTGTAAAGTCATTCTGTGTAATTTACGGTAGTTTACCACGATTGCTGTGTGAAAGGGGCTATAGAGTGGTGCAGGTAAAAAAATCAGTTTGAAGCCCAAAACACGGAAGCAAGTTTGAGCACTTCCGGTTCCCTCGTCCTGAAGTCAATGGGTTTTTTGAATGGGGTTTTGTTTAAATGGCTGAAATAAGTTCTGTGGTGAACACAAGCTCAAGACACGTTATTCTTAAAATACATCAGTATTACCCCACTCGTGATTTTTTTAAGATGTTATGTGTCTTGAAAAAGTTGCTAAATGAGACTACAGAGGCTGTCGAGTGGAAAGGTAAACTCAGGTAGGTAAAAGTAAAAAAGTTTAAATATGAAACACATTAGTATAAAAGTATATGAAATGCTAAGATTGGGTAGCAGGGTTGCAGAGTTAGCCTAAATAAAGCTAGTTCAGAGCTAGTTTGGGACCAAATGTAGTTATTGATAAAAGAAACACATTTTGATCTTGATTGAATTTATGGGAAATATAAGTTTATGTAAACACAGTATGGTACTCACATTGCATATAATAATGCAGCACATAAAAGTAATCACACATTACCGGTCAAAAGTTTGGAGTAATAATAAAATGTCACTATCAATAAAATAAAATAAAAAAAATTATTCAACAAGGAAATTAAATTGATCAAAGGGGACATTAAAGACATTTATAATGTTACAAAACAAATGAAAATAAATACTGTTCTATTCATCAAAGAATCCCCAAAAAAATTGTCAATTGATTGACAAAATTTGCCAATGATTATATAAAAAGATCCTGATTGAATTATTTGAACAGAGCTTTTCTTGCTTTGATAAACTATAACGTCGAACAGTACTTGATCTAATATAAATCAATTCTCTCTCTAAACATTGCTTCAAAATATAATGGCACACCAATTTGTACCCTTTTCGTGATAAGTGCCTCCCATATGGTGTGTTTGTGGGAGTATTGAGTTTATGGAAATTCAGCACCCTTTTGAAAATGTCTGGTCTGACTTGCTGATGTTGCTGTAGAGCATGATTGCGTGAACGTAGTGTGTAAATGTTCAAACTCAAATAAGTCAGCTGAATTCATATATTCTCGCCACTTTTTGCGTGTCTCTCTCTTTCTCTGTTTCTCTCTCTCTCTCTTTATAAATACAAATCTCTCCCCCTATTATCTCTGGAGTGGCTGATCTCCAGACAGAAGAATAGTGCAATAGAATGGAAGGAAAGAGCTGTGGATGGATGTGTTTTCATTTCCTCTAAGCTGTCCGCTAGGCTCCCGCTGGTTCTCTGCTATCTTCTGGAGTTTGGGATATTCCAGCGATAAGATTTTCAAATACCCCGAGGAAGAAAAGCAGCTATTTAGCCCAGTAAACTGCTTTTCCTCTGCTATCGTTCTGCCAGGCAGGTGCTTAATAAAGCCAAGAGTTGCCAGACGGTCACTAGACTTAGTGAGGTGTGAATAGGAGCATATTGGGTAATTATAAGATGTGTATTTTCATACATCTCTTTAGTTAAGCCATTATGTAGCTGGCCGCTGCCTACGGCTACCTGTTAATGAGTGTGTATAGTGGGAACACAATGAAAAGCGCAGGGATTTGAAGAACCAGAGTGTTTTTAAATTAATGTGTTGAGCTTACGATAAAGTGTTGGTTAATTCGCTAAATGGAACGGGATCATTTCATTGGTCAATTTTCAGGTGTGTGTGTGTGTGTGTGTGTGCAAAGAGAGATAATTTAATGGTTGCTTCCCATTTCACATCCCATATCATATATTTTTGAAATAATATGAAAAATTGTATGGATGATTTACTATGTCAGTGGGGTTTTTTTAGTTATAGGTATAAAATAAACATTAATATTGAGCAATAATGAACATGATATTTAACATAGATATGTATATAGAATATAAATATGCATTCACATGAGCATAGAAATGCTCTGATCTGAAGAACTGTAATGAAACATCAACAACTTTTCTAATCCTCAAAGGACCTCCATTTAGCAAACTCATGACAACTATGCAGAAAAGAGGTTATTTTGATTAATCTGATGTGCTACAAAGAATCACTGCACCTTTTTTATATAATGTAGCCATAATCTTCCTTGTACTTAAATAACCTGATCATTTGAACCTGCAGGGTAAAATACCTGGTGGGTTTAATTTGCATATATTTTCCTTATTCTGTATTTTTGCTGTTATCTCTAAAGTTCTGGCAGAACCTGATTTAATCTGTCCTTGGTGAAGTACATCTGCCTCATGAGAGTGCAGCGTGAGCTCGGACCACTAGGGGTCAGGCTTGATGATTCAGCCACATCTCAATCACAGATCAGGCCTGTGGTGGTTATGCATGCTGTTCTGGTGTCAGTGATGTGTAGCATATGCACATGCATGCTGTAGAATCATAGCATGATCATAAGACCTGCGCTGAATAAATGATATTTGTGAAAGTGCTGTAGAGGTCCATTTTATAATTAAATATTTATAGTGTTTTCATTTCAGTAATAGGCCATTTACAGATGGGTAACCATATTTAAAAGTATTTTATTTATTTATTTATTTATTTATTTATTTTGAATTGTACATGGTACAGTTGTAAACCTATGATATTTGTATGGTACTGATCCATCAATTTAGGTTAAACTAAAAGTTTGATTTAAAAAACTACCTAGAGGTCATATAATATTAAAGATTAAAAGTCCATTATGTGCTTGAAAACTTTCATGACAATGTTTCTTAACATACCTTTATAAAGTTTACTTTGTAATACGATTTTTTTTAAGGTGTGGCTCCTATAAGGCTTATCGGGCTATCTTAAATAGTGAAATAACATTCCTTTCTTGCTTACTCTCTTGACTTGATATTTAAAGTTTTGAACATGCTGATTTGTCTGCAGTGAAGTTTTGCAGTTGCTTGTGTGTGTGTGTGTGTGTGTGTGCGTTAGTGATGCGGTTTGCGTTCCAGTTAATCGCGGGTGGATGAGAGATATCACTGTGTTTGTTTGATAAAGACATATTGCGAGCCCTGTGGGCGATTCATTCCGGTTGCTGTTTTTCCACACGTTTTCAAAACAATTCCCACATGTACTGACGAGGGAGCCGAAGTTCATTATAATATGCAAAACTGTTATCCAATCAAAGCAGTGGGCGTTTACTTACAAGTCTTCAGTGCGTCACGCCCATAAAAAACGAGCGTTCCATGAGCTAGGCTCAAAACCAGGGTAGAAAATAGCCTATTTCGTATTCATTATGGTGTTTTTGAATGTAAAAACCACACAAACACTATAAGTTGACTAAAAAAACTAAACTTTTGCTTGAATCAAAGAAGCTGTCCGTATAATGTCATATCTACATTGCCATCGCACTCGTTCATAATACAACACAATTGAAAAGAAAGACAGCAGCAGCAGTAAAATATGTCTAATGCTAAGAAAGGGTGAAGAAGGACACGTAAAACAGCCTGTATCGTCATTTCCATGAGAGCTATTTCACAACGAAAACAACTCTGTAGTAGAGTTGCACGATTCTTAATAAATTGAAAAATCACTTTTATTTTGTTTCAAATAGAGATCTGAATGCCCCCCACGATTCTGAACAGACAACTAAATAAAATAACATGTCAATTACTTGAGGTTCTGACAAAATATTAATAAGCCCTTCACTAAGCCCCACCCTCCTTAGTTACTGTTGCTACGCCTGACAAGCTTTCATTTTTGGCGAACAGGTGAAATATCTGAGAGAGCAAGACAAAAGGGACTGCAGTATGCATTCGAGGGATATATCCACGACATAATATGCAACCGATTATAGAATAATGTCATCAAAATTGAAGCTAAAGTCTATAGCTGGCTCATAGGCTGACCATTCAAATGGGAAACTCACAAATCGAGGAACAGCTATGTTCCTTCACAGCAGGGTAAGTGAAATTAGAAAATAATCTAATAATTATAAATCATACAGCTTATCCATAAATCTTGTGGAATAAACACAAGACATTAGCCTGACCACTTTGCAATGATAACATTCTCCCGCTTATATTTTTAGCACCAGGCTAATGTTACTGCTTACATGGCGTGTGTATAATCTACTGCTTGATACACACCCAGCATTTCTCCCCTTGGGTTTTAGGTTTGGGGAAGGGAAAAAAATTCAACCCCGCCCTCCAAACTTTTAGGATACCGGGTATCAGATTTGCACAATCCATACGCACAACGCTTCGGCATGTTTCCCTCGCACGAAAGCTTGACAGATCTTCCGCACCTGCTTACGGTTGCTAAGCCACGATTGACCTGTGGCAGTTTTCGGGTGTGGCTTAGCGAAGTGTCAATTGCTGCATTTAAAATGTTTTAATTAATTAGAACGACTATTTAAAAAAAATGTCTCAAATATAAATACTTCACTTGTTTAATAATTGGATCATTAATCGTTTTTGAACGAATCTCTTGAATGAATGATTTAATGACAAAAACATTTTTAACAGTCCCTTGTCGCCACCTACTGGTGTAACGATGTAATTGATACAATCTTTATGTGAAGTGTGATGAAGCCAATCAGTGTATGCACATTTATGTATTTTCCTACAACAACAATTTACACTGTGCATCGATTTACAAAACAATCTGCAGTCAAATGCTCCGGACAAACATAATCCTCCGACGCAAGGGTTGAAAATATATAGGATTCAGCACATAATTGCATTTTATAACTGAATACTGTCAGTTTCAACCGGGTAACACTTTATTTAAAAGGTGTCCTTTTTACAGTGTAATTATACATTTACGTACTGAGTAACATCATTTAACAACTGAACTGTAAATGTACTTACCATAGGGTTACGGTTAGGATTAGGGTTTGTTTAGGGTTAGTTGCTTGCAATTATCCAAAATGTACTGTTATTACAACAGTAAGTACATGTATCAGTAAAGTGTGGAGGCTGTAAAGTAAAGTGTTACCTAAAACAATATTTATTGTAAAAAACAAATACATTGAATTGAGTTTAGGTGTGAAAACTGTGAACTTTAATTTCTATTTAAAAATATGTCTAATATACGAGGAAGGGAAGTATTGAACAAGGAAGGAATGGAGATGAAGAACTTTATCTTATTAAAAAAAAATAAATGTAGACAGTTTTTCTTTGGGGACATTTGCGTTTGAAAAAAGGTTGCACATCACAATATATCACATTATTGCAATAATCAGCATATGGCAAAAAAAATTTTACAATACAATTAATATTTTACAAGGCAAGCGTTGTTTAGTTTATAATTGGTTGTCGGTTGTGGATTTACCACTGTACTATTCTGGCGCTGCATTGCTTCACACTGTATAATATGGGCGTCACAATTCAGGGCTATCAAAACATCCATCAACAAACATCATAACACCCTTTACCATACCCAGCAGTTCAAATTGACCCAAGGTGAAACAAAGTGTGAAGACCCTAATGTTACCCTGGCCGGAAGAGTACTGGCTATTCTAGTTTACTCAGATCTTTAGGACGATTAACGTTTCAGAGAAATCTGTAATTCTGAGATTGAGTGGCATGAACTCTTCAATGTTGTTATATTAACATTTAGCATTGTAATAAGTTCCACAGAGGTTAGACGTCTCTTCAGACCTCTGAAGCTGCAGAATAAACACTGACGCCCATTAGAAGACCATGCTCTTGAGGTCTGCTTTGGGTCTGGGGTCAGCCTGCAGTCCACCCATGTGGTGCTGTTTTGTTAGAGGAAATGGATTATATTTGCATGAACAAATTCCCCTAAAGCCAGAGTTCTTGTGTAGATTTGGAGGTTAGGGCTGTTTGGCTTGGCCCTGTTTTAGAAAACTCCATGGGGCTTTTACTGAAGGCCTGTGGCCACACTGCGTGTATGTGTTCCTCTGTGCGGCCTTCCAGTGGATTTGCATAGAACATCTGCGTGTTAGAAGAGAGCCGTATGGTGTTCTGGTTACTGTCAGCTAGAGATGGTCGCTCTCATGGTCTCTGGAGAGGAACTGCTGGTGTTTTTGCTGTATAGGAAATTGCAGAGTGCAAATTGGACTGTGGAGCAGTTTGTACATATGGACCGAATCGAGTCAGACTGGCATATTGACATTTGCATGTTTAAGCTTACAGTTCAACTCTGTGAGGTCTGAATGTGATTAGGCTTGTGCAGCTGTATTTGAAAACTCCTTTACATTTCTTTATATTAGATTAGGTCCAGTGAAACAGAGGGTTTTAAACCAACTTTGCCTTGTTGAGCCTTAGTACCATTAAAGGGATAGTTCATAATAATGAAACCCACACAATCATAATTTCTTAGCCTCATGTCATCCCAAACCTGCATGACTTTATTTCTTCCACAGGGAGAAATGGTTTAAAGATTGTCACGTACAGGGCCGTAGGCAGGGTTGTATAATCAAAGAGGTCCCAAATTTGAGTTAGTTAGGGGGATTTGGGGACATGGTCCCCCGAGAATATTTTTATTTCTCTGATCTACAAATGTGCATTTCAAGACGTTTGAAGGCCAAAAAATAGATAAGAGCCTTAAAACCATGTCAATGGGCAGTAGATTATTTGTCAGTACCTGCTCTCTCCTCATCTCCATCACTCTTTCTTTTTCTCTCAGTCTCCTTCTCTTGCCCTGTCTCTTCCCCTCCTAAAGCCGAGCTCTGACTGATAGTCTTTTCATCTGTGGCAGTGAAGAAAGTAATAGGGTCAACTGATATTTAGCCTATATGTTTTATTAATCATTTTAACATCTTGGCCAGGGGACTACAGATGAAAAATAGCCTTTTGGCTAATTCTGGCTTTTTTACTCATGTTTGTTCATGTGTTTTTATGTCCCCTTACAAATGAATTAATCTAATCTAAAATCATTTTCTTAGACAAGTTAATTAACTAAAGGCTACGAACACTAGGTAAATAAGTTTATTAATTACACATTCATTATTAATTAGGGGTGGTGAAAAAAATCGATTATCGATTAATCGCGAGTATGTTATGGACGAGTATGAATCGATAATTAAATTTTCAAAAATCGATTTTTTTATTTATATAAAAAAATAAATAATTGCATTATTTTATTTTGTAAAAAATGTTCTACTGGGAGTTGAACGTCACGAACGCGCCCAGTTCCAGTTTGCAAGCGGTTGTAACGGCAGCCAGAGCAGGTGTGTAAAATGGAAGAACCAGGAACGAGCAACCAACCGATCTACCCAGCTCCATCTGGGCTCAAAGCAAGCGTGTGGATTCATTTTGGTTTTCATGGCAGGAGCTCTAAACATGTTGATAAAACGCATGCCGTCTGTCAACATTGCCACGCTAAACTGAAGTACTGCCACAATACGATCAACGAGGCCCACATTTCCCGCTTTCATCCAGATGAGGCAGGGTGGGTTAAAGACGACTGCCTGAAGCCCGTCATCCCGTCTGCTCCCAGGGTAGCAATAACTTGCGATGCCTGGACCTCCAGAGCCACCGTCTCATATGTGACCGTTACAGCACATCATGTCAACAGTGAGTGGAAGTTAATTTCATACGTGCTTCAGACGAGAGCTATGGATGATAGCCACACGGGCGCAAATATTTGCGAGTTTCTCAAATCTGGCGGGAGTGGGGATAGAGACACACGACCTGGTTCTAGTCACCGACAACGCTTCAAATATGAACGTGGCTGCAGAGCTTGGCAACTTTCTACATGTCCGTTGTTACACTCACACCTAAACCTCGCCTGCCAACGGCGCTGAAGTTGCCGCTGTTGCCCGACTGTTGGGTTGAGTCAGGACGGATCACCGCCGTCTTCCACCGCAGCAGCACAGCCAGTCATGTGCTGGAACAAAAGCAGGCCCTACTCGGTAAGCAAAAGGCTTAAAATTAATAAAAAAAATTAAATATTTACCTTTGTAATAGAAGTGAATCTATTTTAACGGTTGCATTCAAAGCAAGCTTTTTATTATTTTCTAAATTACCAGTAGGCTATTTAAATTAATCCAATTTCTACAGTATGTTGGTTCTGATCTACTTCCTAAAGGAAATAAGCCTTTCATTTATTTGTTATTGTTTAGTTCAACTTGATGAGTCACAACACAATGTGATATATTCATTTCTGTGAAACTACACGACACTACATGACAAGTGCTTTGAGTTGTTGTTACTCAATAAAAGAGTTAAGTAATTCAGTAGCTGACTTTTTTTTTATACTGCAATCACTTTGTAGTGTATTTTCGTTTACTGTTGTGAAATGGAAAATCAATAATTGCTAACCGAGAATCGGTAATAATCGAAAATCGACTGTAATCGAATCGGGACTTCAATAATCGTAATCGAATCGAATCGGGAAATCAGACAGATTAACCACCCCTATTATTAATATTATGCCTAATATGATAAAAAACGCTTTGTTAATGTTACTTGTCCCCTCATTTCAATCCTAAAACCGCTGTCAAATATGAAATGTTTAGATTAGGTACTTACATCTTATCTGGCACTTCATGCCGTTTACTGCAGCGTTGATTTGTGCTGAAATTCGCGCTCAGAAGCTTCTGTGAACATAAAGCCCGGCTACCTTGATTTGATTGGTCATCTCAAATATTTTGACATTGACGAGCGGTGACGGACCGTTGAGGCAGCTCAGATGAGAAGATCTTGGCGCTGTGCAATATCCTTGCACCACTAAAGTAGTGTTAATAGTATTAGGCAATTATTTCACAACATTTGTTAAGTGAAAAAGTGATGTGACGTGTAGCCAAGTGTGGTGTCCCATATTTGGAATTTGTGCTCTGCATTTCACCCATTCAAGAACACACACCCGGAGCAGTAGGCAGCCATTATTGCTGTGGCGCCCGGGAGCGATTGGGGGTTAAGTGTCTTGCTGAAAAACACCTCAGTTGTGGGTAATGAGAGTGGAAGAAAGCGCTGTTCATTCACTACCCCCTACATTTCCTACCAGTACTGATACTCGAACCCACAACATTCCGATTACAAGTCAGTCTCTCTAACTCTTAAACTGCCCCTATAAGCCTCGGCAAAATACCTCATAGCTGGCTACGGCCATTGTTACATACAGTATTATCTATTGTGTTGCCTCTTTGTTTATTTCCTGTTTATGTTGGTTACCTTGGTTTCTAAGTATGTTCTCATCTTTTTCTGGTTAGTCATTTTGTTCATTGGTGTCTTATTTAGTTCCTTGTTTACTCCATGTATTTATAGCCCAGTTGTTGTCTTTGTACCTTCATGCAAAGCTGTTATCTCTTTCCCTGCCAGTGTTTTTTTTTTTTTTTAGGTTGCACGCCGCCACCAGCATTTTTGATAATTTTCACACATTTTTCATGCCCGCCAGAATATATTGTTGTATGAATATCTGAACATGCAATATATCAAAAGAAAAAAAACAGACCCTCTTCTTTTAAACAAAACAAAAAAGTTTTATTCTAGCTTAAAGCATTATTTTTTTTATCAACACTGTCATGTGGGTAACTTTCATTAAAAAAGCAACGTTTTTGTCAATGACTACGTCTGGATCTGATTCAGAACGCATAAAAACACAGATTGAGTAGATACACCCCCAACACCCCCAAACCTCCACACTATAGCTGGTCCTGGGTCGACATTTCATTCAGTGACATTAGGCAGTTTTGATTTATATGCTGTTTAATGTTAATGCTCACCTTATTTTACATCTGCTATGATTTGTTTCTGCGTCTTCTTCATGTCTTTTGATCAGGAGATTCATAATAGCGCCCCCTACCGTATAACAGTGAAAACAGTGAAATTTACATCAATAGCGGGGATAGAGTTAAAGGGTTACTTCAGCGATTAGCATGAAGCTTTGTATCAGTAGAAACCCGGCAGTATAGAATTATGTATTTTATTTCTGGAAAAAATCCTCAGATGACGCAAATATCGCCATTTTGCGTCATCGGAGGAGTTTTTGTCCAGAGGCTGAAGACTACAGCCAGCAGGAGGCGCTATTTCCACATGTTTTCAACATCGCACTCACAGCACTCGGCTCGGGAGCTGCGGAGATTCATGTAAACGGAGCGGTGGAGCACATTTACCAAAGTGAGTGTTTCAACATTTCAAATGAATTCCTATGAAAGTTAAGCTTCCAAAGACATGAACTGAAACCGCGTCAGACTGAACAGCCGCGATTAGTTCAGCTCATGTGATGAATGTAATCCGATCCTGCTGCGTTTGTGCCGTGACACTCAATCGGCTCACTCACATTATATTGAACAGTCATGTTCAGTTTTTAATTGTAGTGTCTCTAACTGAACTGATTTAATGAAAATTAACGCGGTAGCCAAGTGATCCAGTAATCCAGTAGCCGTGCCTAGAGTTACCTCGGGCAGCAAAGCAAGTGCATTCTGGGAGTTGGTGTCTTTCATCCCCATTGGGATAAAAATACATTTTCTGTGTTTTCTCAGTCTAGAAGGCACCAAATTCAAAAATAATTTCACATTTCTACTACATTAATGACCCAGTTTAAATACAGATTCATCTTCCCAGCGCTGAAGGACCGCTTTAAGGTTTGGATTTCTCCATTTATGTTATTGTTCTTCTAGTCTTCCTGGATTATATTATTGTTTTGAAACTAAGCAGCAATTTGTAGTAATAAAAGAAACAAAGTCTGAATAAATTGAAATTATTTATCTGAATTGAAGTCTTTGAAACAACACATTTTGGCTACAACTGTGCATCAAAATGATGTGAATGCATTGAAAACAAATATGTAAAATTACATAATAAAAAAATATTTTAAAAATGTAATCGTTTTCATGAAAGTCTAATCTTTTAAATGTTATCCACAAATCATTCAAGATGCAGTGAGCGATTTCTGAGAAACACTGATATTTGAATCAACCTAAACAAACACACCCTTCCCTTCTTTGCTTCCCCACACACACACAATGTAAGAGTGGATGTCTCTTTATCATAGCTGAAGTGAAAAATAAAACGAAGATGATGAACGAACGACAGGGAAGAACAAAAAATAAACATACAGTACACGAGTATACACAAGCACACAAGCCTGTAACTGTACAAAAAGGATACAGTGACCAGTGTCATATATGGAAAAGAGCAGCATAAACATTCTTTGAAAAATTCTCCTTTTGTTCTTTAAATAAATAAATAAATATAAAATAACAGCGTAGGTGTTTGGAATGACATGAGTGTGAGTAAATGTTCACAGAATGTTTGCTTCGGGTTGGGCTGCATGATTAACCGTATTATCATTCATTAGGAAATCAATCAGAAAAATAGACGAGGTAAAACACAGGGTGTCCTCTGTCTATGAGTTGAGATTCTCTGTATCTGTGCTAATGCGAAGTGCAGTAATTCTGAATAAATGTAAAAAAGTAAAACATTTCTCAAATGACAACAATTTTTATAAATAAACGCCCACTGCTGTGATTGGCTGCTGTGAGACTTCAGTGTAAAAACCCACTGCTGTGATTGGCTGCTGTGAGACTTCAGTGTAAACGCCCACTGCTGTGATTGGCTGCTGTGAGATTTCAGTGTAAACGCCCACTGCTGTGATTGGCTGCTGTGAGACTTCAGTGGACTGCTGTGATTGGTTGCTGTGAGACTTCAGTGTAAACGCCCACTGCTGTGATTGGCTGCTATGAGACTTCAGTGTAAACACCCACTGCTGTGATTGGCTGCTGTGAGACTTCAGTGTAAACGCCCACTGCTGTGATTGGTTGCTGTGAGACTTCAGTGTAAACGCCCAATGCTGTGATTGGCTGCTGTGAGACTTCAGTGTTAATGCCCACTGCTGTGATTGGCTGCTGTGAGACTTCAGTGTAAATGCCCACTGCTGTGATTGGCTGCTGTGAGACTTCAGTGTAAACGCCCACTGCTGTGATTGGCTGCTGAGACTTCAGTCTAAATGCCCACTGCTGTGATTGGTTGCTGTGAGACTTCAGTGTAAACGCCCACTGCTGTGATTGGCTGCTGAGACTTCAGTGTAAACGCCCACTGCTGTGATTAGCTGACATCTTTGCATATGTACAAAGTATTAAATATTTAACTCGCGTGAAAACTTTTAGCATGTTTTTACTATTACACCTCTCAAGGTTAACTAATCGTGAAAAGGGTTGATTATAGCATTATATTTTGATCTATAGCTTTATATTCAGATGATCTGTAGCATTATAATCAGATGGAAGGTTGCAGTGATGAGCATTGAATGCAGTGATCTCGTCATTGCAACACGATTTAATCATAGTTTAAATAACAGATTATTTTCATCCTGAGAGAAACAATGTGAAGTTGAGCGTTTATTCACTGGTTTGATTTACTGACACACAGACAAAGAACATCTGACTATACATGGATCATTATATTAGAAATCACTGCTCACAGATCAGGCATTGGAATGAACACGGTTACTCGCATGTTGTGGAAATACAGTCGAGTCCATATCGTAAATGTCTGTTTGCAAAGCCTGCGCCGAAATTATGACTGATTTACCAAAGAATCCACAGTGAAATTTACCGAATACAAACAAATAATGATCAACGGAGATGTTCACATTGTTGAAAATAAATAAGCACATTCCTAGCATTAGGATCGTTTGGAAGGGAATGTTATCTGTAGTCCATCCTGTATCGCTCTTCTCTCCTCGTCATCTCACTAACACACCAGTGGGCGGAGCAAATGTTGCAATGATGAAGTAGGCGTTGATCTTCTTCTGCAGAGGCGGTCTTTCACCTGTCTATAGGCACATTCAACAACGAGTCGTTCTCTGGGCTTGGTTTCAATAAAAGCTGTTTTTGGACTAACAAGGAAGTTTTCAGTTCTGAAACCTGCAGGATATTGTTATAGTATTATGACTTCTTTTATGTCAAAGCTCAAGGATAATTTCATGACCCCTTTAACTCTCCGTTATTTGTGAGAAAACGCTTCCCAGCCAAACACGGAATTTTCTCTGTTTCCGTGTTTTCACTGTTAGACGCTAGGGGGCGCTATTATGCATCTCCTGAATGAGTACAGAATCTTCTGATCAAAACACACGTGAGGAAGACGCAGTAAAACAAGCGATCGTATGTAACCAGATGCATATGCAAAATAACATGATCTTCAACATTAAACATCATATAAATCAAAACTAAATGTAGCACTTGTCTAAGAATTAGCAATAGGTTTAATGGATTGCTTACTGTATGATACAGTTAGGATTTGAATGTCAGAAGATTTAGGGATCGCTAAGGAGGTAGCGGGTTATACTGAGAAACAACAGACAGACAAGATTCAATTTGAAATAGAAATATAATTGATTTTACTGTATCAAATAATTAAATTACAAAATCACAGAGACAAACAATAAAACTGACTGAAAATTCCCTCTGAGTGCACTCGTTTTTTTTTTCCTTAAATATATGCACAGACTGGTCAATTCAGTACATCAAAAAATAATAATAAAAAAAATAAAAGAAAATAAAAGAAAAAGAAAAGAATACACAAAAAGAAAGTAGTGTCTCTATCAAAAGACCTCAAGTGTTACAATGTCTCTTGATCTGGTCTATGGATGACCATACACCCTTAAGAGTTCTTTAGATTGAAATTTGTCTTGCTTCACGAAAACTGGAAAACTCAAGGAAAGGATATTGTCGTCCTCTTCATGACGTATTTTCTTCTACTCTGCTAAAGGTTTGCTTGGCTCGCTATCAAACGTGAAGTTCACAGGGTGTCACAGAAGATTGCTCGGGTGTCACGTTTCCAAGAATCAAGAAAGAAGAAAGGAGAGAAAAAGAAAAAAGAAAAAAAAAGGAACAAGAAAGACAGAAAAAACCTGGCCTCTGAATCAATAGCGTTTCACGTATACAGACACGTGGCCAACAATGGCGACGGTGAAACTCTTTGATCGATTTTTTTTTTCTCTCACACAGGCGCACCTCGATTACAGGCGTGCGTGATCATAAAATGGCGTCATGAACTGCAATGCACAAATGCCCACGCGGTTCACGTTAGACATTCACAACTAGTCGGAACAAAACTACATTTTAAAGAGAAAATAACCAGTCCACAGCAACTTAATTACTGTTTAGTAGCAGTAATTCTAATTTATTATGAAGTAATAGTCTATTTGTTATAAATTATATAGTACTGACTCACCTAGTAGATTGTATTACTCTATTCAGTCGGCTTCTTGTTCAGAATGCGTCAAAGTAATTGAATTTTGAACTTCCTTGTACTTTTCAAAGGGTTTAAATCTAAATTTGATCAGTTTGGATCACATTGATCGATCACGTCTGCTCTCTTCATCAAGGTCGTCTCTTCTGTCATCGCGCATGCTCATTGACACGCACGGCGCAAAATGACAAAGAGCTCTCATTTGTCAATCACTGAAGATTAATCTAGAACGAATTTGCGTATTTGTATTTATTCTTAATCAGTTTTACACCTCTTACTGAGTTTTAATAAGGGAATATAATACAACTAGATGGTATATAAATTAAATAATCCCCTTTACTTAACCTGTGTTACATAAATCTAATGTTATTGAATGTTTTTTTTTACTGAAAATCAAAAGTTTTTCAAAAAAACTAAAAAAAAAAGTTGCTTTTTTTATGAAACTTACCCATATTCAAGTGTTGATAAAAAAGGAATGCCCGAAGCTAGAATAAAACTTTGTTCAAAAGAAGAGGTTCATCTCTTTCTTTTGATATATTGCATGCTCCGATATTCATAAAACAAAATATTCTATGAGCTATTAAATTCTGGTGAAAACGGTCAAAAACCCTGGCGGTGGCTGGCAAAAACGCTGGCGGGGAAAGAGTTAAAAGTGCTCAAGAGTAAAAAAGTTCCTAATGACTACATTCTCCTCCAATTTTTTCTAGATCATGATAAAGTTTTTTTTTTACCCCCAAATGAAGAACAAATTATATCAGGGCCTTTATTTTCAATACGTACTCTGTTGTATTTGATCTTAGATCAGGGGTCCTTTCAGTGTTGTACTCTCAGAAGTATTACAATCTTTCAAATAGGTTTGCTACTTTTCAACATTAGCTTGACCTCAGGGCAGCGCTGTGTTAGGCCGACAAAATCCCTTGCTGCTTTTCCGACTGTGATATTGGGTCTTAGTCACACTAAACCGGCCCAGCACACCATCTCCTGATTAAAGTGGCCCACGTAGAAGAACCCAAAGCCCTTTAAAGTGGACAGAACTAACATGACTCTCAAACGGATGGCTCAAACAGCCTCTGGTCAAGATGTGGGCAGGGCATCTAGGACTGGAACGATCACATTTGCCTTTTTACCATGCTGAGTTTCAAGAATATTTCATATTTATTTAAAAGAGCAGAGAGCGTCTGAATAAGAGATGAAGTACAAGGAAAAGCCAGGAGATACGAAGGCGCTTTCCTCAGCAGAAGTCAGCTCGTGTAGACTGCTGTCTGACAACTTTGATTGTCCCCTGTGCCGACAGCTCGTTCCTGGGCTTCACACACATACGCTGGGATGAAAGGTGTCATACTGAAGCAGGGATTGCTTTATAATCCAGGGCACATTGACTATTCTGGTCAATAGAAAGGCAACACAAGTGGCAGCTTGGGCCGCTGTTCTCTGTGAGAATCTTGCTGGGCTTAATTTTCAAAGTGAATGCACAGGGCTTTCTTTCTCTTTTTTCCCTGTCTCTCATTCGGCAGCTTGTGTCAGAAGCACATGTGAGGAGAGATGCTGGGTGTCATCCTTTTTCACAGGCCTGTGACTTAACAGACAGATTGACCTGATGGGAAGAGCACACACACACACACACACACACATGATTTCCTTTCATTCATTCATGTCCTGACCTCTCTTTTGGTTTCTGTGCTCTCTCTGTAGAAATGTACTGCTGTACTGAATTTTCTTTCTTCCACATTTTAAATGATTTTAATAATTTTTCATAAATACACTCCAAAAGTGTAAACACTGAGCCTCCCAGGTACCACCAAAACATTGAGAGTGGTCTGCTCACATCCGTCAATCTCTTTCCAGTCTGAGAGAAGTGCGAGAAAAGAAGTTGGAATTTGCTGCATTCAAACCGTTAAACATTAAACAGGTCATGAACATTGTGATTCAAACGTGCTCCAATGGATGTTTCAAAACTTTCAATTATCATGTACCCATTCTGAAAGACATATGTACCAGTACACCAATCAGGCATAACATCATGATCACCTTGTGTTGGTCCCCTTTTGCTGCCAAAACAGCCCTGACCCATCGAGGCATGGACTCCATTAGACCCCTGAGGGTTTGCTGGGGTATCTGGCACAAATATATTAGCAGCAGATCCTTTAAGTCCTCCATGGATCGACTTGTTTGTTCAGCACATCCCATGGATGCTCAATTGGATTGAGATCTGGGGAATTTGGAGGCCAAGTCAACACCTCAAACTCATTGTTGTGCTCCTCAAACCATTCCTGAACCATTTTTGCTTTGTGGCAGAGCATTATCCTGCTGAAAGAGCCACAGCCACCAGGGAATACTGTTTCCATTAAAGGGTGTACATGGTCTGCAACAATACTTAGGTAGGTGGTACATGTCAAAGTAACATCCGCATGGATGGCAGGACCCAAGGTTTCCCAGCAGAACATTGCCCAAAGCATCACACTGCCTCCACACACACACACACACACACACACACACACACACACACACACACACACACACACACACACACTCAGACCAGACCACCTTCTTCCATTGCTCCGTGGTCCAGTTCTGATGCTCACATGCCCACTGTTGGTGCTTTCGGCGATGGACAGGGGTCAGCATGGGCACCCTGACTGGTCTGTGGCTATGCAGCCCCATACTCAACAAACTGTGATGCACTGTGTATTCTGACACCTTTCTATCAGAACCAGCATTAACTTCTTGAGAAATTTGAGCTCCAGTAGCTCGTCTGTTTGATCGGACCACACGGGCCAGCCTTCGCTCCTCACGTGCATCAATGAGCCTTGGTCGCCCATGACCCTGTGGATGGTTCTACACTGTTTCTTCCTTGGAGCACTTTTGATAGACACTGACCACTGCAGACCGGGAACACCCCACAAGAGCTGCAGTTTAAGAGATGCTCTGACCCAGTCGTCTAGCCATCACAGTTTGGCCCTTGTCAAACTCAAAATCCTTACCCTTGCCTATTTTTCCTTCTAACACATCAACTTTGAGGACAACATTTTTACTTGCAGCCTAATTTATCTCACCCACTAACAGATGCTGTGATGAAGAGATAATCAGTGTTATTCACTTCACCTTTCAGTGGTCATATTGTTATGCATGATCGTGTATATGAATGTGACAGGGTTGAAATGATGTTGTGCTTCAGGGTTAAGCTTATAGAGTTAATTGGAGTTGGGGGTAATAGTTTATAAATTGACTATTGAAAACCCTGTATTCGTTTAACACTGAATATTGGGGAGTTGGGAATTTACAATGAAATATTAGGTGGACGTGTCATGAACTGGTATGTGGGTGTCAAGAAATCAAGAAGTCATTAATATGTGATTCATTTACATGCATCCAGAGGCACTGCTCCACTCCACTGTGTGTGTGTGTGAGACACAGATACTGTATGTGTGTGTCAGTGTGCGTAGGTGCGTTATAAGCTGACTTCAGGGTAGATCCCCTTCATCAGACCATGATGTGTGTGTGAAAAGCGTGAAAATGCACTTATGCATTGCATGCTTGTTCCACTTGCACTAATTCATTTTGACAAATGTCCTTTAATAATCTGCACTGCGAGATGAGAGGGAGGGAGGAGGAGACCGTCTCAGACAGACAGACAGGACTAGGAAGAGAAAGAGAGGGGTGAGGAAAAATGACAGGCTGAGAGAAGCAGAGGTTCTTCTCATTTGTGTTTAGCATGACGTCATGTGACCTGACAGACACAATATCACGGCAATTACACCAGCAGTATCTGAGACCCAACTTTCTCAATGATAATAGTGTCTCATTTACCCCTCTTCAACCACAAAAATACATAAATAAATAAAAAAGATCAACACATACAGCCTATAAAATATAATTTTACCATTTAGAGATCATGTGTGATCAAAACCTATTAAGAATTACCGTTAAATCAGTTCTGACAGTTTTCCGGGTTGTGACATTATATTACCGCAAAAATGCATGTTATGGATCTTGTTGTGAATAATTCATCCTCATATATGTTTTATTTTTTTAAAAGTTGTTCTACAAGCGCATTTAGTTTTGCGTCCATCCAGTCAACAGCCGGTGAACAGAACCAAGTCCCCACCGTACATTTTTTTCTTTTTTAGTAATCTGATGTGGATGCGAGTCACAATTTGCAAGAAAAGATGTGTCGCTACTCCAGTTACACGGCGACTTTAAAAGTCATCGGCATGGCAGAGTTTAGTTTGGTGCTAATATGTGAATGGCATCTTAAAGGGATACTCCACCTAAAAAAATATGTTTAATTTACTCACCCTCATGGCGTTCCAGATGTACTTGACTTTCTTTCTTCAGATGAACATGTTTACATTGAGCGAGAACTCCTGAATCTGCTTTTGGTAGTTGGCCAGAAACAATGGTTTATAGTTGAAAAAGTTTAAAATGTTGTCGTATAGATTACTGTCGTGTTCATCTTGTAGGTTTTTTATAAGTTTCAACTTTTGGGTTACTATGCACTGGTATTATACGGACTCACAAAGATTATTTTTCTAACATTTTCAGAAGAAAGTCATGTGCATCTGGGACGGCATAAGGGTGAATGATGTAAATGATGAGAGAATTCTTATTTTTGTGTGGAGTATCTCTTTAACCATAAAAAGACAGTAAGCCGCTGCTGGTGTGAACAGCTGGTGTACATTTAGCAGAAAAGGCGATCCAACAATTTAGCAGGTTTAATGTGTGAAAGCAGCTTATATTACTGCACCACATACAAACATTTCGTATCGCAAGTCTTACTTCTAGATTAGTGTAAATTTTTAACATCTAAATAAGTTGATACGGCACCTTCATGCTATCACACGCTGCTTTATATATAATAGTCCGTTATTTTAAGCAAATATATAATGAATAAACGGTATACCCGGGTTCTTCAAATCCAGCCCTGGAGGGCCACTGCCCTGCAGAGTTAAGCTCAAACCATGATCGAACTCACTTACCTGCAATTTTCCAGTGAAAAAGACCTTGACTAGCTTGTCCAGGTGTGTTTGATTGGGGTTGAAACTTAAAGTCCGGGAAACTTAAAGTCTGTATAAATTACTTATTTATAGCTATTAAAAGTAGTTCATGTATTTACTTAGGTAGTTTTTTTTGTTGCTCTACTGTTGAATGATATGAAATAGTTTATTTAATGATTTGTGTACAATACAAGTGATAAAGCAATATTTTCTTCGTCTTTTAGTGGATGTACTATAAGAGAGATCTAGCTTTGTTTAAAAAACAAGTTGTTGTATTTGAATTTGGATTGTAAACCTTAAATAAAAGTTAAGAAGTGAATATTTTATAGTAATGTTTTCAGTTCCAATACTTCTAAATCTTTTTTTAACACCTTTAAAACCATTCCGCACAATTCCGCAGATTTTTCTAAAAATTCAGTGCAGAAGTCAAAAAAAGTCAGCAGATGCCATCTGGACCTGCTTTTAACCAAGGGTGTACATACATTTTTCAGTCTGGTTCTCATGAGATCACCTGGTTGGTGCTCACACTGCACAAAGTGCACTGTAAAAAAAAAAAAAAACAGCTCACACACACAAACACACACACACACACACACACACACACACACACACACAAACACACACACACACACACGTTGTCATTTCCATATTTTAATAGGACATTCCATAGGCGTAATGCATTTTATACTGTACAAACGTATTTTCTATCCCCTACACGTGTCTGGAGCTTCTGAAGTTACAGTAAAACACAACTTGGGGGCGCTCAAACACAAAAAGGTCTTGCCGAGCACACATACGTAACGGCGAAGAAGATATACGCCAAGTAGCGTCTACACTGCCGGGAAGAAATAAGACGAGGAAGATGCAAGGCAAGATGAATGTTGAGCTGCTGGTCTCGTTCTTTGTATGATTTTGACAAGCGCGTAAATACTTGATTGAAAAGCGAGTGTCAGAAGCGTAAAGTTGCGCAGCACTACCTTGTGTACCGGGGTATTTCTGTTTTACATTAAGCGCCATCTAATGTCAGGGAATGAATTTGCATGTTTACTCGGCTCATCGTCAGCGAAAATCGCTTGGGTGTGAACACAAAAAACGCATTGAAAAACGCTGGCGAATAACGCGCACCCTTTATTTGTTTGAGTTATCTCAACTTTTTTTATGTTAAATAGTTGAATAAACTTTAAAAGCTGATTTTGTCATACGAAACATAAGTTGGATTTTTTACAGTGTGAGGCCCATTAAATATAACTATAAAAAATTTAATAATTAATAATAGCAGTATTGCACTTTATTTAATTAGTTTTTGAAAGAAAATAATAAGCAAAATAATAAATAAAGTGTGTGTCACAGTTATGTTCTGTTTTGTTCATGGACTATCAGTGTTTTCATTTGTCACGTTTCTTTGTTCAGTTTCCCGCCACTCATCTGTCCCCATGGTGTCCTGTTAATTATCTGGTTTCTGTTTGCTATTTAGTTCTCCCCTTTCACTCAGTCCTTGTCTGATCTCCGTTGTGTAAAGTGGTGTGTACCTGTCTTCCTGTTCACTTTTATTAAAACTTTCAGTTTGCACTAGATTCATCTTCAGTCGTCTTCCTTCCTACACACACACACACACACACACACACACACACACACACACACACACACACACACACACACACACACACACACAAACACACACACACACACACACACACACACAAACACACACACACACACACACACACACGTTGTGTTTCCATGTTTTATGGGGACATTCCATAGGCGTAATGCATTTTATACTGTCCAAACCATATTTTCTATCCCCCTACACTGCCCCTGCCCCTAAACCTACCCATCACAGGAGACATGCTGCATTTTTACATTTTCAAAAAACATCACTTAGTGTGATTTATAAGATGTTTTCCTCATGGGGACCAAAAAATGTCCCCACAAGGACAAGGATTTTGGATATTGCCATCTTTGTGGGGACAATTTGTCCCCATACCGTAGGGATTACCAGTCCACACACACACACACACAAACACACACACGTGACAGTGTGAGAATACTATTATATTTTAAATTAAAAAAATGTGTTAAATAAAAATAAAATTATTTTATAGTACACTTAAAATACAATGCTAGTATTTACTTTGTCTTTTTTTTTCTTTGTTTTTTTATATGAATTTTCAACATTTTCAAAACTTAAAATCTGCACGCTTTTATTCTGGCAGGTTGCCGGGAAGTAAGTACATGCACCGCCAGTTTTAGCCAAGTGAAGCGCGCCAGTGAATGTCACAGCTTTGAGTTTTGCTCTGAAACCGGGAGATTTATTATGCATTCAGTTCAAATGGAAATCTTCGATCTGAAGCGGTGATTGTGCATTAACAGCTGTCAACCATGTCGGTACATAAATGTTTTTAATTTTTTTTATTTTGGTTGCGCACCTCTGCACCACTTATGTGCAGCCCTGCTTATAACATTGATGTGGTTATTATTCTAAAATTATAACAGCCTTCTGTCTGTACCGTCTTGACTCCTTAGCTCGCTTTCATCACATTTGCTTTCTTGTGCAATCAGTCAACCAACAGTCAACAGTCTGAATCGGTCCAAAAAAACCCAATGGCACCCAAATAGATCACACCGGAAAAAACTAAGCTGACCGACTCTCAAAAAACAGCCTAACATTGGCTGATGGCTGACCGTCAGCTTAACTCTGCCCTCCAGGATTTGAGGAACCCTGCTGTGCACCAATCAGTATTGATAAAAAATACTTTTATTTCAATTGAACAGGGAAAACATGTAGCTGGAGTAGCTGTGCAGCATGAAACCATAGCATCAGGTTATTGATGTGTAGACAGAGTTTGTGATACTGATTTGAGCCGGTTTTTCCTTTTGGAAATCCACAGGAAGAGAGTGAGTTTCCAGTGCTGTGTCAGTGTTTTGACTACAGCAGAGACAACATTAACCAGCAGCCTACACGTGTAATCCCATTGGAAGGAGCGTGGGATTCCTGAGCTATGGTTAGATCTGAAACAACTCAATTAATCCCTGACAAATAGAGCAATTAAACATGATCTGCTCTGAATGCAGGGAACCATGCGTGCTCATTCACACGAGACGGTCATTACGAAACAAGTGTGGCGATGGGAAGAAAAACGATAATTGTTTTCTTGACTTATTGTTTGTTTGTTTCAGCCTGTGACCCTTTCTAATCTGTCATCTGCTGTATTACTGGGGCGCAGACTACAAGAACAACAGATGTTTCATTTCCCTAGATTCCTTCAGACTTCACACACACACGCGCACACACACACACTGAAGCGCTGCAGCTACAGTTGCGCTCTGCTCCCGGTTTCTGCGGTGGGTATTTTTCTAAAGGTGTGTGGCACATCTGTGCTGCCATTGTTTATTCATGCGCCGGAGCCTTTGAAACGTGCTAAAATGCTTCCCACTCATTATAAAACTCCTGCCACCCATGGATTAGCACTTTGATGTCACCAATCCGGCTTCAAAGGCTCCTTCAGTACCATTAATCAGAGTTTAGTCTCTGAAGACCCAGCCAGGGAAAACATTTGGACATCTTGTGCAGAAACTTTTGAAAAGCTCAGACGGTGCTGCATATGCAACAGTGGGGTTTCATATCCCAAAGACGTGTGTGTGCGTGTTTAAGAGGAAGCAGAAAGAGAGTGTAGTAACGATAGAGAGAAAGAGAGATGATAGACAGTGATGCCTCGCTCTGATCCTGAACGCTCTCAGCACTTGGATATTAGACTGTGCATAGGTCACACGGTCAATGCAGCTCGGAGAGATTGGCATGGTAATGGATAATGTTAATGTATTTGGTCTTGGTGGAATAGGTCTGCTACGCTGCTGCTGTGAGCGTGTAAGACGCAAGTGTGTGCATGCTGCTGCTGCTGCACATATAACACAGATGAAATAAGCCCCGTAGCAGATCTATACAGGTGGAGCTGGGGAAGGTGGAGGGTTTCTGAAAGCGCACTGCAGACTGCTAACAGCAAACAATGATAATGACATGATACTTTATTGTCAGACAAGTCTGACATTTGTCTTGCATAACTGAACAATGGCAAGTACTTGTTGAGCAGCAAGATCATTGGCTGCTTAGGCAACAGCAACCAATCAGCTGCGCTATGTACATGCAATGTGATCGCTAACAAATTGAGTCCTGTCAGTCCGTGCCATCTAGAGTTTCATGACAGAACTTTGTATTTCTGTCATATCAACTCTCGGAGACATTGGCATGGTAATGGATAATGTTGATGTATTTGGTCTTGGTGGAATAGCTCTGCAGTACAGAGACTATATTCACAGACATGCTGCTGCACATATGACATACATGAAATAACTCCATAACAAAGAAGGAGACACAAGAAACAGACAATACAAGAAATAATTTGATAATATGAAAAAAATTATGATATTGAAAATTAAAGGACAACTTTAATTAACACATGGTTACCGAGCATATCGTTCTCTGGGAAGCATTTTCATGAACATCGAATGTTAGGAGTTTTATCTCTTAAAACAAATTAGCTTATAACGCTAGTTAATGGGACACAGAATACGTACAGTTAAATCGCTAGTTAATACCACTAACAAGTTTCAAAATAGCCTCACACTAACACTGTAGTATAATGAGGGTCCCTACATGCAAACCGAAGCATTGAGAACGTTGTAAGTGTACAAACAGTTTAATAAGAAGATACTTTATAAAGACAGTACATTACGCAAATACAGACAGGAGCCATCTTGAAAAACAGTCTCGACGAGTCGAGCCACGAACGCTGTGAGTTTTTAATTATTTTGATTTATTTATTTTCTCTGTTGCGTTCAGCGCTTTCTTCCGGAAACAACGGACAATATACTTGTATGAGATTCCAAGTCACAGTTCATCACTTAGCACAGCGTTCGTGGCTCGACTCGTCGAGACTGTTTTGCAAGATGGCTCCTGTCTGTATACGCGTAGTGTACTGTCTTTATATCTTCTTATTAAACTGTTTGTACACTTAAAAAGTGTCAATGCGTCGGTTTGCATGTAGGGACCCTCATTATGCGGCCGAACTTTGCCGTGAGTATATCAGGACCTTTACTTTCATGTGCAATTTTGGTATTATTCACCAGTCATCAGGGGAAAAAATCTAAATGATGAATATGATTATGAAAGCAATAACAATAAAGTTCGATAACTGGCTAGCTGTGGTATTTTTGCAGACACTGTGGTTGAATGTCCATAAGGGAAGAGCAATCTTGATCAAATCACAGTCTTTGTAAATCTAGTCCGGTCTTTGGGTCGATCTCCTCCAGGGTTCAAACATGCGCTCTTTGTTTTGTAAGCCCAGAGCACCACACTGCCATATTCTTTTATTCATTCATGCTTCAGACCGCGAGGATTGGTGTGTCACTGATCTGTGTTTCTTCTTTGCTGAGCAGGTAACCTGGCCACATCCAGGGCACGAGTGACAGCGGCGTCCAGATCTCTGCCTCCACAGCTGAACAGCGGAAGAAATAAGGTCTGTGCTGCTCAGTTATATTATCCTCATCACATTCAGATGCTCATCACAAAAAGATAAAGATCAATACTCTCTTTAGTTCCTTGTCTGTTTTTTGGAACGTTTTATTAGGCTTGTTGTTGAATCAAAGCTTAGTCGTGATATTAGACTTTAATATATTTCTTTGTGTTAAAGACGTGAAGTGTTATTTTACTACAGTACCAGTTACTTCAGGAACATGATTAATACCTTTGCATCAGCTGCAAAATCTGAATGAATATATTACAACTGATGAGGCATAATTTTCTTGCCAGTGCTTTTGCTCCAGGACCTCTGACCTCTTGTATGTTTTCTCTGAAAAATAGCCCTGTTCTGTACTTTTGATCTATTATCTGTCTGAACTATCCTTTCTCCTCTCAGTCTCCTAAATACCTGCTAAAGGTAAGAATTTCACCATCCTCACATTTTCTGATGTAATTTCCACTACTTTATTTGATCTGAGCCAATGGATGAAAATCTATCTAAACTATCTAAAAACTATAATTATTATTATTTTTTAATAATCCTGAGACTATGAATCAATGTTTTGAGAAGTAGTTCTAAAGGGGACACATCCTATCCTTTTTAAGTCCACTTATAATGTTTTTCACAATCATAATCTTCTTTTCTCTCTCTCTCTCTCTCTCTTTTAATTTGTAATTTTGAAGCTGTTAGTTCATGTCTTTAGATTTGAAAACATTTAAGGCTAATGTAGGGGTGTAATGGTACACGTATTCGTACCGAACCGTTTCGGTACAGGACTGCATTCAGAACCGTTCGGTACACGCGTGCACCGTACCGGAAGTCCTGTACCGAACGGTTCTGAATGCAGTCTTTAACAGTTGGCTTGTTTTACACGCGGAACATACTCTATTGCGAGTATTACCCACACTAACAAATCAAGTATTCAGTCCATTTTATCACGAAATTCAAACGATAAATGCCATTTTGACGCTCTTTAATGTAACGTGACTGATCACTGTATAGAGATTGCTGATGTGTCGTCATCATGATGCATTCCCAGTGGTGAACGCAAAGCATTTTGGGAATCCGCGGCACAAACGCCGGGCGCCAGACTTCTTTGCATGGAGGGTAGAACGCAGTGTTCATGCCGTCTACCTGCTGTGTTATGAACTGCAATAGTCGTTTTCACGATAGAAGTGGCATAAAGCTTAAGATATCTCTTTATTGTTTTTCAGCGTGGAAAAATAATGACGGTGTACAGGTTTGTTGAATTCTGACTGCATGCAGATAGATGAGAGAGAGCGAGGACTGTGGTGCTTAAAACATTAGTATACCTTCACACGGATGACTGTTTTCTGCCCCACTTTTACAATCTCCTGGACCTGGACCTGGACCCATCCATCTGGGCCTGCTGTAGCGACTTGAATTTACTGAACACTTTGTGTGTGTACGCACTAACACTAACGCCCTTTTTTACACATACTCTGTCTGCAGTGTGTGTTGCGGTTCAGGAGCTGCCCTGTTGTGCTCTCACATATGCTGCGTTTGCAGTGCGCAACTGATCCGCTGTTGGATACCACAAACAATGCATTTATTCATTATTTTTTATTTCAAATCCAAAAGTTGTTACTGAACGCGGCTTGTCAGAATTGCAATTCTCTTTGTTTACACTTTCATAGATGTCAGGTTTTAACGTAGCCTACTACATTTAAACGTTTATTCATTAATTCACTCATTTATATTTATATAGCCTAGTACTTTAGATTTAGCACACATAAGTGGCAAAACATTTAAACATAGGTTATAGCCTAAAATCACAAACATTTTAAATTAGAAACTTACAAAAGGCTATTCAAAAACAGCCGACTCTCGTCTTTTCTTTCGTTTTTAAACCTTTTTAAAAGAAATCCATATGGGTGCTGGAAGTTAGGCAACAGTTTGACGTCCCTTGACCAATCGCTCAGCTCGTAAGCATCCAGTCCTTTAATTCCCTTTATTTTCTCATCATATCTCGTCTTTGCATTAGGATTTAGTTTTAGGCAATATGGTCCGACAATGTTTTCTTTAGTCCGCTGCATTTTGTAGGATTATATTCAGTTTTTCTCTCTCATTTTTAATTATTTTCATGCCAGAACACTAGCCTGCTATGCCAGGCCATGTAAACGGGCCAAACATACCCACAATTCTTTCCGTTCTGATGACGTTGCCGCCCAGTTGGTCACATGTCTTAACAATCTCTATAGGCGCGTCAGTTTAAGCGGTGGCGTGGCGCGAGAGTGAACGCGATCATCTCTTCCTAAAGAATAAACAACCTCTGAAGGTATGTTGAGGATACATTACAACTTACTGAAACGTATCATGTGTAATCCGTGTAATCGCTCAATCAGTTAAACAATAAAACATCTTTAAATCAATGTAACATTTCATTTACCTCAGAAGTCATTCAGTGTGTTAGTTCACCCGAGAGATGAACTCTATGAACACTATATTAGCCAATATATTCATTATATTATACATAACCATTAAGGGATGTCTTGATTATGTTTAAATAAATCTGTCATGAAAATGACAGACACTGTGAATACATGATTATATTCCAGTGATTCTGTCATTAATGTTAATCAAAGATTAAAGGTAACAGAGAAAATTGTAGCTTTAATAAGAATTATTCTATATTTCATTTATTATGTATGCAGTTTAGAAAGGTGTTTGAAAATTATATTCAATTTCTGTATATGTCTAACAGAAAGGTCACAGGTACATATGACATTTATTATAATGGGTTTATGTGAGGACTGTTTTAAGTTCACTTTAAAGCCTAATAAATGTTGAAATGTAAATAGCTTTTAATTATACTCTAATGTTGAATGTCTGTCGTTAATGTTTAAAATATATATACACATTTAAAAAAAAAAATATATATATATATATATATATATATATATATATATATATATATATATATATATATATATATATATATATATATATATATATATATATATATATATATATATCAGACATCAGTATTAGTATCAGAGATACTGGCTTTGATTCATGAAAATGAAGTTGTTTCTACATTAATTTGAAGAGTAACTGTAAAATTATTACAATATAATACACTTAATTAGTTTTTTTTAAACGATTGACAGCACTAATAAAAAAAAAAATATATATATATATATAATGTATGTTCAGAATTATTGGCACCCCTGGTAAATATGAAAAATAAATCTGCATCATTTATGCTTTTATTAAAAATTAAAACCGAAATCTAACCTTTCATTGAAATAAAAGAATTGAAAGTGGGGGGTTAATCTCATTATGAAATAAATGTTTTCTCCAAAACACGTTGGCCGTAATTATTGGTACCCTTTTATTAAATACTTTTTCAACCTCCTATAGCCAAGATAACAGAGTCTTCTCCTATAATGCCTGATGAGTTTGGAGAACACCTGACCAGAGATCAGAGATCATTCTCCCATACTGAATCTCTCCAGATCCTTCAGATTCCCAGATCAGTGTTGGTGCTTCTTCTCTTCAGTTCTGCCCACTCATTTTCTACCGGTGGCAGATCAAGGGACGGCCATGACAGAAGCTTCATTTTTGTGTGTTTATTTTGATGTTTGTTTTGGATTATTGTTCTGATGGCCCATTACATTTATAATATAATATAATATAATTATAAGATTTCTAGCAGAGGCCGTCAGGTTTTGATTTTTTTATCTCTTGGTATTTGCTAGAATCCATGATGCCATGTATCTGAAAAAGATGTTCAGGACCTCCAGCTAAAAAATAGACCCTCAGCATTAAAGATCCAGTGGTATATTTAACCATGGACATGGTACTTTTTATCCCTGTTTGCACCAAACCCATCTGGTGGATTTGCTGGCAAAAAGCTCTTTTTATAGTTTCATCTGACCACAGAACCAGGTCCCGTTTGATGATGCAGTCGTGTCTGACCACTGAATATGCTGGAGTTTGTTTCTGGATGAGTGAGGAGGATTTTTCTTGAATCCCTCCCAAACAACATGTGGTGATGTAGGGGTTGTTTGAAGTTTTTTTTTTACTCTTTCTGAGCCCAAGACTCAACTAATCTCTGCAACTCTCCATCTGTGACTGTTAGAGAGTCTTTGTCCTCTCAGACTCTCCTCCTCGCCGTGCATTAGGGCGATATAGACACACGTCCTCTTCCAGGCAGATTCAGAACATCTTTAGTTGATTGAACTTCTTAATTATTGCCCTGATGGTGGAGATGGGGATTTTCAGTGCTTTAGCTGTTTTCCTACAGACACTTTCTATTCTGTGAAGCTCAAACATCTTTTGCTGCACATCAGAACTATATATTCTGTGGTTTTACTTAATGTGATGATGATTAAGGGAATTTGACCTTTGCGTTTTTGGTTATTGCTGGACAATTTCAGTTTCCTAGTTATGTGCGCTAAAAAATGTAAATATTAATGGGAATATACTTCAGAGATATTTTTCTCATAAAAAGTTCCAGGGGTGCCAATAATTATGGCCAATGTATTTTGGAGAAAAACATTTATTTCATAATGAGATTTACCCCCCACTTTCAGTTATTTTTTTCACAGATTTTCCATTCTTTTACTTCAATAAATTGTTTGATTTTTGTGAATTTTTTGAATGAAAGATCAAAAGGATAAACAATACAGAATTATATTTACAGATATCTTTGAACACATTTACCAGGGGTGCCAATAATTCTGACCACAACTGTGTGTACAGGTCCTTATCAAAAAATGTGCATATTGTGATAAAAGTTCATTATTTTCCATAATGTAATGATAAAAATTAAACTTTCATATATTTTAGATTCATTGCACACCAACTGAAATATTTCAGGTCTTTTATTGTTTTATTACTGATGATTTTGGCATACAGCTCATGAAAACCCAAAATTAGCATATCTCAAAAAATTTGTATATTTAATCCGACCAATAAAAGAAAAGTGTTTTTAATACAAAAAAAGTCAACCTTCAAATAATTATGTTCAGTTATGCACTCAATACTTGGTGGGGAATCCTTTTGCAGAAATGACTGCTTCAATGCGGCGTGGCATGGAGGCAATCAGCCTGTGGCACTGCTGAGGTGTTATGGAGGCCCAGGATGCTTCGATAGCGGCCTTAAGCTCATCCAGAGTGTTGGGTCTTGCGTCTCTCAACTTTCTCTTCACAATATCCCACAGATTCTCTATAGGGTTCAGGTCAGGAGAGTTGGCAGGCCGATTGAGCACAGTAATACCATGGTCAGTAAACCATTTACCAGTGGTTTTGGCACTGTGAGCAGGTGCCAGGTCGTGCTGAAAAACGAAATCTTCATCTCCATAAAGCTTTTCAGCAGATGGAAGCATGAAGTGCTCCAAAATCTCCTGATAGCTAGCTGCATTGACCCTGCCCTTGATAAAACACAGTGGACCAACACCAGCAGCTGACATGGCACCCCAGACCATCACTGACTGTGGGTACTTGACACTGGACTTCAGGCATTTTGGCATTTCCTTCTCCCCAGTCTTCCTCCAGACTCTGGCATCTTGATTTCCGAATGACATGCAAAATTTGAGCTGTTTCTGGTTCAAAAGTGGCTTGACCTGGGGAATGCGGCACCTGTAGCCCATTTCCTGCACACACCTGTGCACGGTGGCTCTGGATGTTTCTACTCCGGACTCAGTCCACTGCTTCCGCAGGTCCCCCAAGGTCTGGATTCGGTCCGTCTCCACAATCTTCCTCAGGGTCCGGTCACCTCTTCTCGTTGTGCAGCGTTTTTTGCCACACTTTTTCCTTCCCACAGACTTCCCACTGAGGTGCCTTGATACAGCACTCTGGGAACAGCCTATTCGTTCAGAAATGTCTTTCTGTGTCTAACCCTCTCGCTTGAGGGTGTCAATGATGGCCTTCTGGACAACAGTCAGGTCGGCAGTCTTACCCATGATTGCGGTTTTGAGTAATGAACCAGGCTGGGAGTTTTTAATAGCCTCAGGAATCTTTTGCAGGTGTTTAGAGTTAATTAGTTGATTTAGATGATTAGGTTAATAGCTCGTTTAGAGAACCTTTTCATGATATGCTAATTTTTTGAGGTTTTCATGAGGTGTATGCCAAAATCATCAGTAATAAAACAATAAAAGACCTCGAATATTTCAGTTGGTGTGCAATGAATCTAAAATATATGAAAGTTTAATTTTTATCATTACATTATGGAAAATAATGAACTTTTATCACAATATGCTAATTTTTTGAGAAGGACCTATATATATATATATATATATATATATATATATATATATATTTTTTTTTCAGATTGAGGACTTCATTAAAGCTGGATTTGGGCAGTCTGCTTTATGCAGAAATCTGTCCAAACTACAGTCCTGGGTTAATGTTCCCCTTGAAGGAACACCCTGGATAATTATTCCTCCCTTTTCCTCTGTTCTGCGGCTAGATTAAAACAGTCCTGCAGACTACCTGCTGTATCAGAGAAATATAATTAGACACCAGTGCACAGAACCCAATTAATTGGTTCCGGTTAATATTGCAGATACTTTTAAACTGCTTCAGTCACAGATGAGACGCTTTACAAAGCCCTGCATGTAAGCAGAAGTGGGACAGATGTCCTATTAAAACACTGGGTTAGTTCGATTGTCTCTCAGTCAGGATTCATGTCCAACCCTTCAGTTTCTCATAAAGATCACACACACCTGCCTCCACGCACTCAGATGAAATAGAATATTAAGACACACTTTGCTGGTATAGACCTGCTCTAAATTATGTATCGCCTTGATAAATTCATGAGGTCTGTTGTAGAGATGGCTGTTATACACATCATATCTTGTCCTTGTTAGAGTTGGAAGTGTGAAGTTCATTATGAAAGCATGTCTCCGCCGTATTAAACCAATCACGCTCAGGGATCTTTACTTGGATCGTGATGTGTTATAGTTTTGTGTTTTTACATAAATATGATCATTCTTATCTTCCCCATTGTAGACTCATGCAAATGTGTTGTTTATTTATGACACACACACACACACACACACCCCTACTCACTGTCTTACAAACACGCGTATATTTTTGTAATAATATAACCTCATTATACCAGCATGATAATTCAGTGATTATCAATGAGGTTGCATTCGTTAACAACATTAATACTTGCATTAGCTAACACAAACTAACAATGAACATTATATCTTTTTTACAGCATTTATTATTCTTTGTTAATATTAGTTAACTAAGTTTGTTAACTAAGATTAACAATTGCTGTAGAAGTATTGTTCATTGTTTGTTTGTTTACTAGTGGACTTTTAATGGACTTTTATTTTGTATGTTCTTCTTTTCTCCGGTTTTTCACTTGTTCTAGTCACTAGTTTGTTTCAATGGTAACTGATTATGCTGTACACCTGTTTTTCGTTATGTGCTGTGTATTTAACCCCTGAGTTTGGTTTAGTTCATCGCTATCTCACGACCAATTCGTATGTATTTTACGAGGTGGCTTATTTATACAAATTTGTGCGACTTCACTCGTACGAATTTGTACGTTTTGTCTGAACCCCAGCGACGGGTAGGTTTAAGGGCGGGGTTTAAGGTATGTCATTCATAAGAATTAGCCATCTCGTAAAATATGTATGAATTTCCGTGAGATCGGGTTGTTTAGTTCTATGTCCAGTATTGTTTTTGTGCTCATGCCAAAGCTGTGCTGGTTGTCTACTCCTGGGACTCCTGTTATTGGGATTATCTTCTTTGTTTTAGTTTTTAACATATGGCTGCTTTCAGATCCATCTCTCCATCTCCTCTCCTTTGCCTGGCTAGACTTTACAGAAACCTTACTGTAATTGTACAGTGTTTGAACAATGTTACAGATAATTCATCCTTGTGCTAAAGTGGATGTTGTTCTATGTGCCCAATTCTGTGTACTTGTATATTTGTGATGTGTGCATGCAGGCTAAGCTACAGTAAGTGTGGTTATGTGTGTGTTTAGGTGGACACCATGGAAATGATGCGTCACCCTGAGGAAACCACTAACATGAGGAGACAGACAGTGGCGTCTTATTTCAGGGTGAATCCTCTGCACGCCACATGATCAGTTTTGTATGTTATTGTTCTGTTCTGTCACTGCTGTGAGAAAGCAGGGTGCTTAATCAGACGATTTGTCAGCATTTTGTGATAATCAGCATTGGCGATAAATGTGTCCACTTGGCAAATCAACTAATCGAATGTTCTGTCAATGGGCTATACATTTTGTTCCAGTATTGAATATGTTTATATATGGTTTAGTCAACCTGCTTAAAACACTTTAAAAAGTGTAAAGAAGATTTTTTTTTTCATTGACTGTCTTATCACATGCAAAGTATTTCCATTTTAAAAGGTATTATGGCCATGGATGTGTGTGTGGGTGGGGGGTCCTGGTAAACCAAAACATTTGAAACATTTTGGGTCCCCATGAGGAAAACAGCTTATAAATCATACTAAATTATGTTTTTTGAACATGTAAAAACGCAGAAAGTTTTGTGTGATGGGTAGGTTTAGGGGTAGGGTTAGTGTAAGGGGAGAGAGTATACAGTTTGTACAGTATAAAAATCATTATATCTATGGAAAATTCCCATAAATCATGAAAACCCAACGCATGTGTGTGTGCATCTTTTTCAGTACTCTCTCATGGACCTGCTGTCTAAGATGGTGGTTGGCACACCTCATTTCGTCCGCTGTATCAAACCCAATGATGACCGCCAGGCTCTGCGATTCAATAAGGATCGTGTGATGGTTCAGCTGCAATACACCGGCATCCTAGAGACTGTCAACATCCGCCGGCAGGGTTATTCTCACCGGATACTCATCGAGGAGTTTGTTAACAGGTAGAAAACATCCACAGAATAACATAACGCTCACAGAATGAGTGTTGTGCCTATCCCACAGGGCCTGAGAAACAACGAAGATCACACAAAACAAGCTGCTAATGAGAGCGGGAGGAGAGAGATTAGGAATGACACAACACGACTGACAATTCACAGGAAGACAGGGAGAAGACTGTTGAGTTACATTTTTGATGCACTTCATAAGCTGCCGTTACAAGATCTACTTAAAATGGGACATGGTTTCATTTTATGCTTTATTTAATTAGCAATGCTTGCTGATATTGCTCATATTTAGGGTTAGGGATCTAAATAAACACCTAAAATATAAGTTTGCCCAAAAATGGTGTTCCAAACCCATAAGAGTTTCATTCATTTCAAAACGCAAATGAAGGCATTTTTAATATTCTTTCATTTTGCATGTTTTACCATATTTGATGAGCTCTATATACATGTATTGATGAATGTTTATACGTGAATAAAAGCCTAAATTAAATCTGCTCATCATATAAAGCAATAGTGTCTCGGAAGTCTTGGAAAGTAGGGGTGGGGGGGCAATCGATTCACATATGAATCGGGATTCTATTTTCTGCAGATTCACATCGATTCACAAATTTTAAAAATCAATATTCTAAAGTGTCACATTTCTTACACTTCGCAGCCCTACTTAAAGTTATTGACACACTAGAGTCTTATTAATCACAATAAGCCGTGAAAAAGGGCTCATAGATGCCGCCTCTTGGATGTATGCCATCCCAAATTCAGTTTTCTTCCACTGCTTATTGCACTTGAATTGTCAAACACACACACACACACACACACACACACACACACACACAATTATGTCAAATTGCACATATTGTGGAGTACTCCCATAAACATGGGAGTCTCCTATGTCCTACAGTACGTGAACATAAACAGTTGGGTGCAAATCAGATGTGTAACAGTACATTAGATCCGTGCATTTGTTCTTAAAGGGACAGCAGCATAATAAACTGTGCCATCCATTTCATTAATGTTAATAAAAAAAAAAAATTTAAACAAAATCTGAAAATCACTCACTGCATTTGACTGAATCACTTTTGTATCTTTATTATGAATCGCTTCATATAGTTTTATTTTTAAATTTGATAATTACATTTCTGCAGTACTTCTTAATTAAGACATGGTAAATAAAACTAGGCTATTGTAACTGAATTATCTATTTTTTTCTAATGTATTTGTCCTATCCATTTTATTTATCAGTTTTATATTGGCAAAAGTTTTTTTTCTTTTTTAATCAAGGAATTAATTTGAGTTTTTCCTTCTTCTAGACGTATTAAACTGTCAAAGAAAAGTAACACAAAACACTGAACTACAATCAAATCTATGCATATATCAAATCGATAACTTTTTGAAGCTTGACATTTTTTTTTTACTTTCAAAGGATGGGCAAAAATGATGAGAGAATATTAAAATGATCTTTATTTGTGTTCCAAAGATGAACTAAGTCTTAGGGTTAGTTCATCCAAAAATTGAAATTCCCATTTAACCCTGAATAGTAATCTTTGGCATGTAATTTATGTGTGCTGTTAAGTGAATCATGGACTTCACCTGGAGGACAATAAAATCCCATAGACTTACATTGAAGGTAAAACTCTGGAGTTCATATAATATTATAGACTTGGGATTCTGACTTGGGTCAAAAAGAAACCACCCAGAACACCTTTCCTGCTCCATTTTACAGAGGTGATGTTAATGACGGTGGTCATAATGATTTTGTTCCTGCAAAGAAGAAGAAAAAAACATTCTGACTCCCGAGTCCAAGGCTTCATCAGTTATGCAGTCAAAATGACATTATTCCGGGCGTTCCTGTTGGACTACAGGAATGTTATTAGATTTAATTAGCTGGAGCTCTTTTGGCTTCGTGAAAAGAAGGAAGAAAGACAGACAGACAGACAGACAGTTAGAGAGATCAAAGCTTAGAGACCGCTCCATGAGCGCATATTGAACATACCCACCTCCTCTAGTGCTCCCTAAAGCTCCTGGGAAACTCACATCACAGGTTTATTATCTCTATATTTTGATAGTGCTGAAAGAACACCATAATCTCATCAATAATAGGTCATTAAGCCTTTGAGAATACAAGTGATGCTAAATTAGACTCTGGTTGAGTAATTAGTGGTGAAATGGTACTTTGAAGGGGAGGAGTGAATCCGCTGAAAGTTTCTCAGCGCCAAGGAAATTCATGGTCCACATTTACTTTTCCGAGGCTTAGGGAATCGCACTTCATTTTCCATAAACTTTTCGCTTTCTCTCGTTTTCTTTCAACCCATCCATCTTTTTCTCTCGTGGGCCGTGAGATGGTGGACATGTAGGTCATCTCTTTTACATAAACATCCCAGACAATTTCTCCACACTCAGAGGAGCCGCTCAATGCAAGACTCACTCTGGCTTTTTTTTCCTGTCGTCCTTTTGATCACAGAAGTGTCCTGATTATCCGTATTTTCCCCAGACTTCTCCGGCCAGTTTGCATGAAAAAGAAATACTCTGTGACCGTCCTTAGTCGGACAACGTCTAGAGCTCTTCCTGTCTGAACCACACTGACACACCGGCTCTGTAAATACAACAGCTTCTATCTGAAGAAATGGATCTTTTTGGAAAACGTTCTCTGATGTTGTGAAGGAGAGCCTTTTTGTATTTTCTACTAGAGACATAACAGCTATCAGGAGCATAAGTATGAAAGGCCACGGTTCAAGTGGAATCAAAGGCAGCGTTCTTTCTTAAACACAAAGGCTGATCTTCCTCTTCAGAGTGAGTAAATACCCAGGATCAACCGCAAGCTTCAGATGTTTCGACTCATTTATGAGATTCATGGCAGTTTATTTATAGGCAGGTATATTCAGAAGTATAACTGAAGCCCCCAGATAATAACAACAAAGCAACAAAGGCCCCAGGTTTACGGATTTATCAGAGAATCAGGTGACGCTTTACCTTTCTGTCCTGACCGTCAAAGGTTTTTGTAGCAGAAAGATGCTATCATAGAGAGATCTGGAAAGATAGTCTCACATGCTCTTTTATCTTGTTCTGTGTAAAACAAAAGGTGAGGTGTGCATTTCTGCTCCACTAGTGGAACGGGATTGCAAAAATAATGTGGCTAGGTTTAGTATGTAAAATATTAAGTTAAAAATAGAATGTTGTAGGGATAAGGTGTGATGACGTATTTTTGTGGTATAAAAAAATCACTGACTTCGTGACGATGTAACAGGAAGTGCTTACTTGTTTCCATGCATACATTATGTTAAAAAAAAAAACTTTTATTTAATGTCATAAAATACATCAGTCATACCCCATTCATTATTTGTATTTTTTTAAAGCTTTTTTATACCAGAGAGGTTGTCAGGACGTTAACCCAACAGATAAACTCTTCTACTCATGAACACGGTCTTGCAACTATTGTAACAAAACTTTCACGTACATTTTTTTAAGGCTTTATCTATTGCATTATAAAGGTATGCATAATGTACATCATATCTTTTCATTAATGATTGTAACCAAAGTTAAAACGCATTATAATATTCACAGATTCCTTGTTGCTAGGGGTGTAACGATACATCTTTAATCAATATATCGCAATATAAAAATGCGATGATATGTATAATTGATGTAAACCATATGATTCGGGATATAGAGTTGTTTCTTCCATGGCTTAACTCCAAACACAAATGAAGATATTTTTTTATGAAACCTGCACATATGGTAAACACGGACGTTCAAATGCTTGCAAGACGCAAGAGTAAATGCAGAATACAAATTTCTGGATGAGCCAAACATTATTTTGGCTTAAAATATCGCGATACATATTGTATCGTTAGTTCAGTATCGCGATTTGTATCGAAATTGTGACACAAGTGTATTGTTACACCACTACTTGTTAAATCTGAAATTGGTTGTTTGTCCTTTTTTTTACGCATTATACATTCTAAAGTTGTATAATATATGATGTGCTGTATTATAACTGCGGTTATAATTATTCATAAGACCATACAATGCATTACAAGGCATAATTCATGCATTAAAATACTTTTTGTAATGTATTATACATAAAGGCTTTAAGTGTTACCAATTTGTTTTTTAACTAAAGATTAAAAGAGTCATGCTTCATGTTGGTGATGCTGAAGTCATGTGACCGTGATGTTGTTTGATTTTCCCCCTTATTTTTTCAGGTAAGAGCGGGCGTGGCCATTTGTAATTTTAATGTGTCTGGCTTCCGCTGTCATTCGCTTCCAGTTATTTTTAGTTGTACAAAACAGCTCATTATGCTGCTTGCGTGATGTGTCAAACTGGTATTTCTTACCACATTATTTTAATGATTTGTCTTAATAATAAACACGCTGGTTTGTTGCGAAAACAGTTTTACAGTTTACTGCAGTTTGATATATTCTCCTCGTTCTTTCCCTATTGCAGCTAATAAATCTGAAATCTGAATAAATTCACTGAAAAAAATCTCCTTCTGCGTTGAAAAATAAGGTGCCCATGATAGCCTATGTTTTTTACTTCTGGTTGTTGTGTTTAGGCTTCCAAATTAATAAAAGTTGTGTTCATTTGTGAAGATTATCATTATGAACAAAACATATGGTCACAGAGCTCTTTAATAATACAAAAGCCAATGGAAAACTCCTAGAGGGATTCCGGGTGATGCTAAACATGATGTCATCACTGCAGCACTATTTAATTATGTATAACTAAAATACTATATTAAAATGAAGATGCTCACTCATACTACACCACAGCCTGTAGCCACCATGAGCAATTCTCCTACTATTATATACAGTAGACCACCTTGAGTGCAGTGTGTTCTGGTTATATGCTGCACATTTTGGCAAATGTAGTTGTAAACCAACATTGGTGGAAATGTTGCATACTGTGCACAGCGCACATACTTCAAAAATAGTAATAGTATGGGAGCATGATATTCTGAACATAGCCATTGTTTCCAAAAACATACTTACTTGCACATTAAACTGGTATAGAAGAAAGCATCAAAACGATTGCATATATTTTCCCATACAGCTTACAACATGATCAGTCAAGTTGAATGAGAGTTTGAGCTTGAGAAGAAACTTCTAAGTTTATTTAACACTGTGCATTTCTGAGTCTGATCATTTTGTTTTCTTGTAGGTATTACTATCTGGCCTTTCGTGCCCATCAGATGCCAGAAGGCAGTAAAGAGAACGCCATCATTATACTGCAGAAAGCCAAACTGGAACACTGGGTCCTGGGCAAGACCAAGGTCGAGTTATCATCATATGGTCCTTATTTTCTGTTAATTGTTTTTTTCTCTCTGTCCATCAGTGGTATAAGTACATAAACTAAGTAAATATTATAATAATTAAAAGAAGAGCAAGAGATGAGCCTATTTAAACCGCACTGGTTTAAGGGGCACTGGTCCCAGTCCAGGAACCAATCCTGATTAGTGGTGTGTTTGTCGATAGGTTTGGTCAATGGTTTGTTAGTTTCTGCTGACACTGGGAGAGAGAGGCTTTAGGATTTAAAAGTTACTACACTAAGAAAAAAATGGTGTAGAAACCATTTTCACTCAGAAATGTCACAAGAATTGGCAAGTAACACAATCAATTAAACATGATTAAACAACTTTTTTTTTACAGTGTATGACTAGTATTTCAGTTGTATCATAGCCTTTCATTATTATGCTCCTAACAGCTGTTTGAATGTCTGACAGAATATGCATAGAGCTGTGGATCAACCAGGAAGAGCTTTAGACATTGTCCAACTAACTAAACACGATGTACACATGTCTGACTTTCTGTCTCAGAGAAGGTTAAGTGGCATGGCTACTATAGATATATATGTAAAATATTATTAGTTTACCTTTAATAACACAGAAAAAGGTCACACCCTAGATTAGGGTCCAATTCTCACTAATAAATAACTATTAACTGTGACTTTTGCCTCTAATTACTGCTTATTATATTAATAGTTAGTGAGGTAGTTGTTAAGTTTAGGTATTGGGTGGTATTGGGTGTCGTCTTTGGCTTGGCTTGCTCAGTTTGGGACACAAAATTTCAACTAAATAGCCAATTGAATCTAATTAGTAAACTAAATTACTGATTTTACACATTGTATGATAATTTAAATGAACTAGATGACACAACCTGTTTCTCTGGAGCGGCTGTACAGCCAAGTCAAATTCTGTTGCATTATTTTCCTGTTTAACACTGTGAAGCTGCTTTGATTGTAAAAAGCGCTATATAAATAAAATTGAATTGAGGGATGTAGAATATAGTCATTCAGAATAAGGCATTCATTTGCGCTTAATAAGTACTAATAAATAGCCAATATCCTAATAATATGCATGCTAATAAGCAAGTAGGTCATGGTGAAAATTGGACCCTACATTAAAGTTTTACCGAAACCAATTATAGCTTTTTCTAGTTAGTAAGGTAGTTGTTAAGTTTAGATATGGGTGGAATTGGGTGTCGCCTTCCAAATTAATATCATTTGGATATTCATTTACTCTCAGACCAATGCTTCAAGGTCATGGTTTCTTTCCTCACATTCTTGTGTCCTGTTTCATCCCGAACCCATTGATTGTGATTATTTCATGTTCCAGACAGACTCATGAGTGTTCACTGTTAGTTATGAGCATGCTTCTCTGCATCTGCAAAGATGTGTGTACGTGTCATTGCAGGTGTTTCTGAAGTACTATCACGTGGAGCAGCTCAATCTGATGTTGCGGGAAGTGATCGCTCGAGTGGTGTTGATGCAGGCCTACACCAAGGGCTGGCTGGGAGCTCGGCGGTACCGCAAAGAGAGAGAAAAACGAAACAATGGGGCGATTATCATTCAGTCAGGTTCTTGTAACTCAAACTCATTACTGCAGAACTCTTCTGATAACAGATGTATGTTGCATTTTCAAGGACAACTCCTTAATTCTAAACAGGAGTAGTCTGCATTTAGTTTTTTCCAAAAAAATGTGTTTATAATTTAATAACTGGCTTTGAGTTACATACACTACCTTTCAAAAGTTTAGGGTTGGTGCAATATTTTAATGGTTTTTAAAGAAGTCACTTGATAAAAATAAATACTTGGGAGGCACAGCGGGACCCATGTGCATTGTATTTATTGGGAAAATACGAGGACAGGGCCAAAAGATATGCAAGTTTAATCCAGCAAGACAGTCCAACCAGGCAAACAAGTCCAAACGAAAGTCAAAGGAGTAAACACAAGAGAAGCAATGGTCATACATGGAAAACACATCAGTGGAAACTACGCTAAGTAATGCACTAGAAAGATACAAGATTTTTTCAATGTAATTGGGGGAAGTATAGGTTCTTACATACAGTGGCTAATGAGGGTAACAAGGTACAGGTGGGACAGGGGTTCAGAATTCGGGAAATGGTTACCTCATGTGGTGATTCAGCCCCCCCATCCCCCTTAAAACCCAAGTGGAGACTTGAGTTTTACATTGACAGCTACAAGGTCTGGGCCATGTACGATCTGGATGACGCGTGTGTAATTCCATGTTCAGGTCTGTGTCCAGGATGTCATCCGATGCTACCCATGAGTGCTCCTCCAGTTCGTATCCCTCCCAGTCCACTAGGTAAAACATGCGTTGGCCCTTCCACCAGGAAAACTGGAGTGTTTGAAAACTGTAAGCGGTCTGGCCATTCACTTCAAGGGGAGGTGAAGGGGTAGGGTCCTCTGTGGGACTCGGGTCAGAGCCTCCCACTGATTTTTAGCAGAGAAACATGGAAATTGGGAGAGATGCAAAGATAGAAGGAAGCAAGAGTTTATATGTTAGAGGGTTAATGTGACTGATGATTTTGAAAGGGCCGACACACCTGGGACCATAGTTTCTTGCACAGGAGCCCGAGGCCTTGGGCAAGGCATGGGGGCCTTTTGTTGACGGACAGCTCATTACAGATGTATGGGAGCAGCATCCCAGACCTGATTGCCCGATGCATCCAATGATCCACAGAGGGAAGATCCTCAGACTCTCCAGACCAGGGGAAGGGGGGAGGTTGGAATCCTAATTCCCACTAAAAAGGGGTCATACCCATGGAGGGTTTGTGGAGGGAGTTTTGCGCATACTCTGCCAAGGGTAAGAAATGACTCCAATCATGCTTGTTTTGACTACAATAGGTCAGTAGGGACCGGCCAGTCTCCTGATTGAGCCTTTCCACCTGCCCGTTGGACTGCGGGTGATACCCGGAGATAAGGCTGATGTTGAGGAGTTCACAGAAAGCTTTCCAGGCTTGAGAAACGAAGTGGGGTCCTCAATCAGAGACAATGTCTTCAGGTAGGATGACGTAGCGGAACACTTAGTGGAAGAGAGCTTTGAGAGTTTCAACACCTGTTTCCACGGCTGAAGGTAGCTTGCGAAGGGGAATGAGGTGACAAGCTTTAGGGAACTGGCAGATGATTACTAGTATGATGGCGTTACCTTGGGATGAAGTCAACACCTATGTGAGACCATGACCGGTGAGGTATGGGCAACAGAAGAAGAACAGCAGGGAGGTGTTTGGCCTTTTCACTTTCGCAAAGGTTTTTCAGTTCTTGATTAATGAGGAAGCGTCCGAGGCTAAATACAGTGGCTGATGAGGGTAACAAGGTACAGGTGGGACAGAGGTTCAGTGTCACATGATCCTATCACAGGAGCAAGGAAGGCAGGCGGAAATGTAGGATCTATGTGCAGGAGTGAATTTAATGAAAACAAAGCAAAACCAAAACTGGGAACAAGAACACACACAATACATCCAATGACTGACAAAGAACAAAAAACAACAGGGCTATATAAGGGGTAACAAGTTGGGAACAATCAGGACTATCAGGAACTGGAAACAGAACAACTGAAGAGCCAAGACAAGACACTTATAACAGATTTGCTGCTCTCTCTATATATATAGCTCCGCATGTTGCAATTAATTAATGTTGGAAACGGTTGTGCTGCTTAGTATTTTTGTGAAAACAGTGATGCTTTTTTTTTTAGGATTCTTTGATGAACAAAACATTTTATTGAAATAGAAATCTTTTGCAAAATGATATTTACTTTAATGCTGATTAAAAACATTTCATAAAAAAAACTTTTGAACAGTAGTGTATATATACTAAAATGTTACTGTATGTTAAAATGTACTGTATATGGACGTTTATCCAAAAATATTTGAAGTGAACTTCTTGTTGGACTGGGCCAACATAAAAAAAATCCTTAGATCTCTGATTTGTATTACATTGCTTTGACTGCTAGAAATTGTTTACCAGTTTACTAAAATAAATTTTTCTTTCTCTCTATCTCTGTTCAGCCTGGAGGGGTTACACGGCCCGACAGAATCTGAAGCTGATAAAGAAAGAGCGTGAGCTAGCTGCCGTGCAGATCCAGTCAGGTACACATCTCTGAGTGCTCTTTTGAACCCAATGAAATTCATGTCAAATTGTGGAAATATTTCATGGAGAATTTCTACCATATACATTTTTTTTTGTCTCCCATTTTCAGTGTATTCCAGATTTATTGGTATGAAAAGTAACACTCATTTCTAATGCTATTTGTATATGATCTGCAAACAAGTGCTGACAATACAAAATGAATAAATAAATGAAATTACTTGCTTTAGTCATTAAAAGAGTCATATTATGAGACCCTTATATATCTATACTGATCAGCAACAACATTAAATCCACTGACAGGTGAAGTGAATAACATTGATTATATGATTACAGTGGCACCGTCAAGTGGTGGGATATATTAGGCAGCACAGTCAGTTCTGGAATTCACATGTTGAAAGCAGGAAGAATGGGCAAGGAAAAAGATCTGAGTGACTTTGTAAAGGTCCAAAAAGTGATAGGTAGACAACTGGGTCAGAGCATCTCCAAAACAACAGGACTGGTTGGGTGTTCCCGGTGTGCAGTGGTTAGTACCTACCAAAAGTGGTGCAAGGAAGGACAATCTGTAAACCAGTGTCAGGGACTTGTCAGAACTTGGACCTTGAAACAATTAAAGAAGTTACCTGGTCTGATGAATCACGTTTTCTTTTTAGATTAGGTTGACCGGATACGTGTGTGTTGTTTACCTGGGCAAGAGCTGGTAGCAAGGATGCACTATGGGTAAAAGGCAGGCCAGTGGAGGACATGTTAGGCTCCGGGCACTGTTCTGCTTTCAAACCTTGGGTCTTTTAGCCTGACAAGCCAGACCCACATCAAGATGTTGGGTCTGGGAACTCACCATTGGCAGGGCTCAATCCACTGGGCAGGATAAACGGTTGTCTTTCATATTCCCTCTGCATGCAATTGGATAGCGCTGCAACCAACCAGAGCAACGAAGAAGGTGAAGCTGAGCTAGTTGATAGATTAAACTTTCGTCGTATCTGGTCGGCAAAACTCCGAACACATCTTCCTTCAGTGCCGTTCTTTGTTCTTTTCTCAAAGAAAAGCTTAACTTCAAGTCTATACACGATGTGATTGGCCTGACCAGAGTTTGGTTTTTCCACCTCGCAAGCCAACAGAGACTATCCTGGCTGCAAATTAGATTTGCTGCCGCTAGGGTGCGTCTAGATTACTAGGCTATGGGTCCTGGCATTCTTGAGGTTATTTGAGACGTACCACCTACCTAAAGATTGTTGCAGACCACATTCATCCTTTCATTACAATGATGTTCCCTGATGGCTGTGGCCTCTTTCAGCAGCACAATGCGCCCTGCCACATTGCAAATTTGTTCAGGAATTGTTTGAAGAAGACGACAAAGTTCAAGTTCAAGCTAAATTCCCCATATCTCAATCCAATCGAGCATCAATGGGATGTGCTGGTCCAACAAATACAATCCATGGAGGCCCCACCTTGCAGCTTGCAGGAATTAAAGGATCTGCTGCTAATGTCTTGGTGCCAGATACCACAGCACACATTCAGAGGTCTTGTGGAGTCTTTGCCTCAGCGGTTCAGCGGGTCAGGGCTGGCACCTACACGATATTAGGCAGGTGGTTTTAATGCTGTGGCTGATCAGTGTATATATCTGTATATTTGTAAGATATCAGTAATCCAGGGTGATCTTTCAGCACAGATGAGTCATTTCTGAACCTGTCAAGTTAATGCAGCTTTACAAAGAGGCTGTTATTGATGCATGAGGCAGTTTAAAAGTTATTACCAGCAGCCCATGTGTGAATGCAGTGGAGCTCACTTAGTCAGCTCATAATAGCACAGCAACCAAAACGTGACCAGTTTAATTATAAGTCATACCAAACTAAACAGTGATTGTTTTTGACTCAAACTAAACTATTATTTAATACTATTAGAAATTTGTTTAAAATTATACAGTTATTTCTGTTTCAAGTTGAACTACTTTCTATTCATCAAAGAATCCTGAAAAAAAGATCAACAAAAAATTTACAAAAATATTAAGCAGCACAGTTATTATTCAACAGTAATAATAATATCAATAAATGTTGTTTAGCAAAAGATCACTCTTGAATGATTTGTAAAGGATCATGTGACACTAAAGACTGGCTGCTGAACATTTAAATACATTATATTTTAAAATAATATTTAAATGTTTTAAATTGTGGCAGTTTTTTTCAACAATATTTCTAATCTTTCAAAAACATAAAAAAATCGTACCGACTCCAACCTCTAAATGGTAGTGTAATTAAAGTAAAAATAAATATAAATAGCAAGATGACTGGTATGTTTGGAAAAAAATAAGAGAGAAAAATAAGGAGCAGTAGTTAAAATGTAAATAAGTTTAGTGAATGAGACGAGAGCTAAGACAGCTCTCTCTTTCTGTCTTTCCAACTTGCCATTTTTTCTTCCAATCATCATTTTCATCATTTTCACAAAGTACCTTTTTTGATCTCAACAAAAAATCCCATGAAACAGTGCTGCTAAATTAATAATGTGTGGAGCCAGCATCTCTTTTGAAAGTTTGGGTCACAGCATTTGGTCCCCATGTTTCAGTAGAAAGCTGCATTTTGAGCTCTCTTTGCTTTCATCTGTTTCCCAGTGCAGGCGACAGAGGAGCAAGAGAGAGAGAGAGAGAGAGATGGGGTTGGGGGTTCCTGCCACTTCCTCTCTCACATTCCCGGCCCATTACAGACTCTCACATACCAGAAACAAGATGGCTTTTTATACTGTCACCCTTTTCATCTGAAATGTAAATTAATTCTTACTCGGTGTGGCCTGCCGGAGATCAAAGCGGGCATATTAACCTTCTCAGGGCACGTTTCCATCGCCACACTCATCTTTTGAGGGCGTGAGGAGGAGGGAGGGGCGGAGGCAGGGGTCCAGGGGGAGGAAGGAGAGGGAGGAGTGATGCTATTGTTCTCCTCTACTCTTCTGGAGTACTTCAATTCCCCTTTTTGGCAGATGTCTTTCTCTCTCGCTCTGTGCTCACAGTATGTCCACTGGTGCAGGTGGTGCGGTGTACGGCACATGTTCAGAGCCGTGTAAAAGTGTGTGTATCCACTTTGAGGTGGGCCGCATTAGCATTTCTAAAATAAACACTCGTCTTTCAAACGTTTGAGATCCATATACAGAGAATATGCTGAGCTCAGTATGCAGATGAAAAAAACAGGCTTTCAGGGGGGTAATGTTTTTTACATACACTGTAAAAAATCAAATACAAAAGTGGTGACCTGTAATAGAACTATTTTTACCTTATATTTAACCCATAATGTAGAGTTGTGTTGGTATAAATGTAAGTTGATTCAGCTATATTAAATCATTTATTTTACAGTGTCCCTGTTACACATCTTACATGTACTTATTATTGTAATAACATGGTATTACTATACTAATGCTATATTTAAAAAAATGCATAATTACAAGCAACTAACCCTGAGCCAAACCCTAATCGTAATTATATAGTAATAGTAGTAGTGGTAGTATATAGTGTATATACATATTGGTATGCTTGCCTTTACATGCACATGACATCTTAATCCGTAGGGTTTAATATGGAGCTGGTCCACCCTTTGCAGCTATAACAGCTTCAGCTCTTCTGGGAAGGCTTTCCATAAGGTTTAGGAGTGTGTTTATGGGGATTTTTGACCATTCTTCTAGAAGTGCATTTGTGAGGTCAGGCACTGATGTTGGACGAGAAGGCCTGGCTCACAGTCTCCGCTCTAATTCATCCCAAAGGTGTTCTGTCGTGTTGAGGTCAGGACAGTCAACTTCCTCCACACCAAACTGGCTCATCCATGTCTTTATGGACTTTGCTTTGTGCACTGGTGTGCAGTCATGTTGGAACTGGAAGGGGCCATCCCCAAACTGTCCCCACAAAATTGTCCAAAAAGTCTTGGTATGCAGAAGCATTAAGAGTTCCTTTCACTAGAACTAAGAGGCCAAGCCCAACCCCTGAAAAACAATCCCACACCATAATCCCCCCTCCACCAAACTTTACACTTGGCACAATGCAGTCAGGCAAGTACCGCTGTCCTGGCAACCGCCAAACCCAGACTCGTCCATCGGATTGCCAGACAGAGAAGCGTGATTGGTCACTCCAGAGAACACGTCTCCACTGCTCTAGAGTCCAGTGGCGGCGTGCTTTACACATCTGCATCCCACGCTTTGCATTGCACTTGGTGATGTAAGGCTTGGATGAGCTGCTCGTCCATGGAAACCCATTCCATGAAGCTCTCTACACACTGCTCTTGAGCTAATCTGAAGGCCACACGGAGTTTGAAGGTCTGTAGCTATTGACTCTGCAGAAAGTTGGTGACTTCTGTGGACTGTGCGCCTAGGCATGCGCTGACCCGGCTCTGTGATTTTACATGGCCTACCACTTTGTGGTTTATATCAAATATATTAAGGTAACACTTTATTTTACAGTGTCATTGTTACACGTTACCTCTGTAATAACTATAGATTATGCATAATTACATGCAACTAACCTTAAACCACTTTCGAATACTACCCTAACCCTATAGTAAGTACAATAATTAATAAGTTAATTATTATTACTCTATATTTAAATGTATAATTACACTGTAATACAGACACCTCTAAATAAAGTGTAACATACAGTAAATTAAAGTGTAAACCATTTTTTACTAGGTAATTAACTAGAAACCTAAAAATTGAGGTTTTAGTTAAATTGAGCCATCCTTTTTCCTCGGTGTAAAAACTTTTTTTGTGACCATTCTGTTCTGAGTATCATCTTGCACAGCCCAAGCTGTCTTTTAATAAATGGCATCTATATTAAAGATTTTAGGGGTAACACTTTACTTTAAGCCTTTGTATAATGTGATATTCATAATGTACATAATTTTAATTATTTATTTTTATAAATAATAGTAACCAAAGTGAAAATGCATTATAATATTTGCAGATTCCTTGATACAGCTGATATTTGGTTGTTTGTCATGTGTTTTAATGCATTTATACTTTCTAAGGGTGTGTTCAATGGAAAGATAAATATTACAACTGTGGTTACAATTATTGATGAGAACATACATTACAATACATAATTAATGCATTAAATGCATTATATATAAAGGCTTTAAGTGAAGTGTTACCATTTTATGAAGCCTGCATTTATAATGCATTATAAGGGTATAAGTCATTATAATGTATGCATAATAGCTTATAATTAAACTGTTGTATCATTTCACACATACTTGCAACAGCAGTCATAATACATTATAATATTTTTGGTTAAGATTTATAAAACACCATGTTATATCCACTTAAGTTATAATGGATTAGTTCCTGTAGTGATAATGTTTTATAAGTCGTATATCTGTTTTCATTGTTTATTTAAAATATGCACACTATCTTTCTACGTTCAAATGAGTGGTTACGGTTGGTTGGTCATATTTCCAGTAAGGCGAATGTTAATTTCAGTGTGCATCTGAAACAATGCAGTTTGGTTTCGCTTATATTAAAATAAAACATTCAAAGCAAATGTGTCATATAACCCATTCATGATACCTTATGGCTGTTTAAAAGAACACTTAAAGGGATTGTTCACCCAAAAATGAACATTCTCGTTCCAAACCATATGAATTTCTTTCTTCTGCTGAACACAAAAGAAGATATAGTTGATGGACCCCATTGACTTCCATATAGAAAAAAAAATACAATGGAAGTTAATGGGGTCCAACAAATATTTAGTTACTGACATTCTTCTAAATATCTTCTTTTGTGATCAGCAGAAGAAAGAAACTCATACAGTTTTGGAACAACATGGGGGTGAGTAAATGATGACAGAATTTAAATTTTTGGGTGAACTATCCCTTTAACTTAACTTTACTCAAAGCAGACAAAGACCACATATAAAATATTATAACTGCATTATAAAGCCTTTTGAATGTTCACAAGAAGACTTTGTATTTGTCACCACTTAACAGACATGCCACTCACAAGATAAGTATTAAGATATAGTGCATTATAAATACTGAAGGTTTTACTAAGAGTAAAATAGTCATGATACTGATACTTCCCCATATACATCCGAACACCCAGAAAAACACAAGACAGTCACACACGCTGTGTGTGAGTATGAGTTCACACCCTCAGCTCTGATTAAAGCGTAAAGTTTTAAGTAGAGTTTTAATTGGGCGTCTCGTTGAAAGTGGAATAATTGACTGCTTTAACATTTTAGAGCAGGGCTGCTGCTTTCATGTGCGCTGAGATTTACACTCATTTGTATGTGTGATAAAGTACTAATTACTCACTCAGTGCTCATTGTGTTTTACCCTACACATGCATTAGAGTGTCTGATCTAAGGAAACAATTTATCTGAATGTAGTTGCTTGAATGGAAGTAAGAAACTGTTACATTACATTTGATAAAACCCAGCAATATACACTATTAGTCATACTAATTTCTTTTTTTATTAATGGGGTTTGCTCAAAGTAAGTAGTGATTTGAACAAACCAGCTCCAGAGTTGCTTATACCATTTGTGTTACCGGATCCTCAACAGATGTGCTGTTACATTTCTGAGTGATCAGACTTATGGTTTTCACCTACTGTAGTAAACAAAACTAGCCTATCAGCATCTGATATTATGTCATTTTAGTCATTGTTTGACAATTATATGTGTTGCAGCATACAGAGGCTACAAAGTCAGGAAAGACTACAAACAGAGTCGACAAACAGGGTGAGTGAGGGTGTGTTCATTGTGTTTGTTTCCTTTGTATGTTATCATGGTGTATTTTTGCTTGATTGTGTGTTTAGGTTTGTTTTATACAGTGGGTTCCCTACAGTGATGTTGTGTTTGAGTGTGTGCAAGCATTGTATTCATTCACCTTCCTTAAAGCACAACTCCTGAACAACCATCCACAAACTCTCTCTTACACACACACACACACATGTCTGTTTCACTATCTTTGTGGGGACTCTCCATAGACGTAATGTTTTTTTATACTGTACAAACTGTACATTCTCTCCCCTTACACTAAAATCATGCACAATATAAAATATGGATTTTTTTCTTGTGTGTTTTGTTGTGTTATTTGTGTTGTTGTTTTTTTGTGTTTTTTGGTTTAGTTTAGGTTTACATTTTTTTTACATGGTTTGTGCGGTTTAGTTTTTTCAGACATGATTGCCCACATGAGCACACTATCCGCTATGTCATAGCTTTGACATCATTTTTAAAACATCATTTTAAATTGATTGATTTTTTAAGAACGTGAATCCTTTTATCTTGATCTCAGTTAAAATGAGATCTTCGAATTGTATCCTATGTATAGCGCACAGATTTATATTATTTTTAGACCTATATAGCAAAAAGATTGCTGACAATCATATCGTTATAACTCGTTTTAACAGATTTCGTTAAAGGGGTGGTTGATTATGATTTCACTTTTTTACCTTTAGTTAAGTGTGTAGTAGTGTTGCTGTTTGAGCATAAACTACATCTGCAAAGTTACGACACTCAAAGTTCAAAGCAAAGGGAGATATTTACTTTCAAAGAAATAGCTTTTTAAGGACTACAACAAACGGTTGGTAGGGACTACACAAGCTTCCTCCCGGGTAAGGTGACATCACTAACCCTGAAATTTACATAAACCCCACCCCCGAGAACACACAACAAAGAGGATGAGATTATCATGACAGAATATGCTAATCAATGACTTGAAGATAGTTAATGTCACATCAGCTACATAAATTCATCAACTATCCATTCAGAAACGTCCTGTCTCATTCTAAATGTTGTCTCTTCTTCTTGAGTCTTTCCATCATTGTCCAACTTTCATTGCCCGTCTGCATGATGTTATCAGAGCTGCTAACTAAGGTTTCTTTAAGCTCCGCCCCATAAGCAGCAGCTAATTTGCATTTAAAGGGACACCAACAAAAAAAGCACAATTTTAACATGCTATAAAAATGTTCTGTGTGGTATTTTGAGCTAAAACTTCCCATACACACTCTGGAGACATCAGAGGCATCTTGTTTAAAGGGGAAATCAACTAGCCTGACGATATACCCAGGAATGCGAATTTTAGCAGGCAACCTTACCAAAATAACACATATTTTACCCCCCAAGTGCCATTTTCTTTTGCGGAGAACCCCGGGAAAGCTGTTGGGCTTGTTTTGGGCTAGTTTTGAGTAGCAATTGTGCGGTTTTGTTGTAAAAACTTGGCAACCCTGTCTGCACGCACGCTGGATTAAGTAACGTTAGAAGAAAAAGATGAGTGTAAACGATCTTTACCAGTGTTGTAAAAAAATAAAGTATACACAGAGTAACTTACCAACACGATCATCATTTCTGAGAGAAATAGTGAAGGTGAATGCATATACGAACAAGTTCTCCGTTAAGGATTAGAATAATTAAACCCAAGCGCCTTTGATGACGTGGATGATTACGTTACTGTTTATCATCTGTCCATCATCGTCTAAAGCCCGCCCTGACAATTTCATTGGTCCGAATGGTTTCTGTTCGGGTATAATTACTCCTCTGTGGATCGAGTCCAGACTGAACTGCCCGAGCTCAAATGTTGTGGGTGGGGCTGAGTTCGGCTGGCATCCAGGCTAGCAATCAACCACCCCTTTAAGAAAAAAAAAGTTTTCTACCACCCTCCCACTTTTGAGAGGGTTTTGTGTGTGTGTGTGTTTGTGTGTGTGTGTATCCTCCAGCCAGTTGGCCTATCAGAGGGGATTCTCAATGCTTGTTTATATCAGAAGTCTCAGTGGTGAAACTTCAAACCTCACACTTTGCTATTCTGTTTCATCAGGGCTGGAGAGAAACGTTATAGATTTATTTTGACATCAACTGGCCCAATTTTCTCTTGTAAAGTTCATAAACTTACCTACATGGTCATTAGCTGACAGGAGTGTTATCACAGGGTTTGAGTACCAGCTGACGTCAGTGTGTGTGTGTGTGTGTGTGTACATTTAAAGCATACATGTTCCAATGCACATCAGAGTTACTGCAATAAATTGTTATGTCACGGTTGGTGCCTGGGCGAAACAGGAGGATGATGTCATTGATGTTGTGGCAGTCACATGTACCCAGAAGATCATCTAGTTGTTCAGAGTTGCTCTTTCATAGCTCAGGAGACTTTATATTTATTGAAGCTATGGAGCTGTTCACACAGGGGGCACATATATATAGAGTGCCAGTTTTATTTTATTTTTATTTTAAATCCAGCTATGAAAACTAACTGACCAATAACAATTAATGTTTGGGTCACATATCTAGAACAAGACACAGCAATGGCAAGGTTTGGTCTGCCTCATCCTGCATTTATCCTCCTGTCACTTCTGAGGAACATGATTATCAGGTTGTGCTTCCCTAAAGACTTACCATTCACTGCATTGTGTTGTGCCGCTATGGCAGCCACATACCCTTTCAAGGTGGAGGGAGACAGGCAGCCATCCAACCTCTCCTGCAGGAAGGAAGACACTGAGCCGACTGTGCATCTCTTTGGGTCTTCCCTTAGGGAAGCAAACCAGTTAGCGAATAGACTCCACTTCAAGGCAGAGGCCCATCTCGTAGAGGAGGCTCAAACCTGAGTGATGGTGTCTATCACCGCAGGTTATAGCCCACTCGAGTCTTCCGTGTCCCGTCCAGGGGCCAGACATGGAGGTTCCAGAGATATGGGAACGGGTGCCAGATTGTGCCCTGTCCCTGAGATAGGAGGTCCTTCCTTAGGGCGATTCGCCAGGAGCATGAGCTCCGAGAACCATGGGTTTCTGTAATTCTGAGAAAACGATTTGGTTGAATACAAGATGATGTCATTGATATCAGATTACCGCGTTACTTTCTACAGCACTTACATTGGGAGTGTTCTGTGTTTCTACATTGTCTGCTGGCTTACATCGCTCTCTCCTTCAAACCATTGTTAACATCTGTTCTACAATCACTGAGAAGGCCGATGAAGTCTAGTCTCATTCTATAAACAGCGAACCAGAAGACAGGCCCAGTACATTATGAGGAACAGCTCATGTTCTCCACCAGGTCCAGCTGCTTCCTCGCATTATGCTGTATATATCATTGCATTTTTATTCTGGTCCTGGCTGTTATTCTAAATTATATATTAAACTATTGTTTATTTTGTATGTTTTGTATTTTCATTATAAATTGTGTTAACCAAATTTGAATTAACCCAAATTCAAAACTTTAATTTCCCTATCTGTTAGTCACTTCGATTTGGTGTCTTGATGGTAATGCCGTACTAATCCTAAACTTCTAAAATGTTTGTAAGGAATTCTGATTGTTTTATGCTTATTTTTGTCCTCAGACAATCCACACCTGAAAGAAGATCTTCCACCAATCTCATCTCAAATGAAAAGGTCAGATATGATCATTCCAGAATTGAAAGGGATAGTTCACTTTAAAATGAAAATTACCCCAGGATTTACTCATTTACTCAAGCCATCCTAGGTGTATATGACATTCTTCTTTCAGACGAATACAGTCAGAGTTACATTAATACATTTCCTGATGCTTCCAAGCTTTATAATGGCAGTGACGGGGTCTATTGAGTTTGAAAAAGTGCATCCGTCCATCATAAACGTACTCCACACGGCTCCGCGGGTTAATAAAGACCTTCTGAAGTGAAGCGATGAGTTTTTGTAAGAACTTACGAAGAAAGCATAAATGATGCGACATGATGTCGGACATAGCGTAAGCGTTTTGAACTGCGAGAGGGTTACACTTTCTGCCAGGAAACTTTTATTAAAGCCAGGACACATATTTATATAACTCTGATTGTATTCGTCTGAAAGAAGAATGTCATATACACCTAGGATGGCTTGAGGGTGAGTAAATCATGGGGTAATTTTCATTTTAAAGTGAACTAATCCTTTAAAGCAATAGAGTTTACTCACTCTCTCATGTATAATTTTCTTTCTTCCATGGAACATAAAAAGAGACGTTTTGCAGAACTGCCAAGCTGCTCTTTTCCAGGCTACTCACAAAAAAAAACACCATAAAGGTTTCCCCTGCCTCTGTGGTGCTTCTTGTCCTTTTGCCCTTGGTCACTCTCTGCTTTTATGCTATGGAATAGTGCAGCATGACCATCCTCAAAATATCCAGGTTAAAAACAACACGATTTTTGGAGTGAACTATTCCTTTAATTGCACGTCTGCTACGGCTCATGTTAATGTGAACTCTACTGTCACCTAACTGCACTGAGTATTACACAGAGCAACCCTCAGATCAAACAGCACAGTCCTTGAGACAAAAGAGATAGTTCCCTCATAGAGAATTCACTTCTCCGCTGAGAGAGAGAGGAACCCAGGGAGGTAGAGAGAGAAGGAGTGAATCAAAAGGCTGGAAAAGCGTGGTAGAGAGTAAACGCTGACTTCTCCCTGAGGTGATTTGTCTTTTCGCTGCTCTCTCTACAGATGTTGGAGCCCCTTTTTTCCAGTAAAGACCTGAGGTTCTTTGCTAGGACTTTGATATCCTACTCGAATTCAATATGTGAAATAGTAGAGCCACTCTGTGACTTGGAGCACATCGCTGAGCTTTGAAGTCTGATCCAATTTTTGCTGCTCGCCATTTGATGTTGAAAGGATGAGATGAAGAAAACGTACAGTTTTTGCCAGTAACTCTGCTGAGCATATGTAAGATTAAAACAGCCCGCTCCTTTGGAGGGTGTACTTAGAAATGTTAAGCAGATTAATTCTTTCCTATAGCTCTTTTATTCAAAGATAAAATTAAATGTGTGTGGAAGTCTGCGAGGACGGCCTCCGTTATTTCCCGCATTACAATGAGTGTGACGAGCGCGCACAAGAGAGAGAGAGAGAGAGAGCACTCTGGTACCAGTGCATTAGCACTTACTGTTGCCAAACATTGTGTGTTAATGGATGCTCAAAACCAGCCTGCTCTTCATAAATCACTTCAATTAATTCACACAAAAGACTGCTGCTGTTTTATTCATTATGATGCGCTTGTTTGTATTTGTTCGCTTTGTTCCTGATGTGTTTTCTGTTGACGTGGGTGTGTGTGTTGTGTGTGCATTTCTTTTCAGGTTGTCTCTGTCAGCAGAGAGGACAGCTCCAGTGAGGCGTCTGTGCTGAAGACAGACAAACGGAGTGACAGCAGAGAGAGAGAGCGACCGGCACTGAGCAAACAAGGTGAGTCCACACACACAAACACACACACACGTGTCAGCAGCATTCTCATAGTCCCAGATGCGCACACACAAGTGCACCTTTACAATGACCAAAAAACACATTTATTCCACATTTATTTAACGTCATGTTGTTCCACACAAAAAAGAAGAAATTTTGAAGAACCTCCAAGCTGCTTTTTCACCATAAAATAAAAGCATGACCAATCGTCACACATAAGACAATTACTGAAATCAGACCTGCCGCAACACGTCTTAATGCCAAGTTTGAATGCACAGATGAATCCCTTGTGAAAAAGTACACTCCAGTGTCATTCCAAACCTGCATGAGTTTCTTTCTTCTGCTGAGCACAAAAGATGTTTTGAAGAATGTTGGTAACCAGACAGTTGACTGTAGCCATTGACTCCCATAGTATTTTTTTCCTACTATGGAAGTCCATGCTATGAACTGTTTGATAACCGACATTCTTCTTCTTCTCTTGTGTTCAGCAGAAGAAAGAAACAAGTTTGGAACAACTTGAGGGTTAAATGATGACAGAATGTTCATTTTTGGGTAAACTATCCCTTTAATTGCAATTAAATGAAAATGTATAATAGTTAAAATTTATATTAAAGCAATTAGCTGAACTGAGCGTTTGTTTCTGAACCTAGTGTGTTTTCTCCGTTGTTTCGGTTCGTTTAGGCATATGTGAAAATGAACATGTGATCCGCACCAAAACAATCGCTCCGAGGCCGCCTGAACGAGGTGTTCTCAGCCCGAATGCGCACAAACTCTGGGGCGGTTCACTTGAGGTGTGAAAGCAATCTGACCCAATGGACCAATTATAATTCATAACGGGAAATGTGCTATATAAAAACCAGTAGTCTGATTCTGTGAGTGAGCACATTAGTTCTCACAGTTGAAAACCAAAACATCACCTCTTCATCTTAAAAAATGTAATTGCGCTTCTCCCGATGAAGCCTTGATTCCTGCTCTCGCTGCATTATAACATTCGTATAGTGTTTGTGTGTGTTCGAATTTGCTGCAGTATTAATACGAATGAAGTATATAATTTAACAGCGGAAATGACAGCTACATTCGTATATAGTGTTTGTATGTGTCTCGACAGTTACAAGCAGGGCCGTCACTAGTGGGGTGAAAGGTGGTGACAATTATAAGGGCTCCCACCGCCCAGGGGGCCCACTAAATCCAGTAGTTATGCTATATATTCCCCTACTCTTATGAATCATTATAATAAAAATATTTGTATGCCTGAGTGTTAAATGAAAACCACAAAAACATGCAATTTAGTTTTCCAAATTTCCTCTCTCTCTCCTCCCTAAAAATGGTTTAGTCCAATTATTTCAGCAGAGAGACACAATAAAATCGCAATCACCCCAGCTAGTGAACAGAACCAGAGTTGATGCTGCTCCGAGAACAGCTGAAGTTAGAAACAATGACAGTGGAAGTGAAACTGACTGAAAATGTTGGAAAAAAATCTGGGGACCAGTAAAGTCATGAAAAGGAGAGGGAGGCCAGGAGAACTGTTTAATCAGTCTTTCAAACCGTTCTTTAACAAGGTTATGCAAGGGTGCTGTGTCCTGATCTTTTCGATGTCCGATTTACTTCCGCACACTTCCGGTACTGTCACATCCCTATATAGTGGCGCGGCGATCACCACCCAGACAATTACGCTCAAAACCCCGTCTTTTTGCGCTATTATATAGTTTGTTGGTTTGTATAACATGCAGAGAAATTGATATGTTTGTCACAAGGATTACAGACTTGCCGGCTGCTGATGTGATATTTTTAACAACACAACTCATTGCTATTGATGGACATATTTATTAGCTTTATTTAATAAAACAGTACATTATCATAATCAAAAATGAAGACAGCAAGAAACTTAAGTGGTTTTATTTAAGATTTAATTGCATTCTTTTTAATTTCTGAATATTTATCTCAGCTGTTAGACATCAGACTGACTGGAAAGACATTTATAGGCTTATTCATAGTTTTCATGTGACATCACACCATTGTAGGAACGCACACCAGTCATTTTTACCAGGTTTATAGTAAGACAGTGATATAAAAAGACCAAATTCAATATACACCTTATTTATATTGCATACTTTGTACAGGCAAGCAAATGAACACAGAATATCAATGCAACATAGGGTTTTCGTTAAGTGTTTTCCCATCGAAAACTATTATAAAGAAAACTCGTTGCGTTCATATTATTGGCTCATCCACTCGCCTGTATATAGTATGCATCATCAAAAAGGTGTAAACCGAATGTACTTTTATTATCACTGTTATAGTACATTAAGGCACTTTAAGGGTGGGTTGCACTAATAATATTCTTTAGCCTGGCGTCAGTTCACCCCGTTCAGCCCTTTAATTCTAGTGGCCTTTCTGCATAGTTAATCTGTGTTTTAAATTAAGTGGTGCAACACAACTCGATTTAAAATAAAACCTAGATCAACAAATCCTTGATTAGCGTTAAACGTTGCTTAATTTAATCCGTATTGGTGCAACTCCCTATAGTGTTTTTCACGTTGAGCGTTTTAAAAATGTTCTTCTGCTTTTGGTGATTGAAACACTGCAGCAGGTGCTGTGTATGGATCACAGATCCCTAAAACTTGCATCTTGTTTACATATTTTTGTTTCTAAGATGAAAAATTGACAGGCATGTGCAGCAGTTCTATGGCTGTTTGCCCGCGACAGTCACATGACTGAAAAATATGAATTATGAACGTTGTATGTTGTGTATTTTATAATTTTACAAATTTTTGTTATTTTATTAGTTTGTCTTGCATAATTGCTTGATGACTTTAAACTATAATAAGTTATGAATAGCTTAATACCATTGTTTTGATATAATATTAATATACAACTTTGCATATAAAATAAGTAAAAGCAATAACCTTTATTTGCATTTATTTAGTTGTCTGTTTTATTATTTTGTAAGAAACCCTTATTAGGAGCATGGCACCAGATGTGGGCCTCCATATCTTATAGGCCGACCGTATATGAAATGAGTGGAGGGTGTCATCAATGTTTTTTCACGGGGCCCAGTATTCCCTATAGCTATGGCCCTGGTTACAAGTAAAACCACAATAAACTCGTGGAGTGAACTTGTCAATCACCTTGATGGCTGACACAGAGGAACCTCTGACCAATAAGAGGACAGCTGTCCTGGCATGTGACTTGCATGAACTCGTTTAGGCTTTGAAAGGTTGCCTTGTGAATGCGAACCAAACCAAGAAGAAAATGCAACACTGTAACAAATGAAGTTCCTGTTTCGGAACAAAACAAATGATCTATAGGTGTGATAATGTAATTCAATTGAACACTTCTTTTTCACTACATTTGAAAGAGATTTGAGAGCTAGAGCAAAGGAGATTTTTAGTGAATAATGGCTAAAATTTCAGTTCCTCACGCAAATCTAATGTATGGAGTTCGAGTCAAATGGACTTCATGGTGCTTTTTGAAGCTTGACATGAATGAGCAGCACAAATGTTCTGCTAGATATCTGCTTTTTTGTTCTATGGAAGAAAGAAAGCCATAAAGGGTTAGAGCCACATGAGAGTGAGTAAATGATGACAGAATCTTCATTTGATTTTGGCTGAACTCATCCTTTAATATCAGAAGTACCTGCTTTTCTCTCTCTCTCTCATATTCATGTCCTGTCATATCAGCTTATGGTTTGGCTGAGCTTTCAGTTTCGGGCCAGGCAGTGGATGAGAGGTGTGTGTCTTTGTAAAGGCTTTTTTTTTTTTTTTTTTTTACGAAACACACCAATCACATCAAAGACTCACACACACACACACACACACACACACACCAGTGACACTATTAAACACTCCAGTTACAGTGACAGAGAGACCAAAACACACATATTTGCTGAACATATGTTTGCTTTGTGTTTCGCCCTGGGCTGTGAATTTCATTAATGAGAGCTGCCTGGGTGGTGTGTGTGTGTGTGTGTGTGTGTGTGACTGTGTGTGTGTGTGTGACAAAATGTGTGTGTGTGTGTGAAAACATCTTATAAATCACACTAAGTGATGTTTTTTGAAAATTAAAAAATGCAGCATGTCTCCTGTGATGGGTAGGTTTAGGGGCAGGGGCAGTGTAGGGGGATAGAATATATAGTTTGTATGGTATAAAATGCATTACGCCTATGGAATGTCCCACAAAACATGGAAACACACGTGTGTGTGTGTGTGTGTGTGTGTGTGTGTGTGTGTGTGTGTGTGTGTGTGTGTGTGTGTGTGTGTGTGTGTGTGTGTGTGTGTGTGTGTGTGTGTGTGTGTGTGTGTGTGTGTGTGTGTGTGTGTGTGTGTGTGTGTGTGTGTGTGTGTGTGTGTGTGTGTGTGTGCGTGTGTGTGAGAGGAAGGTGTGTCAGTCAGGGGCGGGGGAGGCGGCGCTGCTGGGATCAGTTGCCGGGGGTCCATCATTAGAGTGATTACTGAGGAAGGTGTGTGTGGGGGTGGGATTGAGATTAGCTGTGTGTCCGCGGATTACCGGATTAAGACAGATAATGTAACACACACTCCGCACTGCAGTGGCTCCGGATTACTGTCAGATCACCACAGCACGCCTGGGTTAGACAGCCGCGCTAACTCTGTGAGACTGAGAACAGGTGACCCCACTCATCCTGTCTGTCTGAAACACACACACACACACACTGGAGATGACATACTGATCATATTCTCACACAGACTCACAAACACATTTAAAGGGATAGTTCACCCAAAAATAAAAATTACCCCATGATTTACTCACCCTCAAGCCATTCTAGGTATAAATGACATTCTTCTTTCAGACGAATACAGTCGGAGTTAGCCCAAAAAAGTAATCTTATATAAATGCTTGGTTTGTCCAGGTTTTGGAACAGTTATACATTTCCATCGGGGCAGCCTTACTTTGTGAAGATCTTAAACACTCAAAATAGTCATCAAAGATGAGAATCTCAGGCCCAGAGAGCCAAAGCAGTGATGTCTAATACTTCTTACCAGTATTTACCAAATAAAAGTAAATATTTCTCCCAGCTGGACATGAATATAAAAAGGTTGGATCAGAGATTTTATCAGCCTTTCTTCTTCCTTTTTTTCAATCTACATTTAGACAAATACTGTGGTGCTGGGTTTACCTCTTAAGAAAAGTATTTTTATATTTTTCTCAAAGTAATAAACTACTAAAAACAAAGTTAAGTAGTCCTTTTCTTGTAGTAAAACTAGTTTAAATAGTTATGAAAAAAGACTTTTTGAAGACCAAATCTTGTCTTTTAAAGAAAGTATTTTATTTGAAAATAATTTTCATATTTAAATTGTTGTTTCAGAAATAAACACAACCATAAAAATGACCTGAAGTTCTCATTTAGTAGATTTCACTATGACCTTTTTTTATGTGGAGTGACAGATGCTGGCATGTCAAAAAACACAGATGTTCTGATCCAGGGGGGGTTTGAATGTTTTTTTTCCTTGGGCCGATCACATAGCGCTGAAAAGACAGCAGTTTCTTCCTGAAGTCGTTGGGCAAGCGCTAACCATTCAGCCCCGCTTCGAGGATATTGACAGGCAAGTGCATCAGTACTGTACGTAGCCGAAATAAGAAATGATAGCCCTCGCGGGTGGGTAAGTTCAGCTCTTTGTCGATATCCAGTGCCTTAAGCTGGATGATGGCTCTGGTTATGTGCAGGCCCTTGTTTCTTTTTCGGCTATTCCTACATAGGCTAAACACTTCCCTGTCAGTTTCTTCCATGTGACTGAATTGTATGAATTTTCATCTGCTGCAGCTCGTAATGTTGTGCTTTACGTCTTTAGTAGTAGAGAGAAGCAACGTACACAGAGCGGAAAGTAATGGCTCTAGATAAAAATATTGGATGTAGCGTCAAAAGATCATTACTGTAAACAACCCTGAGCGCTTGTGGTGTGTACCGCTCCTTTGCTTTTTGACGCGCTGCTCACTTTAAACTGTAGAAACGGTAAAAGGGCTCGATTATGTCCCACTGTCCGGATGGAAACATCATTTGAATACCACTGCCATAAAGCGTATTCCTCCTCCCGAGAGCGAGTCCCAGGTTCTACAGCCGGTACTTCATAGTTCCAAAGAAGGTTTGGGAGGGTAGTGTCCCATCATAGATCGTACATAACACACAGCTTCTGCAAATCTCATGTTAATCTTGAGTACCTATAGAGTAGTATTTCATATTTCCGAAGAGTCTTTAGTTTTATTATATTTATAAAAGACAGATACGCTGTACCGATTCTTTCTGAAAACAGCCGAGCTTGTGCATGTGTGCAGTGGGCATGAGCCATGAGCACACTCACACAATATTTATCCCTGGGTAACTTTCGATTCACTATACTTTGCTGTTGTTTACATTATATGCACTTGCACGCAACAAAACACACATTTGATGCAGTTTCACTCACCGCCTGCTTTGGTCTTGGTCTTGGTCTTGTCTTCACACACATTGGTCTTGGTCTCGGATTAGGTGGTCTTGACTACAACACTACTATGTAGACAACATCAGTATACAGGTTTCATGTTAATGTCAAGTGTAAACGCAGCCACAATCACACAGGCGTTCCCCATAGTGTCGAGGTCAGACGCAGCATCTCGTCCCCTTCTCAGGGAACCAACTATTTATATTTAGTATAAATGTATCTTTTCATGTGTGATGTTGTCTTCCTAACTGGAATTTTTCACTCATTTAAAAACCCACAATGACTATTGGATGGAGGCACTGAATAGGGGTTCACTAGCCTGGCGTGGCCATACTCAATTCTAGTCAGAATATGAGTCTGGTACCGCTCCATTGAGCTTTGATTATGGAGCGTGTTTCAACCGAGCCAGGAAAGACCTCAATTGGATAGACCCACAACCAATCAGAGCAACGGAGCGACGCAGAACGTTAGTTGTCAAATGTCAACAGAACTCAACTGCACTGTGTTGCCAAGTCCGTGTTTTTCTCCATGTCCGCGGGTTGAAGCGACCCCAATTATGTGATTATTTAAAACCAGGAATGCGAATTTTAGCAGGCAACCTTGCCAAAATAACATATTTTGCCAACCAAGCATTTTTTGGAGATCCCCGGAAAGTTATTGTTTTGGGCTATAGTTTTGAGTAGCAATTGTGCGACATTGCAAAAAAAATGTGGCAACCCTGTCTGCACGCGCACTGGATTAAGTAACAAGAAAAAGATGAGTGTAAACGATCTTTGCCAATGTTGGAAAAAAATAATTTAAGGATACATAGAGTACTCACCAACACGATCATCGTTTCTGAGAGAAATAGTGATGGGGAATGCGTATATACGAACAAGTTCTCCGTTAAGGATAAGAGCAAATTCAACCCAAGCGCCTTCGATGACGTGGATGATTACGTTACTGTTGATCATCGGTCCATCATCGTCAAAAGCCCGCCCTGACAATTTCATTGGTCCGAACAGTTTCTGTTTGGGCATAATAACTCCTCTATGGATTAAGTCCAGACCGAATTGCCCGAGCAAAAAATGTTGTGGGCGAGGCTAAATTCGGCTGGCATCCAGGCTAGGGGTTCACCCTAATTCACAAAGATCCACCCTCTGTGAGATGTCCAGCCTTGCCACTGCTACAGTAGTTTTCTCTAGCATTAAGTGTTGCTCACCAACACTGTTGTCCACCTCTTTTCATGCCGTTCACACAGTTCAGTCTGTCACTCACTGTCTTTACATTCATGAGGTGCTGAAGGATAAAGATCTCTCAGCATGACTCTGTCTCGCTGTTTAAAGCTGTTTAAGACAAATTACCTCACATTACCTCAAATTACCTTGAATATGCAAAGAACAGAACTGCTGACTGGACTGCCCTGAGAGAAAGCGCACACATACACATACAGACTGGTTTTAGATCACAGTTTGATGCCTTCATCAGAGGAGCTGTTGGCTAAACTAAAGACTTGATTCTGTCTGTGAGGAGAACACGTGTAAGAGTGTGTGGATGCTATTTGGATGTGTGTGTTGTGGAAGAGTAAGCAGGGCAGACTTTGATCGGAGGAGATCAGAGTGTGTGTGTGTGTGTGTGTGTGTGTGTGTGTGTGTGTGTGTCAGGGGAGACGGCAGTGCCAGATGTCTGGAGTTCTGCTCACTTCCTGCCTCTCATCCTGCTGCTGTCACCCTAGAGACACACACACACACACTCACATTATCCCTGTCTAACCTCTCCATATCAAATGTTCAGGAGGTCATGGCCAGTGTGTTACTCTGAGACCCAAACACTCTTCTGCTGTCTTTATTGGATGTTAGTGCACTGCTGAGTCTCTGATCTGATCCCAGCTGTGTTAGAATGTGGTGTGTGCTTCTGACTGAACAGAAAATACATCGCCATTTCACATCTGATTTTATCTCTACACGAATGCTGTAGATCAGTACGCACACTAGAGCCTATTCTGGATTATTCACATCTTTAATAGTTACTTCAGACAAAAATATTCACCCCCAAGACTTCATCTTTGATATGCACTTTACAATAAGGTTCCATAAGTTAAAGGGGTTCTATTATCCCCTTTTAGAAGATGTAAAACACAAGATGCCCAAGATGTCCCTTTTTATATAGCATGTTAAAATTGTCACTTTTTGAGGGTGAGCAAAACGAGTTTTTGTGTGTCTCTTTAAATGCAAATTAGCTGCTGCTCCTGGCCCCTTTTCTTGAAGAGGGCGGGGCTTCAAGAGCTCCTGTTAGCAGTTCCGATTACCTCACACAGACACACACTGTAAATGTCCCAAACTGTTGGACTGGAGTCGGACAATGATGAAGAGATACACATTTTTGTCAAAACTATAAACACAAATTTAGCATTTGTTTTTAAAATGGCAGAGATCATGTGCGGCTACAGACATGTTGATTGTAACATCATGAAAAAACTATTTGATGTATTGATCCAGAAATCAGTAGTAGATTATTTGTTAATTTCTGAGTCAAAACAGAAATGAAAATGATTGCAACAATTAGATATGTGTAAAAAAATATTGGTTATTACAGCAAGTAGCATCCATCTCGAAAATTGGATTTTGAATGTTAAGTTTTGTGTGAATATGCCTGAATTTCTGGCAGAGT